>CM040243.1:154661867-154974372 GCA_022545495.1 Chrysanthemum lavandulifolium
TTCAAGTGAAGAAACGTGTATTTTGTGTGACTATTGATCATCCAATGGCCACATGAATTTTATGTTTGTGTGGCCTTTTCTAACAATTAGTCACACAAAGCATGTTTGTTTTGGGTATTTAGTCACATACAATTAACCATAAAGTGGCTAAAAGTGTTAATAAGTGTGACCATATGGTGTTTAAAGTGAAGAAACGTGTATTTTGAGTGACTATTGATCATCCAATGGCCACATATTAAGTTACGTGACCATATGTACTGGATTTTGGCTACACTTTAATAATATGTGTGACAAAACGTTTAGTGTGACCATATATGGCATTTGGTCACGGTGTTAGTAGCAAATGTGACTTTATATATTAGCTTTTGGCAAGCTAACACAAACTAAACTTTAAACACACATATTAACTTACGTGAACATATGTCCGGATTTTGGCTACACTTAACGAATGTGTGACAAAACATTTAGTGTGACCATATATGGCTTTTGGTCACAAGTGTTCAAGTGTGTGACATATATATGTCATTGCTTATATGTATATCATGACTAATGCTTCAAACTTACTTTTCATTTGTCACTGCTCCAATTTCGGATGTGGCTAAAGAGTTGGCAAAACATATCACCACCCTTAAATAATGTGTGACAAAACTTGACTCTATGATTTAGACACACAAAAATTACTTCATGTGACTAACGCATCAAGGTTACTTGTATTTGTCACGCTGCTCCAAATTCATATGTGGCTAAATGATCAAAAACAAAATCACCAGATACCTTTAGCCACACAATGTTCAATTGTGTGGCAATATGATTCTAATGGTCACACAATCAAAATTTTCATGTGACTAATTAGTAAATGTTGTCAATTTTCGTACCTTTAGCCACACAAATATGCGAATGTATGGTCGTTCCATTTCGACCATGTGTGACCAAATCCCGTTTTTGTACTAGTGTTCACACTCAAAGATAAGTTTGTTAATCCATTATATCACCATGTTATCCTATGTTCAATTGTTTGTGTGTGTGTGCATGCTTATCTATCATGAGTAGCTACTATTGTGTTTGCTTAGATCTATGAAACCTAGTTGTTGATTATTGTTAGGTTGTCTCTTGTTTAAATTGGTAGACGCTAGAGTAAGGAAAACTGGCTTCTTCTTTAGTTCTTGCGAGCTTGAACGTCCTAAATAGCACAAATCTTGAGAGTGCACTTGAGCCATCGTTGTGTTTATTCGTGAGTTGTAGCTTTAGGATAATAGAGTATTCGAGGGAGATATTACGGTACTTGGCGATCCTGGATAGTCTAGAGGAGAGTTACAATTCATAAAATTAGGGAATTAGGCACCCCCTATAACCAACATGGAATACAACGCACCAATTAGAATGAGGATGTGACAATTCAACCGACCAATAAGAGATAACTAGGGAGTAAGAACATCTAAGTAAACACGCTTTTAATTATCATAAGAACAAACCAATCAATCCATAGCTTATCTTTTCCTTTTCATTAGTTAATTAGTTTTTTTGTTTTAATTATTAGTAAGTTAAAATTGGTAGAAGTACCACCCCCCACTCCTAAACCCCAAGATTTTATTTGTTTTCCTAAAAAATATAAAAAGCTAAAAAGAATCACCCTCAACCTCACATTCTCGTTATACATCTCTACTAGCATCTCTATTCCCCTAGAGAACGATCAACCCCCTGGGCTTACCCATACTACACTGCAACAATTAGGTACACTGCCTAATGGGTTGTAAAGCTTGCTCGCGAAAAAGAAGTCTTTCGACCCCGAACTCAAGCATCAAGGAGATTCTTCGAAATTCTCCCGATCATAGGAAGTATTTATACTGATTAACGGGGAACCATGGTTCTTGCAACCCTATTCAACGAAAGTGAACAAAGACACTTTCAGGTGTTTATTGCTAACTGTTGTTTGCAGGAATTCCCGATGGTTGCAGCTGATGGAATATGAGACGTCAATTCATAACCACATGCTTACACTTCACAATCACAATCAAAGAAATCATGATTATTGAAAGACATACAACAAGGCTTCCGTAACTCTGATGCAAAATATCATGATCCAGAAAAGTGTGAGCATGTCGGTCCAAAAGTCACAACATCATATGGAGGCGATACAATAAAGGATGATTTAGAGATTTACTATGGCTGATGATCTTGAAGAAGGCTCAAAGATCACCAAGTCAAGGATCATTCATCCAAAACATCACTACTGAAATTATGAAGTTTGCATACATTGAAGAATCAAAGTCTACGAGCTAGAATATCAAAGTCATGTGATTGAATGCCAGGATTCAAAGTGTAATTTCCGGGGTGACCTCCCTTAGGGGGAGATTGTTAGGATTACGAAAATCCATATGAAAGACTCAGTCACCCCATGTTATGTCTAGCATAAGTTAGCTCGTAGGCTTATCATTATTAAACTAGTTAGAGTAACACCCGTGGAGCGGGTCGAGGCTTTCCCCACTTTTAGCTCGCTCCACAGCCCAAGTAGGGGCGTTATTATGTCATGTATATAAGCCCTCCCCCACCAAGGGATAGGGTTGGATGTTCATTTGATCTTAATCATACAACAAAAGTTTTTCTCACTGGAATATCCCATCCTCTCTCACTTTCTCTCTCTAGATTCGGACAAGCACTAATCCTTGTGTGTGTTATGATATCTAATATCCTACAAACAATGAGGTCCCCTTTACCCACCTTTTTGGTACTACACCCAATTATAGTATTTTACGTGTTTTTGGGTGTTTTTGTTACCCTCATCTTAATGCTGACCACAAACTTGGAGCCCGTGCCACATCGTCCATATATTGGGGCTATGCCACTAATCATCATGGCTATCGTTGTCTTGATCTGAACACAAATAAAATCATAATTTCCGCCATGTTACTTTTGATGAAACGTTTTTTCCGTTTGGTTCTATGACACCCAATGCAAGTCCCTCATACAATTTCTTGGATGACTCGTCCAATGTCATCTCGAACATCATTAAATCGTCACCTATTACCACTAAATCAACCTCCCTTAATACATCCCAACCACCCACAGTTGTCATTAGCCAAGATGCACCACCCATTTCCCCTGCTGACGACTCACCAATTTCCCTACCACCCAATCTCGTCTACATTCTACCGCTACCCAAACAGTTCCTACGCATGATGATGCTTCCCCTAACCAACCGCCCGCCCCCGTTTCCATTTCCCACACTACACCACCTATACATGTTCACCAAAACCCTAACCTAGTTTCGGTTCACCCTATGGTTACGTTTTCGTGTCAGGACCAATCGTCCCACTCAGCGCTTTACTTATAATGTGTCTTCTGTCTCCCTGTCACCCAAATCCTATCATGATGCGTTTAAAGATTCTAATTGGCAAAATGCTATGTGTGATGAATATAATGCTCTAATTAAAAACAACACTTGGATTCTTGTGTCTTGACTTGCGAATGCCAATGTCATTCGCTGTATGTGGTTATTTCATCACAAGTATTTGGCGGATGGTAAACTTAGTCGTTACAAGGCTCGTCTTGTAGCTAATGGCAGTACATAGATAGAGGGTGTGGATGTTGATGAGACCTTTAGCCCGGTTGTTAAACCTGGTACTATTCGAACATTTCTTAGTTTGGCTATTTCTCGACATTGGCCGGTTCATCAGCTTGATGTTAAGAATGCCTTTTTGCATGGTGATTTGGATGAGATTGTCTACATGCATCAGACTCCTGGATTTCGGGATTCTGCACATCCTGATTATGTGTGTTTATTACAGCGATCCCTTTATGGTCTCAAACAGGTAACTCGAGCTTGGTTTCAGCGCTTTGTTGCTTATATTCTTCGATTTGGATTTAATCATAGCCGTTGTGACTAATCCTTATTTATATATAGCCAGGGGACTGATACTACATATTTACTGTTGTATGTTGATGATATTGTTCTCACAGCTTCCCCTGAGAGTTTGTTACAGCGGATTATTGCCTCTATTTATCAAGAGTTTTCTATGATGGATCTGGGTTCACTTAAATATTTTTTAGGGATCTCTGTTACGTGATTCTACATGATGTTCTTATCTCAACGTAAGTATGCTACTGAGATTGTGGCGCATACTTATATGGTTGGTTTTAACTCCAGTCGGAGTCTTGTTGATACTGAGTCTAAACTGGTTAATGATGGTGATCCGATTGCTAATCCTACGTTATATCGTAGTCTTGCAGGGTCTCTTCAGTATCTTACCTTTACTAGGCCTGATATCTTTTATGCTATACAACACGTTTGTCTTCATATGTATGATCCTCGGGAGCCTCATTTCTCGGCTCTTAAGCGGATTTTGCGGTATGTTCAGGGTACTTTAGACTATGGGCTACAGTTGTTTTCATCTTCCACTTCCTCATTAGTTTCTTATTCGGATGCGGATTGGGCTGGTTGTCCTACTACTCGGAGATCGACTTTCGGTTATTGTGTATTTCTTGGTAACAACCTCCTCGTTCTAGTGCAGAGGCTGAATATGGTGGTGTTGCCAATGTTGTGGCTGAGACATGTTGGTTGAGGAATCTGCTACGTGAGCTGCACACGCCTTTGTCTTCCGCTACGCTTGTTTACTAGGATAATGTTAGTGTCGTCAATTTATCTTCAAATCCGGTACAACATCACAGTGTGAAGCATATAGAGATTGACATTCACTTTATTCGCCATCTGGTTGTTGATGGTCAAGTTCGGGTTCTTCATGTTCCATCTCGTTATCAATTTGCGGACATTTTCACTAAAGGCTTACCTTCTGCTTTATTTGAAGAGTTTTGTACCAGTTTGAGTGTCCGGTGTCCTCCCGCTCAACTGCAGGGGAGTGTTAGTCGTATGTTTATTAGAGTCCATTATAGTTTGTATGGGCTAAGGCCCGATATCTCTTGTTAGGGTTAGATGACTATATATGTATTGATTGGTTTGTTTAATGAGATACGAAACACATTGAGAACTTTCAGTTTTGAGGATTATTTAATTTATGATGAATTGAACTTTTCACTACGATAACTATGTTATTTTATCACTATTTGAATTAGTGAAAATTGGTGGACGAGTTAGGATAGATTTGGAGTTGATATTGGGTTGATTTGGATATTAGAAACTAGGAAAAAGTGCGTTTTGACACTACTATAAAGGATATGTTTCGTCTCAGTTAAAACAAAAAAAACAGTAACTTTTTTTTAAAGATTTGACTAAAGGAATAGAAAATATACTTTATAAAAAAAACGTGGCTACTTGAACGGATAAAAATGATTTAAAACAAATACTCGTAAGTTACATTAGTTTTAAGTTAGACGACTAAAACTATTTTTCTGAAAATATAAGTTGTTGTTAGGATTTTTCATGAAGTAAAATCGGACTCTAAGGGTAAACTGACTTCCCGAGACACTAAAAATAGGTTAGTATACTTATATAGTTCGTGGGGATATGTATAACGTCTAAAACGGAGCTAAAACGAGAGAGTTATGACTTGTAGAAGTTTTTGTCGGAAAATACAATTTTGACAGCTTTTAGTTATTAATAAAAAGTTGTTAGAAATCTTAGAAATGGTTTTCGGACACCTTAGAGTCATAATTAGCCACAACGACCTACACAAAAGTCGTAGCATTTAATACATACTTGTTAGACGAGTCGGATATTTTTAAAATACTTATTAACGAGACAACTAAAGTTTAATTACGAGATAAACTAGTTAGGTTACATAAAAGGTATACTTTAACTATTAGATGAGAACATTCATGTAACCTCATTTTTAATCACTAAACTTTATTTCAAACATGTACGGGTGATATAACTTTCCATAAAATTGCATACACGACATTTTTGCCGAACCTAAGACATATTATTCATTTAGGTTGCGGTTAAAGCCACTGTACCTCGATTTCCATGCACATTATTCCGAATTGTATTACTTTACTTAAGGTGAGTTTCATAGCCCCAATTTTACTTATTTATACTTGTTTTTCATATACTTTAGGGTGAGAATACATTGCTTGCTTTATATATGGACACAAGTACATAAACAATTTACAAATTGCCTGAGTTATCATATTTACCATTAAATTCCCCACAATCATGAACCGTTAATTACTTTGTAAGCGCGATTGTTGTGAATATATCTATTGGGTGTAAACTCCCCCTTCCGGGTTTGTCGCACCAACTGGTCAAACGGACGCATTTCATTTGATGTCGTACATGTGTTTTGCAAAGCACCTGTTTGGGGTGATAACATGAACTAATTGTTAAGGCTTCGGTGTCATGAGCTTAGTGCAATAGTAACTCTTATTATATTTGGAATACAATTGTTGTAGAAATCTTGTGGTCCACACTGATTTTATGTAATTAAACCTATGAAATCACCAACATTATTGTTGACCCTTTAGCATGTATTTCTCAGGTTAAGATAGTTGATTAGCTTAATATAGAGCATGAGCATTCGAGTCACATCTTTTGAAGCCTTATGAAAATATTCATTGTTCGATAACTTTTTCAAAAGCGTATTCATTTATTACTATAGATCTTGTATTGATGATGATTCAAAATCTTGTTTAAACTTTATCGAACGAGTATTTCAAAACGACTCATGTAGGTCGTTTGTTGTAATTGTAACTTTGTGTCATGAAGTCACGCCCCATATACCTTTTCGCTACGACCCATTTTGGGGTGTGACAGATTGGCATCAGAGCTAAGGTTATAGTGAACTAGGTTGCATTTAGGACCTAGACTATAACTACTATATGCATTGGGACACGCATTATTACTTTACTCACTTTCTGCTGCATTTCAGGCACTAAGTCACAAAACTGACATACATACTCGTACATTTTAAAGGTCCTTAAAACTTTTCCGAGATATCGTGATTAATAAAAATGGTCTCTAAATCTTTTCATAATCTTACATAACATCGTTTTACTTGACATTAAAGCCCGTTAGAGTCTACCAATTCTGTAGATTACCTTACTAACCGTCTCTGAAGACTAGTTTGAACCCCATCCCATACTTTAGAACATATACATCACCTCGTGACCCACCACCTAGAAGCACGCCAGCTAATCAGAACACGACCTCAGTCATTCATCTTATAACATGCCACCTTAGAGCACCTACTTTTAGGAAGCATCTTTATTACGTCTCACTCTTCTTTTCTTAGTTTGAAGAATCATGCCACCAAAGAAATAGAACGTGAGTGCAGCTACTCTTGATCGACTCGTTGCTGAACGGGTTGCTGTTGCTATAGCCGAATATGAAAATAACCGCAACAACGGTAACGAGGTTAACAATGAAGCCAATGGAACTGCAACTAGGGTGTAGCCTACGACTCGTGGGTGCACCTACAAGGAATTTATGGGTTGCAAGCCCAAGAACTTCATTGGTGTAGAAGGAGCTGCATGCTTAGTCTGATGGTTCGAGAAGCTGAAATCAGTTTTTCACATATGTAACTGCGCTCAAGTGCCTTAAAGGCATTGAATTTCAGCCCGATGACTACAATCTTGGTGTCTCTAGTTATAGACGGTCCTTCATGCACTAAAACTAGGCCAGTCCACATTTCTTTGGCAGTTTTATATCTTATAACAGACTTCATGGTGTCCTTAAGAAAGGCATAAATAATTATACTTTTTAACCTACTATATTGGTTTGCAAGTCTTCTTTCTTCTACAAACCATTGTTTTGAAGGTTTAGGCAAAACGTTTTCGGGTGTGGAGGTGAGGGCTTCTAGAATGAACATACCATTTTCAAGAACTTCCAAAAGGAAAGGTTCTAGTCCATCAAGATAAACTAGAAACATGTCTTTTCAGTTTAGAAAATCGTCTACATTTAGTAAAAGGACATGAGTAATATGAGCTCCCCATTTGAATCTAGGAGTTGTGGTAGATCATTATTAGGAGCATTGAAAGTAAAACTTGGACCACCACCATTTCCACCAAGTGGAGAACGAGGTCCATCATTGTTTCCAGAGTTATTAGCATTGTCATTATTTTCAAACATTCTAGGATCTTGATTTTTAAACAATTTTGAACAAGTTTTGTTGTATTGAATACTTGTGAAAAAAGATTTTGAAATCAAACTTGCTCTGATACCAATTGTTTGTCCCAAATTATGCCAGTTTAGTAAAACACAATATAAAACAATTTAATTTACAACACACAATGTAACTTTTCAACGTATAAATCTTTATTGATATAAATTAAAGAATCATAAAGTGTTCTGCGGAAAATAATTAATTGAATGACAATGTACTCAGCTCTCTGAACATGTAAACTTAGAATACTAAGTTTACAGGTGAACTTATGAGTCTCCGAGAGACTCCCTGTAAGTTCAACTAAGAGAGTAAATGTATAAATTCAACAATTAGAATGTGAAGCGACAAACATTTACTCTCGAATAACATTCCTTTATATACCAGGTACGAGGTAGTTGCAAGTGGGGTTATATGTGTCAAGCATCTTATGGAAGAAGTACAATAAAGTACATCCTCCATTTAATGCTTTTATTCTTGAAAACGCTCCTTGCTTACTTTAGCTTACAGTTATGCCAACTGTTCAATGTCTTTCACTAACTTGTACTTGTTTTGTCTAGTCACGAAATACACTTTATCCTGCTCAAATGTGTCTTTAAAACTTCAAATGAATAAGAGCTAGGCTCTATTGATTGTCAGAGAGCTAAGAGGTTCATCAGAGTATTGTCAACCCTTAGTGAACCTTTATCCCTCAGCATGAATTCCATCTACATACTAGCTGACCCGCATCAGATAGTGAGTATGTATTCACGTAATCTTTGACTTCAATGACGATGTTTATGACTTGAACTCTACTAACGCTGATTTCATTATCAACGAGTCTTCTTGTGTTGCTCGCTGATTTCATTATTAGATAGTCTTGTTTACTTAGACTAATTTATGTTCAAATCCTAATTAGAGACCATTGGGCACTGAATTGGCCCAATATACTTGTTGTTAAACACCATAATACTTTGTATATTGAAAATTACTTTTTTGTCTTATTTCTCTGTTAATTTGGTCAGATTTCTCTATTAATTTGAAACACCAAATTTCTCTATTAATTTGATCAAAAACATATGAAAATGGCATTTCTTGTCTTTCATTTTTTTTTTGTTTATCTTAGATTAATTTCAAAAACATATAAAAAACATACGAATAATGACTAATTACAAAACTATAAGGTGAACAAGAGAAAATTGTCCCAACATATTTTTTTATCCAATAAGAAAGTGGTTTGACAAATTCTGTGCTGATTTTGGTTCTGTCGCCAATTTTAATGAAAGCTGTTCTGTCTCCGGTTTTCACTCCTCCTGTCATGTTTTAATTCTGCCTCACCTTATTCATTAATCTTTTTCTTCACTGTAAGTAAATGATTAATAATACCCTTTAATTTCTATTTTCTTGTAGTTCTTTATCTATATATTTGACTTTGTTAGTTAGGTGAATTTTGGGTTTTGGTGGTTGAATTATGTTGTTTGTGAAGTTTGTTTTTATTTAATTGGTGAATTTGAGTTATTAGAGATGAATTAGTTGGGTTTATTTAGTGATTGGAGAATGGATCTCTTTTGGGTTTTTGTTATTTTGGCAATTCATTATCAGAAATCTTTAGTAGCAGTATTGGAAACCTAGAATTACTGAAAGTTGTGAAATTTTTTGTGTTTAGTAGACGTTTATGCAACGCGTAGTTCTTGTTTATTAATTTATGGAGGTAATGGATCGTTATATTAGTTTTGGGTTCTACTTTAAATGTTTCGTTGCTGGTCTCTGGTAGATAGCTCTCTTCCCCGTATGAATAAAAATTAATTAAACTTGTATTGACGATCAAGGATTTGCAAGATTGGAAAAGGAGAAATTTATGGTAGATGATAATAGCAGAAATTAGATGATTAGGTTTTGCAGAAATGGAAATTGCGGTTTTGAGAATTTGAAAGAGGAAATCGGATATATTAACCTGCTAATTTATAGTTGTAGGATATATAGTCTCTTAAGAAAATGGAGTTACCAACAATTTACAATTTCATAGATGTTGGTTATTAGTAGATAGTTACCGTTGGCTTAATGTTAGTAATAATTAGGACGTCAAGTTGCATTTGAACTAATTCACAGCTGAATGCCTCTGTCTAATGCCTCATGTGAAAGCATATACTTGTTATATCAGCAGAGTTTCTGTTGACATGACTTGTGAGCCAGTTTGAGTTTGAGTGTAGGATTATGTCAAGTTGTCAACTATATTAAGTGGGCAAGGTTAATTACACCTTTCGACAGGTGATATTAGAATTATTTCCACTCTCCCCTTTATGTAGATGATCATAAGGTCATTCCTTGCGGTTTTATTTATTTTAAACATGTGATTTACATCTATACAGATTTTAGTTGATTGTTTCATTGTTTCTGATAGTGTTGGATTGATGTAAGGAAATTAGAACACAAATTGGTTACAGAGTGTATGGTGATTTATGCCAATTTTGTGTTGAAAAAGACTATTTCCGTAACACTATTGGACTTTCTTTTCTTCTACTTTTTGTAATGGCAATGAAATCCTGTAGTTTCGCTACACTCTTCTTCACCATTATCCTATTGTATTTATCAATCTCTGCCAGTTTGTTAGTAGAGGAAATAAGTGCATTGTGTAAATGCGTACTTAGAAGATAGTTTAAACAGTAAATGGGACAAATACCATTTAGCAGACAAAAGAAATTAGAGTGGGATCGGAGTGGTGGTCATCATGATTTCTTCTAGCTTGAGTATTCACTGAAGGTTGTTTTTAAGTATATTGTTATGATTTGTTAACCGTTCCTTAGAAGCATCTTTTTGTAAAGATTCTTAATTATGAAATTGGACGGCATCGGAACGACACCATTTATTAAATCAAATGAGATATAAGAAGTAAAAAGAGAGCGATGACCAAGTACTAAGACGAGGGTTGAGGGAACATTTAGCAAAAGTAATAGTTTACAATTGCATTGCTCTCTGATAAGTATTGAAAATGAACTTAATATCTTAAAGTTTTATGGTATCTTGCCTTCATATACTCATAGTGTTACTTAATCGTATCTTATATGATTGTGCAGTTGGGATTTCTGTGTTAGACTGCGGCATGTTTGACGGGACTTCAAAGTCCCAATATGTTGGTGGCCAGAGAGAGAAGTTTGTGAGGTAAACTTTATCCCCCTTAATGACAATTCATGGCCTTTAGGACCTTTACAATAAGTGTTGAGTTTTATATTGCTTTGTTGTTTAGATAGTAATAAATATATACTCCCTGTGTGCCATGGTAATTGCAAGGACCAACTTAATTGACTGTTATTTCAATTTCTGCTAGATGTTAGTAGTAGAGCGAACTTCTATGTATCTTTAAGTTGTAACTGGTCCTCTGGTATCCCATTACCCGTGTACATGTTATGACTTATCATTATCTTTACTATTATAATTATTGAATGAATATATTCTTCTCCTACTGTAGTAATATGGGTTAGTTCTGATGCTGAATAACATTTTTGTTCTCATTTTAAGGTTGGATGAATTGGATTCTAGATCATCGTCACCTGCTTCTTCAGTTGCAATGAACAAATGTGGATTTGATGGATTAACTCGTACAAGACATACACCTACTATCCCCACCAGATCTTTCAAAAATGGAATCAGAAAAGGATCAGAGGGACTTAAATCAATCGGTAGATCACTTGGATTTGGGGTTTCTCAAGCTGTATTCCCGGAAGATCTTAAAGTGTCAGAGAAAAAGATTTTAGACCCTCAAGATAAATTTCTTTTAATGTGGAATAAATTCTTTGTTGTCTCGTGCATTCTGGCTGTGTCTATAGATCCACTATTCTTCTATCTTCCAGTGTTTGATAAAAGCAAAACTTGCCTTGGTATTGACCGAAAGTTAGCCATTATCGCTACAACGTTGAGGACTGTTGTTGATGCGTTTTATCTTATTCACATGGCTCTTGAATTTAGAACTGCTTATATTGCTCCATCTTCACGTGTTTTTGGACGGGGTGAACTTGTAATTGATCCTGCACAAATAGCTAAGAGATACTTGAAGTGGTATTTCATAATCGACTTCCTTTCTATACTCCCCCTGCCACAGGTCAGAGAACTAATTCCCGTTGTAATCTTTAATTCATATAATTATATGGTTGTTTTAGGGCAAATTGCATAGAAAGGTAACCAAAAGGACGATGTGGCAGTAACATTGACCATGCTAGCATTTTTCTGCATGGTGTCTGAAAACTTGTTAAGTTAGAAGATTTCCCTTAAATGAAAACCTTCTGAAACTCTCAATTAATGGATTTAAGGTAATATACTCAGTTACCTGGCCAAAACAACGACGTGTCAGTAACTTTATACGTGTTGATTTTTTTTCGTGACAGCGGCTGAAAACCATTAACTTAAAAGATTTACTCTAAATGAAAATATTTTTGAAGTTTGAATCTTTTTTGTGTGCAAATAAAGTGTGTTATCAAAACAGAAATCTGACCAAGTACTGCTGTGTTTATGCAATCTGCACATTATTTTACAACTCAAACATGAATTCTCTCGCTTTAGCTTTGTCTGCCCAGCTATTATCCGTTAATATTGATCTCTGAGCACAGTTAGTAAGACTGTAAGAGTAGGCTGGATATACTGAAAGTTATATTTGAGTTTAACATTCTTCTTTGTGCAGATTGTTATCTGGAGATATCTGCAGAGATCTAAAGGTTCAGATGTATTGGCTACAAAAGAAGCCTTGCTTTTTATTGTGTTAATACAGTATGTTCCCAGATTTGCACGAATCGTGCCTTTGACTTCAGAACTGAAAAGGACCGCAGGTGTTCTTGCGGAAACTGCTTGGGCCGGGGCTGCATATTATTTGTTGCTGTACATGCTTGCCAGTCATGTAAGCTGCTACTTAATTAAATTGTTGATGTTACAATTATTAGAGGTGGCAAGATGGATTACGCAGTTAACAGACCAAAATAGGTAATCGAGTCAAATTGGGTCGGGTTGACGGCTAACCAAATAACACCTTTTTGTCCTTTTTTTTTTTTTTTTTGTTCTTTTAAATAAATGTTGAGTGTATCAATTATAATTACAAGAAAGCATTTAAATCTTTGAATAAAACAAATAAGGAGGTTGTCTACATTACAGTTGAACTTTGGGCGACTTTCAATTCATTACCCTTTCAGCGCATTTAACCCGTTCGCTAAAATCTTTCATTTTGACTGTGTGAGATAAAACATGATCCAAGTTGACCTTATAAGTAAATGGGTTGAAATTGCCTCTTCTAATAGTGTCCTATTTACTAATTTACTTGGGCTATACTTATCTTAGTTATTTGCTATTACATCATCTATAGATAGTTGGGGCATTCTGGTATTTGCTCTCCGTGGAGCGCAATGATACCTGCTGGAAGAAAGCTTGTAGAAAGAGTAATCATTCTGCAGATTTCTTGTATTGTGGAAATGAGTACATGTCGGGTTATAGTAACTGGATCAGTAACAGTACCGCAATTTTAGACGAGGGTTGCTCTCCAGATGGTGATAGTCCACCATTTGATTTTGGGATTTTCAAACAAGCTCTATCATCAGGCATTGTTTTTTCTACAAAATTTGTTCAGAAGTACTGTTACTGCTTGTGGTGGGGGCTGCAGAATTTGAGGTAAATTTAATTTCCATTTGTGCAGTCATTTTGACTTTCTGTGCATTATCATATAAACGTTTCTTATAGATGAGATATACCAATCTAATTGATGATCAACAAGAGTGTTTTCCTATGATTAAACAAATAATCGTTTTCTCAGGGGTGGGAAAATGACGAGTCGAGCTTGTAATTTCTGTTACGGGTTTAAACCAGTTGGGTCGGGTAGAATTGACCCAAACACTTTTTGTCCATTATTTTAACAAAGATTAGTGTGTTATGCAGTAACTTGTCTCTACTAGAATACAGCTTATGCTGTAATTTTAGAAAACTCTCTTGACTTCTTATGTATGTATGTCTGACCTTAACTGAATTAGAGAAGAATCAGCTTCTGATATACTTTTTCTTTTTTCTATGACAGCACTTTAGGACAGGGACTTCAAACCAGCACATATCCCGGAGAGACAATATTTTCAATTGCTCTAGCCATATCTGGGCTCATTCTATTTGCTCTATTGATTGGCAATATGCAGGTTATCTACTTATGTCACTACTAATATTCCAGTTACACTCATTGTCCTCACTAACTTTCTTCTGCCTCCAAAAATGATACTTTTGCGTAAATCTTAAAAATAAAAATTCGTAAGTTGGTTTGACCGCCATTCTCTGTTAGTGCGCGTCCTCGAGTTATTGTTTCTTGAAGCTAGCACTTTATGCATCAAAGACTAAACTTTGGATGGTGGTTATGTATAACAGACATACCTTCAATCTCTTACAATCCGTCTTGAAGAGATGAGAGTTAAGAGGCGTGACTCGGAGCAGTGGATGCATCATCGGCTACTTCCAGAGGATCTTCAGGAGCGTGTTAGACGTTATGATCAGTACAAGTGGTTAGAAACTCGTGGTGTGGATGAGGAGAGTTTGGTTCAGACTCTACCAAAGGATCTTAGAAGGGACATAAAGCGCCATCTTTGTCTTGCTCTTGTCAAACGGGTAATTTCACATTTTTTTTTTCTGGCTATTACTCAAGTATCTCATTTTCTTCTAGCAATTAAAGAGGCTACTTGTTTAAAAAATCAATTTCTTAACGGGAACCACAATTGATTATTTGCTTATCAGAGTCGATTACGTTAAATTTTTCAAAATTTGGAGTAAATGCTATAATCTAGAGAACCTTATTAATACATAGCTTAAAAAATTACTGGCTTGGTGGTCAAATGTTTTAATACCCTTATGGCAACAAGATAGAAAACTATGGACCCAAATCAGCTGTTTACTTTTTTTTAACGGTGTAATGGATGCATAGGCAATTTAGAAGTTATCAAAACAGCATATGTAATATATTCCTTGAGATCCATGAGTTGTACGTAACTTTTACCAAGGAATCATTAAAATATATTTGTGAAATGGATTGTGCTGAGCACACCTTTTCGATGTTGCATTACTAAGAGATATATGTAAGTAGTTGATCATTATTAGTAAAGAGTACAGACTAATGACTCTCATAAAACCTTCTAGTCAAACATTTCATGATACCTTGTTTTTGCCCTCCAGCCCATTTTCTAGGCCAATATAAGAAAGTGATTTGACCAGTTTGTGCATGCAAAGTATGATATTTTGTTGGTGCTCTTAAAGGAAATCTTTTTCCGAAGATGTCAGGTTTTGGCTGGAAAACAAGTAATTTTGCCAAATAAAAAGTTCTAATACTAGAGCAGTCAAAGCTTATTAATTCAACAGTTCAGGAGCCAAATGAAATAAATTCTATATTATTCTATATTAATAAAACGAGACAAGGTTCTGTAGTATTTCATCTCATGATACATGACTTCATTTTCTATGTGCATTGTTGCAGGTTCCTCTATTTGAAAACATGGATGAGAGGTTGCTAGACGCTATTTGCGAACGGCTAAAACCTTGTTTGTACACCGATAGCAGCTACATCGTCCGTGAAGGAGACCCGGTTGACGAAATGCTTTTCATCATTCGTGGTCGTCTTGAGAGTGTGACCACGGATGGTGGCAGAAGCGGTTTTTTCAACCGTAGTTTATTGAAAGAAGGAGACTTTTGTGGTGAAGAGCTTCTAACATGGGCACTCGACCCTAAATCCGGTGCTAATCTTCCATCATCCACAAGAACCGTTAAGGCATTGAGAGAAGTGGAAGCATTTGCTTTACCAGCTGATGAACTAAAATTTGTCGCCAGTCAGTTCAGGCGACTTCACAGTCGACAGGTACAGCACACTTTTAGGTTTTACTCACAGCAGTGGCGGACATGGGCTGCATGTTTCATTCAGGCAGCCTGGCGGAGATATTCAAAACGAAAGATATTGGAACAACGGCGGAAGGAGGAAGAAGAGGAGGCAGAGCTAGCAGCACGTAATAGTGCGGCCAGCAGTGGTACCTCTTCTTACAGCCTCGGGGCCACCTTTTTGGCGTCAAAGTTTGCAGCTAATGCTCTTCGTGGGGTCCAAAGGAATCGGAACCTGAGAACTGCCAGGGAATTAGTGAAATTGCAAAAGCCTCCTGAACCTGATTTCACTGCTGATGCTGATTAGTTCTTGTGATATACTGTTTGTATTTATAAAAAATGTGAAACGTAGACCTTATATTACTGATTTTTTCATATGTGCTTGGTGACGGGATTGGAAATTGTATCATAGTAGTAAGGTTTGCTGTAAAGATGATTGTAACTGTGATGATGGGAAAAATGTTTGTATGGTAAATACTTTTATGCAATTCTTTTAACAAATACTCGGTAACATTATAAACAGGGTACAGTTTTTGTTGCCGGCTCATTGATGTATCGCTTGTTAACTTTTTGTCACTTAAATAGGGAAGGTATGTATTTGGTTATTCTTCGCCGTTTGGATCATCTTTTTTATTGATCTTTGACATTTTATATACTTGATATTTGAACAGGTGGTATGACTTGCAGATTGAAATGCTATAAATATGGGTAGAAATTCAGGACCAAAAACATGTTGGGGAGGATATGTTATCTCCTCAATCTGTTTGGACCAAAAGTGAAAGTTCATGCTATGGCTAAGATGTTGATAATATGCATAAACAAGATCCAAGACGTGGGTGTCACACCTTTGCTCTCCAATATACAAACGATTTATGTCTTTTTCTACGTTTCTCATATAATATGCATTAATCTGAAAAGCTATTAAAATATTGGGACTTCATGTCCTTAGATAATACTGTAATAAACACTTTGACTACTTGAGCGACAAAGCTAGCTTGATGACATAGGAATTTTTCCTACGCACCCAAAAGCTATGCTGTATTAGAAAAACAATAAATAGTTTTGATTAACACCAAAACTAAACCATTTTAGCTAAAAATAACTTGAATAACCTGATCACATAAGCCAAATAAAATTTTTATAGCTTGAATATGTAAAAATAATTTGAGCCAAACCTAGATTAAAAAAAATAATAATAAATAAAAATAACGACCCGACAACCGAACTATTATTCTTTCTACTTAAATAGTATATACCCTACCCGAATTTCGAGATCCGCCATTGCCAGCACGTGTCCTTCAGACACATATGTCAACACCCTCCCAATACGAGGCCGCCTACACTCACTATTATCAACAAAAACTTGTATTAGAAACTAAAAAACAACCCACTACAGCTTGCCATGCATTTAAAAATCTTATGATAACAAACAATAAGACATTTAAAAATAGAAAGTAAAAACGATAATTTAAAGCTAACTCTTACTACTATATAAGAAACAAAAACGTATTCCTAAATAAATAGATCCTAATGCTTTACGGCATATATAAATTGCTAAAAAAAACAACACGGAGAAAAAGGTTAAAACTTAAAACTTAAAAGGCGATGTAATATAAAATGGGCTGGACGTTAAAAAAATGATAAGTGGGCCTAATGTATATTCATACCGTTCACCTTCTTCCTCATTAATACTAAGCGGCGGGCCTGTTTGACTCTCCGACGATTTATCCTTCAGCTTCTTACATTTTAAGTTTATTTACTTGATCATTTAAAGGTTTGAACAATGGTAAGCTTTGACTAAAGCATGCATCTCATTTTTACAGGGTATGCACTCTTTGTAAATTGGTTAGCAAAAGTTCAAAACTTAAAAGTTTTACACTACTCAAAGAAATCACAAGGTATGCACTGTTTGGCTGTAGATCTGCCTTACCGTGCCGGAAGACAGATGCTACACTTGTTCGAATGACATATGTCGAAGGGCCATAAACGTATTTTTTAAGTATTGGACCATCAATCTCTTACTAATAATGCAATATTGGGGGACATGTTGACGTATGTGTTCGAAAAACACGTTCCGAGAAAACAGATGCTATACTTGTCCGAAGGACACGTGCTCAAAGGCAGATGATACACTTATCCAAAAGGCATGTGCCGAAGGACTGAAAAAGTATACACTCCTTTATCCAGGTAAGTCTTTTCATCTAGCGGTCCGTCCCAACACCTACTAGCTCCGCCTAACCCGAATATTACGGAATTGTGTCCCTCACGTAACCTGACACCTAGCACCTAGACTAGGTGTAGCTTGGTGTGTTCCTACTAGAGACAGAAAAGGTATCGACTATCGAGGTTGGAGTTAGGATCGAATGAGAAAATATAATTAAGATGAGAAAAAAATGAAAAAACCACAACCATAAATATGAAATACACCCACAATTTATGCATCTCCCCATTGTTTATCCCTCTTTAGAAATATGTGGCTAGTGTAACAACTCGAAAATTTAACGTCAATATTTATTCAAAACATAAACATTTTTTCCAAAATCGCGTTCAATTTTTAACTTTAAACCATTAGGTTATCCCGCGCGTAATGCAAACCAACTCTGACGGTTTTTCATCACTTTAGATTATATCCTAGTCCACTTATAATCATTATATGAAATTTAAAAATTTAAGTTCAAATGTTACCAAATAGACCTTGTGTTTTACAAGTCTAAACTTGCGTTTAAGCATTTTTATTTATACGCAAACTTAATCTATACATGCATCGCGTTTTTTAAGACGTTTAAACACTTTTACATTTTTGGAAAAGTCAACTTACTTCCCTCCCCCTTTGACCATAAAATCATCCCTTGTTCATTTAAAACTTCCAATTTTAGATTTAACGCACATTTCACACCAACCGACACTAGACTAGGCCCAGTCTACACATTATATGCCTTTTAGGTGAATCATAATCATTTGAAAAATCACATTTCACTTCTTCCATTTTCACGTAAACTTCATACGTTTTACTCGTATTTAACCTACGTGTTTAGGTTTTAACAATGTTTATGCGCTCCGCTAAACTTATCACTCATTAAATATATTTTTATAGAGTATATTGATAAGTTTCAACATTTCTTACAAGTTTTATATTTTTACGATACCCGGTTTTAAGTTTCATGATTTAACGACTTAACATAGTAATTATCGGGACCAAAAGACACTCCGTAACACAAGGTATTATCAAAAACACAAATATCATCTCCCAATTATATGTTGGTCGGCATTTTGCAAGAGTCACTAAGACACTTGGTGTCTTGGTAGTGAATCTTGATCAAGATGCTTACAAGTATTTATTAACCTTATTAAGTCTTATTAATATCTAATAGCTTACATATACTTCCATTTTATGATAAGAAAACTCATTTCCTTTCCTTGTTTCATCCATCAAACCGAACCAAACATAATCCCTAAATAAATGATACTTTGATCTTCAAGATACAAAGTCTCATTGTTGAAGCTTTTGAAGTTCTTTACATGAATCTGGTTCTATTTCTTCCATTCCTTTAGTGAATTTTCAAGCTACACAAGTGATCAAGTTATTACATAAGTTCTAACACAAGATCAAGGGTGCACAAGAAGTGTTTAAGAATTCCAATGGTGAGATTGTTCTTTGCTCTTATTTTATTCTTAATTTCCATTTGTACAAAAAACTTTAAAACAAGTAAACATGTAAGTAAAACTTGTATATATTTTATGTGAAACCTTATTTGTAAACTAGTTAGCAAGTAAATTATGCTAGTTATTGTCACAAAATTTTGAACACAAGACCTTGAATATATTTGTAGTTTAGGGGGAAAAAAATCTAGCCTTTGTAATCATGTAAAAAGGACTTATAGATTAAGAGTTGTGACTAGATTAAGTTACTAGAAGAAAACTTGATAAAAAGCTTTATGATCAGAACTTAAGTCACGATTTTGACCCTTTTTGGTCCGAATCAGCAAAAGTGTAAAACATGAAAGTTGTCCGTAATAACGTTTTACATAAGACAACGTGGGAATTTTAGACTGAAAACACAAAACAAGGGTTGTTTACCTCCGAAACTAAAACGGACTATTTTTTACTCAAAGTAGTTGTTTCAAATGTTTAATTGTGGTAAACTATATTTATTTTCAATTTTGGTGACTCACAAAACTTATTATTTCTCATAGAAATGTAACATACAAACCTTCTAATAAACTTTCTTAAGTTTATTTAAGGGTTAAGTATATTTATTAGAAACCTACTTTCTCCAATATACACATCTAGTAAACCAACTTGTTTTATTACCGATATAGTCATTAAAACTTTCTAATTGTGAACAACATCAGAAACTTTCATTGCATCATTAGTCCTTTATACTAACGGTCGTTAGTAAATAACTTAAATTTTCGTTTTCTTACGTTTTCATTCGTTTATACACGTTTTCGTCCGTTTTTGTACGTTTTCATCCATTTTGGTCCGTTTTTACAAGTTTTCGTCTGTTTTTACACGTTTTCGTTCGTTTTTACACGTTTTTTTTTGTTTTTCACATTTTCGCTCAGCTTTTGCACGTTTTTTACACATTTTCGTCTGTTTTTGCACGTTTTCGTTCGTTTTTGCATGTTTTCGTCCGTTTTAACACGTTTCCGTCTCTTTCTACATGTTTTCATCCGTTTTTACACATTTTCGTCTATTTTTGAACGAAAAAATGTGTAAAAAAAAATGAAAATGAACGTCTAATTTTAAAAAACGAAAATGAACGTCTAATTTTGATATTTTTGTCTTTATGTGAGTAGTATGACAGTTTTATTATTATTATTATTTTTTTTCGTTTATCACGTTTTCTTTCATTTTCTTACATCTTCCCTTTTTAGACGTTCTCTATCTGTGCAAAAACGGATGAAAACCTGTAAAAAAAAGTGTAAAAACGAACGAAAACGTGCAAAAACGGACTAAAACGGACTAAAACGGACTAAAACGGATGAAAACGTACAAAAACGGACGAAAACGTGTATAAACGAATAAAAACGTATGAAAACGAAAATTTAAGTTATTTACTAACGACCGTTAGTATAAAGGACTAACGATGCAATGAAAGTTTCTGATATTATTCACAATTAGAAAGTTTTAATGACTATATCGGTAATAAAACAAGTTGGTTTACTAGATGTGTATATTGGAGAAAGTAGGTTTCTAATAAATATACTTAACCCTTTATTTAACCATCAGAATAGTGCATTTCACAATTGACGAGAAATATGACCAAAAGCCGGTTTTTAATTCATTATCATAACTTATAATTTTTATAATTTGCGTTAAACATCAAACTTGTTTAAAATCTGTGGAAAACTAGAAGGGGGGTTGAATAGTTTTGTCGATTAAAAGTTCATTTTAAAGTATTTAGATTGACTTATGTCAATCCATTTAGATCGTGTGTTGGATATTGATAGATAGCCATATGCATAAATAATGCAAAGAGATAAAGAGTAAAGGAACACAAAATCACGCCACGAGTATTTATAGTGGTTCGGCTACAAGGACACCTTCCTTGCCCTACTCCACTCCCGAGTACCCAACTCGAGAGTTTCTAAGCACTATACAACACAAGCTCCTTAATGTGGCAGAGAAGCCTTCACAGCGTTGCCTATACTTTATCTGGTACAAGGCTAGACACGAGTTCTTCCACGAGGTAGAACCAAACCTATCACAACGTCGCCTACACTTTATCCGGTACAAACCTATCACACTACAACCCAAAGGAGACAAACTACTTTTTACAACACTTTAAAGGATATCAATATCCTTTAACCCAAACTACACAAATATACATCGATGCCCCATATCGAATGTACACCTTCAGCACTATACACCAATGCTTTCAACTCGACACACTAATGGAGGGAGAGAAGAACTATCAACAAGATGCACTTCAGTGGTCTTGATGATGAAGAATCTTAGAAACTCATGACCTTGAGTTTGCATGTCTTCAAGAGGTTGTGATCTCGCCTTTAAGAGAAACCTAGAGAATCACACAAAGAGAAAACTACATAGAATGATCCTTTAGATCTGAGGTTAGAGAGGTTAGAACATAGAGAGAAGATATGTCTAAAAAAGGTGGTGAGCAAGAGAGAAATGACTCACTATTTATAGGCAAACTGCCTACAGTACCTATGGTTCTGGCGGATCCCTTACCCAAGGTATCCGGCCAGTGCAAACTAAGGGATTCGGCTGCTGGGTCAGACTAGTCTGGATTTTGGGTTGCAAACCGGGTTATGGGTTATGGACCATGGGTCATGGACTTTGGATCATGGATTCCCAACAAGATACATTGTACCTAGTCAATGGGTCATGAATCTTGGGTCATAGGTCATGGACTTTAGGTCATGGATCATGGATAATATCCAACATAATTTCATGTATGATGTCATGCAATGGGTCATGGGTCATTTGAGGATAAAGAGGTATCAACATCCATATGATCCGGTTGTTGAGATTGGAAATTCCTCATAATCCAAAATGGACCATTTGAGGGTGAAGGAGAGAAAGACACGGGTGCTAGTGAAGTTTCAACACCGAGGTTTTAGTGAGAAGGTTGTTGTAGAACCATTTTCTCAATTGATGAGAATGTGGGCAATGGTGGTGGATGAAAAGGCCTAGGTAGCAAATCTTTTAGAGAGTATAGATTTGGTGATGAGTGAGGTGTGTTGTAGAGGTGAAGGTTTGATTATTTTAGTAGAGATGTGAGTGTTTGGTTTTGAAGGCATGGTGATGTTTGGCAAAGGTTGTTTGGCGGGAACAAGTCTTTGGGAATTGGTTTAATGGGTAGAGTTGTTTGGAGAGGAACTCTAATGTTTAGAGTTTTGTTGGGTGATGACTCGGTTGATGATATTTCATGGACAACACGAGCACTTTTCCTTGTAGGGCTTTTGGTTGATGAGTTTGCACTAGGTGCTTTTTTCATGGTGAAATGGTAAAAGGTAGGAGTTTGAAAGAAGTTTTGCTACTGAGAATGAGTGTTTGGATGGTGGTTTGGAAGTACAAACAAAAGTGGTTTATAAAGGAAGAAATTAGGCAAGTGAATTTGTGACAACTCGTACTTTCAGGTCATTTCTCAAATTTACTATTCATCTCGGGAACTTACTATTCACCGGTTACTATTCAAAATTTTACTATTCACCGTTTTTGGAGTCAAAGTAATATTTTGAGAACATATTCAAAATTTACTATTCAGAAAACACTATTCATTCCCGGAGAAAATTTCTACTCATGCTTCATTATTTCATCATTTATCGTAAACTAGGTTTACGAGTATCAAATTCGCGTAACCTTAGTGGTTTAGCTGCGAATTCATGAACTTATCATCAAGGACATTTCATATAGACTAGGTTTAGTCTACATATCATTAGCATCATCATCATCATATTAGTTCATGCATGGTTTTGCATATTACATTAAACGTATAATTTTTATTAAATAAACGCTATCGCATAATTAATTATTTTGAACAATTGATCCGATACTTCCAAAAATTATCCCAACATATTTTTATACTTATATTAAGATTATAAAATAATATTATGAGTTTACCCCGTGTTTTAAATTTATTTTGTATATAAATTGTTATATTTATATAATTACGACGGTTTTCTTAATTACTACACGATAATTATTATTTCACTCAAAGTTTGCAAGAAATGTGTTTTATAATTTTATGACCTCAATATATTTTATCTCGACCGTTAAAATTTATTTTTAGCTAGCGCTACCCTAAATACTCAAATGTATACAAGTTACCACTTATCTTCAATTAACTTTACATAATATTACATTATACATAAAAAAAAAAAAAAAAAAAAAAAAAAAAAAAAGTATTAGCAATGACTAATACCCCTTGTCGACACTGAGGGGTGAGTCATTTAGTTTGCTAAAATATCTCTTATTAGTATAATGTATTATACTCATTAATCAAACACATACAACACAATTATTTGCAAAGTAAAAGATCAAAACCATTTCTCTCTTCCTCTCTTGCAAGAACCGGCAACCACAAGGATCAAGAAGGAGTTCACAAAATATTTTCAAGTCAAGTTATATACACTCTAGTTACACTCTTGATTAAGGTTGTGAAATAAAAACCTTGGGTGATTAGGATAAAACCTTGGTTCATAAACCTCATCAAGTTAACTAGTAAGCATTTCATATACATCATCATCTTTCATATTTATTTCATATTCATTTCATCATATTTGAGCAAAACATGCAAGTCTTATGGATGTTTATACCACTTTTTCATTGTTTTTAAGAGTTATATATATTTATGTCATCCTATAATTATTCCTTGTAATATATCACTCTTGGTGATGTCTAGGAACCCATGACACCCTAAGAAGGTGTATGGTAGGATTAGAATAGCTTCGGAGTTGTTTTGAATGGGTTAGAATAGGTTTGGCGCGAGAAAAACTCATTTCGACACGTTTTCTAAAGGGTCTGTCCTTATTTTCGAAATCTGGAAATCTCGACAGTAAATAAAATATTTTGGCCTAGATATTTAGAAAATACACTTTAAAAAGAAAACGTGGCGCTTGAACGGATTAAAGCGGAGCTATAACGAAGAAGTTATGAATTTTTCAAGTTAGGCGCGAAAACTATAAATCACGAAAATTTCGACATGTTACGTTTACTTTGTACGAGTCAAAAATGAGGCTTAGGCGTTATAAATTATTTCGACTTATCAAAAATATATTAGTATACTTTGATACGAAGCTAAGGACATATAAAGCGTGAAAACGGACTTGTAACGATTAAATTATACACGTTTACACAAAGTTGCCGTAACTTTATTACATAAGAAAACTATTATATTTCTAATAGACAAGTATTACGGCAAACAAGTGACCATGTTGAAGGTCGTTTTTAACATTGATGTAAAACTTTTTGTAAAGTGATGTCTTCTAGTAAAAGTAAGTTCGCCAAGCATATTTTCCAAAATGTCCAACCGTTTGTCTAGCGGAGTTGTAATGAATTAAATACGGTCACTCAAACTTGGCCGAAAACCACACTTAAACGATATTTTGGACTAAAGTACCATACTTAACCTATATTTTTCTTTGTGATCGAGACCTCTAGTATGGAAACTTAAACACTAAAACTTTGAGATAATGATACGAGCTTCCTAAAACCGTTGAGTTTGTTTCCTAACGCTCGACGTGCACCATTTTACGACTAGCTTTTAGAGGCAGTTTAGTCACTTTCATGGAAATTTCAACGACATTATTTTACGACGAAAAGTTATAATCTCTTAATAAATCACTAAATGATTATCGTCGGATATCATTTCAACATAAATACATGTAAGGTAATTTAAAAATGGTCAAGACGTTAAAAGATTATTTTTTCGACGAAAGGTATTATTTTCAAAAATTCATAAGTGGTATAAATATCATCCGAATTGCATGCATAACATTACATTATAACTTATTACATATCATATCATTCATAATAGGTCAAGGTTAGAGATTCATGCTACATTTCGGTGTACTCACTTTTGTCTTCGCATCAATTCACCAAGTGAGTTTTCATAGCCCCGTTGTACATGTTTATACTTATTTTCAAACCACGGGGGAGAATACATTGCACATCATTTTTATTACGATACCAAGTATATCAAATTCATTTACATTGCTTAAGTTACCTCATGCCAATTGAATGTCCCCATTATATAACATGAACCGTTAAATTCATAGAAGCGAGGGTGAGTGGATAGATCTATCGAGGTGACTCCTCCATCCGGGTTGGTGGATTCCAAGCGGTTAAACGGATGCATATCATTTAATATCATTATTTGAGTTGTTTGGCAAACACTCTGTTGGAAGCGAACATCATGATCGGTCTAGTTTCGGTGTCATGGACTTATAGCAATTGTAACATTTTTATGTGGCATGATTGTCATACATGGTCTATACTTGTGTAGTCGTATAAATCATTTACATGGTCAAAGTGAAAGGACAATTCAAACATTAGAAGATATGCTGAGACCATGTGTGATTGATTTTGGAAATGGTTGGGCTAACCATTTGCCATTGATAGAATTCTCGTACAACAATAGTTATCACACCGATATAAGCGGCACCATTCGAGGCACTCTATGGTCGAAAGTGCCGATCACCGCTTGTTGGGCCGAGGTTGAGACGCACAACTCTTTGGTCCGAAATGGTACGGAAACAATGAAAAAGATAGTCCAAATCCGAGATAGACTCGAGGCGCCAAAAGCCGAGCGGAAAAGTTACGCAGATGTTAGGCGAAACCATTAGAATTTCAAGTTGGCGACAAAGTGATGTTGAAAGTATCGCTTGGAAAGGCGTGGTGCGCTTTGGAAAAGCGGGAAGTTGAACCCGAGGTACATTGGGCCATTCAAAATTTTGAGCGAGTCGTACAGCAGCTTATCGACTTGATCTTCCGGCGAACTTAGTCACGTACACAACACGTATCACATTTCAAACACGAAGAAATGTCTTTCGGACGAATCACTCGTTATTCCATTGGAAGAAATTCAACTCGACGATAAATTAAATTTCGTGGAGGAACTCAGAGAAATTATGGACCGCGAGGTCAAGCAGTTGAAACAAAGTCGTATTCCTATTGTGAAGGTTCATTGAATTCTCAAGAGGTCTGAGTTTACTTAGGAGCAGGAAGATCGAATCGCCTCAAATATCCTCATCTTTTCACCGACAACACCGTAGGACCCAACAAGGACTGAATTCAGGGACTGAATTCCTTTTGGATGGTTGAATGTGACAACTCGTACTTTCAGGTCATTTCTCAAATTTACTATTCATCTCGGGAACTTACTATTCACCGGTTACTATTCAAAATTTTACTATTCACCGTTTTTGGAGTCAAAGTAATATTTTGAGAACATATTTCAAAATTTACTATTCACAAAACACTATTCATTCTCGGAGAAAATTTCTACTCATGCTTCATTATTTCATCATTTATCGTAAACTAGGTTTACGAGTATCAAATTCGCGTAACCTTAGTGGTTTAGCTGCGAATTCATGAACTTATCATCAAGGACATTTCATATAGACTAGGTTTAGTCTACATATCATTAGCATCATCATCATCATATTAGTTCATGCATTGTTTTGCATATTACATTAAACGTATAATTTTTATTAAATAAACGCTATCGCATAATTGATTATTTTGAACAATTGATCCGATACTTCCAAAAATTATCCCAACATATTTTTATACTTATATTAAGATTATAAAATAATATTATGAGTTTACCCAGTGTTTTAAATTTATTTTGTATATAAATTGTTATATTTATATAATTACGACGGTTTTCTTAATTACTACACGATAATTATTATTTCACTCAAAGTTTGCAAGAAATGTGTTTTTATAATTTTTATGACCTCAATATATTTTATCTCGACCCGTTAAAATTTATTTTTAGCTAGCGCTACCCTAAATACTCAAATGTGTATACAAGTTACCACTTATCTTCAATTAACTTTACATAATATTACATTATACATAATAAAAAAGTATTAAAAATGACTAATAGTATTAGCATGTACCCCGACACTGAGGGGTGAGTCATTAGTTTGCTAAAATATCTCTTATTAGTATAATGTATTATACTCATTAATCAAACACATACAACACAATTATTTGCAAAGTAAAAGATCAAAACCATTTCTCTCTTCCTCTCTTTCAAGAACCGCAACCACAAGGATCAAGAAGGAGTTCACAAAATATTTTCAAGTCAAGTTATATACACTCTAGTTACACTCTTGATTAAGGTTGTGAAATAAAACCTTGGGTGATTAGGATAAAACCTTGGTTCATAAACCTCATCAAGTTAACTAGTAAGCATTTCATATACATCATCATCTTTCATATTTATTTCATATTCATTTCATCATATTTGAGCAAAACATGCAAGTCTTATGGATGTTTATACCACTTTTTCATTGTTTTTAAGAGTTATATATATTTATGTCATCCTATAATTATTCCTTGTAATATATCACTCTTGGTGATGTCTAGGAACCCATGACACCCTAAGAAGGTGTATGGTAGGATTAGAATAGTTTCGGAGTTGTTTTGAATGGGTTAGAATAGGTTTGGCGCGAGAAAAACTCATTTCGACACGTTTTCTAAAGGGTCTGTCCTTATTTTCGAAATCTGGAAATCTCGACAGTAAATAAAATATTTTGGCCTAGATATTTAGAAAATACACTTTAAAACGAAAACGTGGCCGCTTGAACGGATTAAAACGGAGCTATAACGAAGAAGTTATGAATTTTTCAAGTTAGGCGGCGAAAACTATAAATCACGAAAATTTGACATATTACGTTTACTTTGTACGAGTCAAAATGAGGCTTAGGCATTATAAATTATTTCGACTTATCAAAATATATTAGTATACTTTGATACGAAGCTAAGGACATATAAAACGTGAAAAGCGGACTTGTAACGATTAAATTATACACGTTTACACAAAGTTGCCGTAACTTTATTACATAAGAAAACTATTATATTTCTAATAGACAAGTATTACGGCAAACAAGTGACCATGTTGAAGGTCGTTTTAACATTGATGTAAAACTTTTTGTAAAGTGATGTCTTCTAGTAAAAGTAAGTTCGCAAGCATATTTTCCAAAATGTCCAACCGTTTGTCTAGCGGAGTTGTAATGAATTAAATACGGTCACTCAAACTTGGCGAAAACCACACTTAAGCGATATTTTGGACTAAAGTACCATACTTAACCTATATTTTCTTTGTGATCGAGACCTCTAGTATGGAAACTTAAACACTAAAACTTTGAGATAATGATACGAGCTTCCTAAAACCGTTGAGTTTGTTTCCTAACGCTCGGCGTGCACCATTTTACGACTAGCTTTTAGAGGCCGTTTTAGTCACTTTCATGGAAATTTCAACGACATTATTTTACGACGAAAAGTTATAATCTTTTAATAAATCACTAAATGATTATCGTCGGATATCATTTCAACATAAATGTTATTTTCAAAAATTCATAAGTGGTATAAATATCATCCGAATTGCATGCATAACATTACATTATAACTTATTACATATCATATCATTCATAATAGGTCAAGGTTATAGATTCACGCTACATTTCGGTGTACTCACTTTTGTCTTCGCATCAATTCACCAAGTGAGTTTTCATAGCCCGTTGTACATGTTTATACTTATTTTCAAACCACGGGGAGAATACATTGCACATCATTTTTATTACGATACCAAGTATATCAAATTCATTTATATTGCTTAAGTTACCTCATGCCAATTGAATGTCCCCATTATATAACATGAACCGTTAATTTCATAGAAGCGAGGGTGAGTGGATAGATCTATCGAGGTGACTCCTCCATCCGGGTTGGTGGATTCCAATGGTTAAACGGATGCATTTCATTTAATATCATTATTTGAGTTGTTTGGCAAACACTCTGTTGGAGCGAACATCATGATCAGTCTAGTTTCGGTGTCATGGACTTATAGCAATTGTAACATTTTTTTTGTGGCATGATTGTCATACATGGTCTATACTTGTGTAGTCGTATAAAACATTTTCATAAACCTATGATTTCTCACCAACATTATTGTTGACCGTTTTAGCAATGTATTTTCAGGTAACTAAGACATTCGCATCATGGCACGAATAAGGAACCCTCATAGAGTCGCGGCGTCGACGCGTCTCATTGTATATTATGGCATTTTCAAAACATCGTTTGGCTTGTAATGAACATATTTCCACAAACTTTATCAACTTTTGGGACCTATCTTGTAACTCTGAATGTTTTAAATAAATATCAAACGATGTGTTTTTAAACGACACTTTAGGTCATTCAATATAACTGTGATTGTGATGCTATGACAGTCAATCCCCAGGAATTCCATTCCGCTGCAAAACAGGTAATTTGGGGGTGTGACAGAGTTAAAGCCTAAACCACTAAAGTTCTTCAAATTGCAATGATTTGCATGCACAAGAGTCAACTAAAGTGTTGCTCTGTTCTAGGGAGTTATTTAAGAAAATGTGGAGTGTTTAGGTTAACTAAGAGGGTTTGAAATGATTATATCAAGTGATAATAACCTTTATGTGCAGCCGGTTCCAACCGATCCCTCCCTTGAGGGATCCGGCTAGCTTTAAGCTAGGGACCCAGCTATCAGAAGCTAAGAAAAAGGAATGATTGGGTTCTAGCAAGGTCTAGTACCTACATATTCTGAGTGATTTGGTCCACTAAGGTGTCTTAAATGGTAGAAGGACTTAAATGGCCAAGTATAATGAGTGAGAATAGCCAATGATGACTTTTATGGAGAGAATGGAGTTCTAGAAACAACAATGTATGATCATGGATGACACTAAGAGTATTGAGGATGGTAAATGCTTTGTAGAAACCAGATGGTGATTAAGGAAAAATTTATAAAATTCCTTAAAAATCACAAGAAATGAAAAACAATATTTTAGAGCATTTTAAGGTTAAAACGAGTAAATTCAATTTGTTAAAAGTGAGAGAAATATCAAACTAGGTGTTTTGAGATGAGATAAATAATGTGTAAACATTGAAGCGGAAAGATGGTGAGTTTTGAAGTAATGATAAATCAAAAACACCTTGAATGTGATCCTAAGTCATCCATGAGTAAATATGGGATCAACTAAGGGGGTGTTTCTTTTTTTTCCTGTTTAGATTAATAATGTTGTTTGGAGTAAGAATGGTTTCACCATATACATGTTTCTTTTTCATCCTGAATAACCATCTTAAGATAAAAAAAATAGAAGAAAGAAGTAAGGGTATATTTGTGATAAAGCATCCTAGATGGAAACAAATTTATATTTAGCCCTATTTTACAGTCAGGAAATTCTTTTGTATTACGCAGAAAAGAAACACTATTTTTACTAGTTGAGTTAAGGAATTTCTCCATCTAGGATATTAAGCAAAAAAGAAACACCCCCTAAGCCTAAGGAAATCCTAAGTGATCCTAATATAGCATGTTCAATTAGTCCAATAACGTCTGGAAAGGTTGGAGTGATGCTAAAAGGCATAAAATAAGCTTCTGTCTTCCCGGATCCTACGGATCCTTCCCTTGAGGGATTCGACTAGTTATAGCCAAGGGATCCGACTTCTAAGACAAATTTCTTAATAGAAGGTTTGCAAAAAGTAATTCCGCACATCAAATTTTGAAACCAATGTTCTCTACAACAAGCAAATATGTATAAAAGTAAAACATAGTAAGTATAGCATTTAGAAACAACATATGAGCATCACATAGGAAAATGATCAACCAACAACTATTTCATAGACATGATCAAGTTACAATGGTGAATCAAAGAAAAGCTAAATATTGATTTTAGAAAGAGTAGAAAATGTTTTATTCATAAACTAACTTCTTTCATTCTTTGTTTTCGTTTGATGGATCACCAAGTAAGTCTTGGGCAGTTGATAATTCAGGAATGAAGAAGGAGGCAATGAGGGATGCATTCAGAGGTTCAATCATTTTATTCACAAGTGAATATTGAGGGTTTTGAAATTGTGGATGATAGTACAGAATAACTAGTTATATCACAAATTTAAAGGACTTGTCAATAACTAGTTATATCAAAAATTTGGATATCTGAAATTTGTGATGATTGTTTTATGTTAGACCCATTATTTTAGCCAAGTTTTTTCAATTTGGATATCCGAAATTTCGGATAACAATTTTATATATTCGGATATCCAAATATCTATAATTTTTAGAAAACTTTTATATGAGTTCCATGTGACATTTCGTAAAACCAAACTTTTTAATAAATTCTGATCAAATTTATGGATATCCGAATACGGATATTTTTTGAACACCCACAACCTAAATCAAGAAATTTTAAAGTCGAAAAAAATAAGATTACATAATATGTATATAAAGATGAGATGTTCGAACATATATGAAATAAAAAAAAATAACTTTACGAATTTATTGTAGTGTTAGCTAAATAAAAATCTATTACAAATATCTAATACATGTGTCTCTTAGTTTTTGGATTTTGGTGATTACTTGTATCAGAACTAATATGTATATTTTTTTATTAGTTTTATGAATTTTATTATGGGGCTGTTTAGCTTTTCGGTTTGGGTTTTCATATAAAACCAAAAAGTGAACCAAAACATTTGGTTTTTTAAAAAACCAAAACCGCACCATTAATTTTAGAATTGGTTTAGTTTTTTTTGGGGCTTTTTTTTCGGTTTTTTGGTTTTTGGTTTGATTTTTCGGTTTTGTTGCTCTCCCTTAAATATTTTTAAGCAAATCTAGTTATGTACCATTGCTATAACCACATATTCCATGTGTCATGTTGCAAGTTAAAAGTAACAACAACGGGAAAATTTAGTGCACTTGTGGGATTAGTTAGAAGGTGCAGTGTACACCCATAAGGTCCATGAACTCGACTCTTATAATGGTTTGTATTGGTAGTCTTGGTGAAATCTTGCTTGGTGAAAATCTTGCTTGGTGAAAGTCTTGCTTGTGGAAATCGCTTGTGGTTTCCATCGATAGCGATGTTTCCAGCGATAGCGCGTGTTTCCATGAAGTGGTGTATCCACGATAGTGCTATGAAAATCTTGATAAGCGGTGTTTCCAGCGATGGGTTGTACTTCCACGCAAGTGAAAGTCTTGCTAGTTGAAAGTCTTGCTTATGGAAAGTCTTGCTAAATTGCGATTACAACTTCTTTATGACCACATTTAATTGGTCATGTAACCACTAACGGCTATAATGGGGATAATTATGAGGCTATTAATGGGCGATTAATACTCATAATTCCATGGGAATAGCTCAAGAGTAACCTCCTATATATAGGAGATCGAACATGCATGAGGAACACACGAAAACGTAAACACTTACTAGCGAAAGGGTTATAGAATTGTGCCTAATTCTCTAGCGCATTTGGTCTTATCCCAGTAGATATTCGTGATACCCGGGCATTAGGGTCGAATAGTTTACTTTGGAAAGTGATCACACGATTCAGTGATATCCGGTAACCGCCTAGTGGTATTACTACCGTCATTGATTGTCTTAACACATTGCGGGAAATAACCCCAACAATCAAAGTAAACTATTTTGTGATAATCAATGGCAAACGCAATGAAACACATGGCTTCAAACTTTGCTAAGTCGGATAAGTTTGAAGGGGTGGACTTTAGGAGGTGGCGAGAAGAAGATGCACTTCTTCTTTGTCAAGCATGAGTGTGGTTTATGTCTTGACTACTCCAATTCGATGATGGGGATGATGCTCTGTAGAAGCGGATCGGGAGGAGGAGCAAGTGGAGAATGATGACTACATATGCGAGGTCTTATTCGAATGGTATGTCGATTCTTTGTTTGATATTTATCGAACTTTGAATCTTCAAACTGTGGATTCCTTGGATGCCAAATATATGGTGAGGATGCATCAAGTAAGAAGTTCCTTGTTAGTAATTTCACAAATTACAAAATGAGTGATTCAAGACCAGTTATGGAACAATAAAATGAACTTCTTGGAATACTTGGAAGGTTTACACAACACCAAATGAACATGGATGAGGCTATCAAAGTCTCTTGTGTCATTGACAAGCTCCCTCCTTCATGGAAAGATTTCAAGCATACCTTGAAACATATGAAGGAGGAGTTAACTCTTCTTGAGTTGGGCGATCATCGCACATTGAGGAAATCTCAAGGTGCGGGATAATGACAAGCCAAAGAGTAGCAATCTTCTTGGACCATCATTGTCAATATGGTAGAGCATAACAACTCTACCGGTACAATGACAACAAAGGCAAACGCAAATATCATGACAACACAGGCGAGATCCTAACAAGAAGGCTACACTACTTGTTGGAAATGGCAAGACCGGTCACATTAAGCGGACTGCAAGGTGTTAAAGTTGGTGGTAAAGCCAATGGATCGAGCACTAATGGTTCGGGGGTGGTGGTTCGACCAACTCACTGAAAGGTCGAAATATGTTTAATAAGTCTTTTCGGTTATTATGTTACATATGTCGAATCTTTTATATGCGCAGGATGATGATGTTGCGTGGTGGGTTGACTCGGTGCAACAGTTCATGTGAGTAAAGATAGAAGTCGGTTCAAGACTTATGAGTCATTTGAATGATGGTTCTATTCTTCACATGGGAAATGAGTCAACTGACCTTGGTGCATGGTCGTGGTTGTGTAGATCTTAGGTTTAGTTCGGAAGATTGTAACTTTGTTTAATGTTATTCATGTTCACGATATAAGGAAGAACTTGGTTTCAAGTAGTGTTTTGAATAATCATGGATATAAACAAGTTATTGAATCGATAAATTTGTTCTCTCTAAATGTGGTGTTTTATTGGTTTTGGTTATTTATGTAATCAAATGTTCGGGCTTAATATTACCATTGTGGTGTTATTTCACTTTTGTGACCACATATGATCGGGTGATTCTACCCTGTGGCATGCTAGACTTGGTCATGTTCACTATAAAAGAATGCAAGATATGTCTAGGGATGGTTTAATCCTGCTTTTGACATGGACATGAAAAGTGTAAAACTTGCATGTTGACCAAGATAACAAGAAACCCTTTCGGTGTTAGTCGTGAGACTAAGATCTTGGAGCTAATTCACGATGACACATGTGATTTGCATACCACTCCTTCTTTGGGGAACAAGAAGTACTTTGTGACATTTATTGATGATGCTTCTAGATTTTGTTATGTCTATTTATTACATACCAAGGATGAAGCATTAGATAAAATCAAAGTGTTTAAAGCGAGTTGAATTACAACTGGGTCTTTAATCAAAGATTAAGGAGGGATAGGGAGGTGAGTACATGGATACTCGGTGCTGAGTCTATTGGAATAATCCATGAAACGAGCGCCCTTATACTCCTTAGCAAAATGGTATTTACGAAAGGAAAAACAGGAGTCTTTGAAGAGATGGTTAATTCCATGTTGTCCTATTCAGGATCGAGTCAAGGTTAAGGGTGAAGCAATGTTAATGACTTGCTATTTATTAAATAGGGTTCCCAACAAAAGGAACAAGGTTACCCACTTATGAACTCGGACTAAAAGAAACCCAACCTGAACTATCTCAAGGTTTGGGGTTGTAGAAATTGTTGAAGACTCACGATCCAAAGCAAAGACTTTGGGTAAAAGAGGCATTGATCGCATCTTTGTTGGATATCTTGAGCATTCCAAGGCTTTTAGGTTCTATGTTATTGAACCTAATGAACATGTTCGATTAACTCAATAATTGAATCAAGGATGCGACTTTGATGAGAATAGATTCTCATCGGTCCTAGACCAAGTTAGAGGATTCCTAATGGAACTCATGACCTTTGGTGTATCGAGAGGTCCACGATGATGAACCATCGGTGGTCCCCGATGAGGTTGTGGTTGAAGACACGAACTCGTGCTCGGGAAGAGCAAAAGGGTCGGGACTCAAAGTCATTTGGACACGAGTTTCAACTATACTTAGTTGAAGGTACTAGGGATGAGGTCTCGACCAATACTCCTATTGCTTCATTGTTGAGGATGACCCCAAAACATTTGAAGAAGCAATGAAGTCCCGAGGACATTGCTTTGGAAAGAAGCAATCAATGATGAGATGGATTCCATCAAGGGCAACAACACTTGGGTGTTGGTTGATCTACCTCCGTTGCAAACCTCTGGATTGCAAATGGATTTTCAAAGGAAAATGAAGGTAGATGGAACTATTGAAAAGTTCAAGGCTAGACTAGTCATTCGGGGCTTTAAACAAAAGTCGAGAATAGACTATTTTGATACTTATGCCCACGTGGCTCGTGTCGATACCATAAGGCGCTAATTGCTATGGCATCTATTCACAATCAGTTATTCATCGGATGGATGTGAAAACAGCTTTCTTGAATGGTGAATTGGAAGAGGAGGTTTATATGAACCAACCTCGGGGCTTAATCATGCCGAGCAATGAAAACAAGGTGTGTAAACCGATTAAGTCTCTTTATGGACTTAAACAGCACCTAAGCAATGGCATCAAAAGTTTGATGAAGTGGTTTTGTCTAGTGGTTATGTTCTTAACCAAGTGACAAATGTGTATATAGCAAATTTGATGAATACGGTAAAGGAGTCATCATTTGTCTATATGTTGATGACATGTTGATCTTTGGCACGACCAAAATCGAGTTGACGACAAAGGAATTTTTGTCATCAAGGTTCTCCATGAAAGACATGGGGAGGTGATGTTATCCTTGGTATAAGGATTAAACATGAAGGTAATAAATTTCTATCTCTCGGTCTCATTATATTGAGAAGGTATCGAGGAAATTCAATTACTTTGATTGTACTCCGATGAGTACACCGATGGATACTTGTGAGGCGATGCCTAATCATGGCAAGGTGTATCTCAACTTGAGTATTCTAGGGTAATTGGTCGCTCGATGTATGCCATGACTTGTACAAGACCCGATATTGGTTTTGCGGTGGGAAAATTGAGCGGTATACTAGTAATCCTAGTGCTCATCATGTGGCAATTCAAAGGGTGAAGTATTTGAAGAGAACTATGGATTATAGTCTCGTATCTTGGTTACCCATCGATGTTGGAAGGTTACACCGATGCAAGTTGGATCGATAACATCGAAGACAATTAGTCTACCGATGGGTGGGTATTCCTACTTGGTGGAAGTGCAATTTCTTGGGCATCCAAGAAGCAAACTTGCATCACCGGTTCAACAATGGAATCGAATTTGTGGCTCTAGCATTTCTTTGGTAAAGAAGTGAATGGTTGAAAAACTTGCTTCTTGAGATTCCATTGTGGCCTAAACCTATAGCACCTATTTCTATCCGGTGTGATAGTGCAGCTACATTGGCTAAGGCTTATAGCGGATGTACAATGGTAAGTCTAGACACTTAGGTGTCGGGCATAGCATGATTAGTGAGCTTATCATGAATGGGGTGGTATCTATAGAGTTTGTGAGATCTCAGCGAACTTAGCGATCACTTGGCGAAGGTGCGGCTAGAGACTTGGTTATAAAGTGCGCTAAAGGGATGGGTTTAAGTCCAACTTAGTCCTTGAATGCTAGGACACCAACTCCTCACGAGGAAACTTAGGAGTGAGTTCAATGTGGAAAGGCGAACATTCGGTGGTGGAGCACATGTTTTATTTACATCCCAAGGTTGTGCTCGAGAACTGCTTTGAAAGGAGGATGAAGTCTTTACTTCTTAATGGTTAATTTTCTTTGAAAAGTGCTTGGCGGGAGCATGACTAAATGTAAATGTTGAAGTTTTGCCGCCAGAAGCTTTGGACTTTAGCTTTTACAACATTTATGAATTTGGATATGGACACATGGCTTGTATAGTGTCGGGGTCATTAAGTGTTTGAAAACTTGTGTGTATTTTATCTTGGGTATTCAAATGGGTTGAAGACACAACATGATGGTGATGTTGAAGATGAAGATGATGAAACCGAGTTTGTTAATCATTTGTACTCCGAGAAAGAAGAGGTAAGTTGTCAAAGCAAATTATTTACTTGATGCCTTACATTTTTTCATCACATATAACTAATTAAAAATACTTGTCTCAGATATTAGGTGAAGGCGTTTTTGAGAAATTGGACGAGGAGCTACACAAGATGAATCAGTTTTACACGAATAAATAACCGAATTCCCTGAGAGAGGAGAAATGCTGACAAAACAGCTCCAGATTTTGTTAGACCTCCAACAGATTCTTTATTGCCATAGAAGAGAATGATCAAATAGCCGTAGCACAAGCGGCATGTTCAATTCATCCCCGACCTCGTCAGGGTTCCTACTCTCTTACGCATCTGGCCGCCACACCATTGACTCTGGTAACTTTTCCTTCAAGGGATAGGATCCTCTCAAGTTATAACTAACTTGATGGATCAAGTTAAGCAATTATCAACCATTGGATCAAATCCAATGGCTCAAATCAAAAGAACATGAGATGATTTGAGCCATTTGATTTAATCCAATGATTGATATTTACAACTTGATCCATCAAGTTACTTATAACTTCAGAGAATCCTTTCCCTTCCTTCAAATGCTTAAGAACTGATTAAAGGCCATACTCAAACATGTACCTGGTCACTACTTGATAATCAACATGTGGTAGCAACTAAACTATATAATTTAATTAATTAATATATGTATACTTAATCAACAAGCAAATATACATGCTTTAGTTTACAATACATGCAATAATTATATAAATTTTTAACTTAAGATAAATTAACATGGGACATGTGTATAAGCAGAAACTGCGTACAAATTTGGTGAAGGTGATGGAGAGACACAAACAACATATGATGTGATATCTGCTTTAGAAAAGAACGGTATCGACCTTGTTGGCGCAACCACGAGAGGAAATCCTAAAACGTCTATAAGGATCAATATTCCAAGAAACCACACCAACACAAACAATAATAGCACTTACATCAACGCTACGGGAAGATCTAATTAACAACCCCGATAAACAAGGTGAATACATCAATATAAATAAGCTCCAATGTGCCGAAAAAATGATAAGAGGGGCTTTCGTCGAGCTTTATAGAGGCTATGGGTGAGCATGAGGCGGTTTGGGGTGGTTTTTGGCTAAAACCAAACCTCAAACCAAAATTTTGGTTTTAATTTTTTAAAACCAAGCCTCGCACCAAAAGTTCGGTTTAGTTTTTTCGGGTTTTGGTTTTTGCGGTTTAATTTTCGATTTTTTCATTGGAGGGTCATCTTTTCTACAAGTTTGAAAACACCTTTGCAAACAGTTACCGCATGAATTTAGACAAAACTATCTAGTAGATAAATATTTTTCAAAGAGGTAAACACGATTATGATGGTATCATAGTCGTCTCGTGGCTTTTTGAGGCCTAAAGAAAAAAATGAAATGAGACATTTGACAATAATTTTTTGTTGTTAATTTAAGGGACTAGTCAACTAGTTATATCACAATTTTTTATTAGTTTTATCGCGGTTCGTTTTTTGTTTGGGTTTTCATATAAAGCCAAAAATTGAACCAAAACATTTGGTTTTTTTAAAACCAAAACCGCACCATTGATTTTAGAATTGGTTCAGTTTTTGAGGGGGCGTTTTTTTGGTTTTTTGGTTTGGTTTTTCGGTTTTGTTGCTCTCCCATTATTCTTATTTTTACTTATGGTTGTATGTGGTCCAAATCACTACTTTTCATGAGACATTTTTATTACATAGCTATAATTCTCACTATTATTGTGTTATTTTATTGTTGCTTTAATTATTGCTCCATCTTTAAAAGTATATAATATGGGACAATAAATATTTAACTGACACTTTATTTTGTAGGATTATTTTGACAATCTCCTAAGAAGGGAGAGTATTTGTCATATTTGCATATAGTTGTATTTGGACGACCATATTACTGTATTAACAATCTTTTTGTAGCTCCAAAATCCATCGTATTTTCTTGATGCCCTCGTTAAAGGGGAGCAACCGTCAAGGGGGAGCATGCCCATTTGTTAGTTTTCTTTCAACAAAAAGGGGAGAAAGAAGTAACAACTAAAACTTAAAACTTATACATTTTTTACTTGAAATAAACGTATGTTTTGTCATCAACAAAACTAAGGAGATTGTTAATACAAATAAAACGTGTAAAAACGTTTGTTTATATTTTACAATCTTTTTAAGTTTTGTCAATAACAAACATAAATTTATTTTAAGTAAAGTCTATAAGTTTTAAGCATATAGTTTTCTAACTAATCATTTATATCATTAAATGTATGAATAAATATTATCGAAAGTATGAATAAATATTAACAAAAGTATTTAGTAATGATCAAAGAACAATTTTAAATAACACATTACTATTAATACTCATGTCTCGGTTTGATCTTTTCATTCTTTACTTTTTTATCTTGCATTTTATTTGTTCTTGTTATTATTGTTTACATTCTTGTTATTTATTATTTACATCGGAGGATTTCAGATAAACGTAAATCAATTATTTTGAAACCAATTTTTTAATAGGTAAAACTATTCAACCCTCTTCTAGTTTTCCATAATCCCCATCAATGGTTGGTTTACGACAGCAGGTGGTTGTCACTCTGATGCAGGTTTTACTGACCAGGTCTTAATATTTATATTTCTCGTTATACCTATGGTCTACCCTAATGCACTAACGGGCAGTGTACCCGGTTGTGTGTAGTGTAGTATTCGGTAAAACCGACGTCGTCTCAAGAGCTATGCGTGCGGATTTAAACTAAGTCTAGGTGTCACAGATTTTAATATGATTTCGATATAATTAACTTTTAAAGCAAATAAAGGAGAGAGTTGTGATCAATAGAGGAGAGGGGTGCTAACCTAGTTACTCATCTTAATTAGTAGTGTTCACGTCTAATTACTTCCAATTACTTCAGGTGGGGTCAAAGTCGCTAGGGCGACATTTGGTCGGGTTCATCCTAACCTATCGCCAAAGGGTCCCACTGGAGAAATCGGTGACCCGTCATAAGTCCAGTTGTTCTTAGTCCCAAGCCAAGTCATTAAGTACCGCTACATGCTAGATTCATAACAAGTGAGTGCCGGGCTAGCATCTTAAACACTCACCACCTACTTCTTAAGTTCATCCAAGCGGTAGGTGGTCGGTTGGTCAAATCACACAAGCGAAAGGGTCGTCGGTTGGTCATATCTTACCCTTCCCACTCGATCTACCTACTTAGGGTGGGTTGGTCATATCTCCTAAGTAACTAGCCACTACCCCATTCAAAACTACCAAAACAAGGGTAGCTACCAACAAACTATGCATGCATACACTTAGAAATAATTATCTGGAAGCAATGTAAACGCAAACAAAACAATTAAGGAATCATAACTAGACTGACACCGAAGTGCTTAGTAGCTCATATTAACTATAACAATCGATTCAATGTTTAACATTACGAAATACATGAATTGAAAGTAAAGAAAGATAAAATGCTAATGCTTATCGTGGGGAGTGATTTCTCCTTAGAGATAGCTCTGTATGCTCCTCTAGATCCGCCGACTTCTACTCACGTTCACTTGGTGTTGTGTGTGAAATGGGATGATTTGAAATGTTGTAAATTGTGGGGTATTTATAGGCCAGATCAGGTTACGGCGTAAATAATGTTAAGAGTTACGTCGTAACATCCAATTCTTCGTATTTTGCAGTAAAATTGATGGTTACGGCGTAACTATGGAAGGAGTTACGCCGTGTCTTCAATAAATCTTTGTTACGCCGTAATTGATACAATAGTTAAGGCATAGCTTGCAGCGGCGCGGAACCTCATTTGACCTATTTGGCTACGTCGTAATCTTTGGGGGTGTTACGCCGTAATCTTCTGTTGAGTTGGTTTTCTGAGCCACGCTTTAGTTACGGCATAATGTGATAGAGGAGTTACGCCGTAACTGCTTCAAAACGAGCATACTATGATATATCTTCAATAAACTCTCCAAATCCGCGTCTCTTTGCTCCAATGCTCGTAATTTACCTGAAAGTGAAATATAGAGGAAAATAAGCGTAAATCTATATAAATGATATAAAATACGAGCATTATCGGGGGAAATTGACACTTAATATTCAGGACTATTTGATGTTATCAAATATCCCCCCACTTGAACTCTGCTTACCGTCAAGTAGACCTTATTAGATAGATTCCTAAAAAGATATCTCCCATTACGTGGAAAATATAAGTTTACAAATCCCTTATGCTAGAATAAAACAAAGCCGAACACCTCACGAAATAGAAACAAAACACTCAAATCTCTCAACTATTCTAATTGTCAATTTCAGGGTGATCACTCATTGCACAGTCATAACATGTATTCTATCATAAGCTTGGTTGTTACAAAAATCTCCACCACTAGAGTTAAGGACAAAACAATTCTCGAAGGCAATATGGGTAGACACGACAAAGGTTAAGGGTGATTTGTCATTACTAACATGTCACGGCGAAGTGGACAAAATCAATGATACATGACTAAATCCATGGCCAAGACACCAAAGATTGCTCGTTGCATCACCTAGACACGCTTCATGACTAAGGGTAGGATAAGACATGGGATAAAATTGGTGTAAAGCAAAATCAAGCAAATAGTCTAAATCTACAACTAAGTCATCACCACTTACCGTCTGCCCAAAGTTCAAGTTTCGAAGTCAAGAAACCTGATCATGATATAATCAGGTAGATGTACCATTAGAGGATGTCATGATGGGTACACTTCCAACTTCACTCTTCAAATGTGACCGAGGTGGCCTCATCGATACTAAATCTATATTAAGCTCATAACAATAGTGCTTATAACATCGCACTTTACAATCACTAAATAACAATAACAATAACTATATATATATATATATATATATATATATATATATATATATATATATATATATATATATATATATATATATATATATATGAATATAATATAATAACATATCATCCCCACACTTGAGATGAACAATATGAGAATTTAGGGGTCTTCAATGATCTTTAAGGATATGTCATTGACGAGAGCGTGATTCCCGAACCTTTCCACTTGAACCTTGAACTTAGGCAAATAATGACTTCCCAATTACAAATAAAGACTACAGGGTAGGCTAAGGTGTAATGGTGTATCAAAACAATATGTTGGGTGAACAAAAATGAAAGGAATGGCTCAGAAGGGTGTATCTAGGGGTATCTTGCACTAAAGGTGGGTGCAACAAAGGGTTTAACATGCGGGTTGAGAAGTCGAGGTGACTAATCGATAGACACACAATGGTAGGCTATTTGGGTGATAATCCTATAATAGTGCCTTCTTAAACTGAAAAGTCCAAATACATCGAGCTAACTCAACATACCTCGTCTATGGTCTCGAAATGATGTAAAGGCCAAGTTCTAAAGTTTACAAGCTACCGGCACACACATAATTTGGTGGATTTGGGGTAAATTTTGGAAACAGATAAGGCTAATCTCACCATATAATATCAAGGGTTATAATGTGCTCGGCTAAGGTCTAATCTAGTTAGGTTAAGAAAAACATGTCAAAATTTAAAAAATGGCATAATTTTTCAAAATAAACAAGAAAAACGAGGGCAATAAAGTTCAAGAGATAATTCTACTCCCGTCCCCCCATTTGAATTGTACAATGTCCCTTTTGTACTATGCGTTAAATAAAGGTGAAGAGAAAAGTAGAATTAGGCGAGAACTTCCTGAAATTTGCTCCAAAAAGAAAAAGGCCCATTTAAAAGAGTCGTGCCTTCGCATAAGCATCCACGAGCAAACTTCAATCCACGAAATCACACTACCGACAAGCATAATTCTAAAAAGAAAAAGAAAAATGAAAAAGAAATCCAACTCACTTTCGTAGGAATAACGGTTTCATTTAGCGTATGCAACAAGCCTTTTAAACCCCTTGGTGTCCCAAGTGGACGAGTGTAGTCTCGTGAGGGCTTACAAGGAACATACCCACAAAGTTCATTTGAAAACTAATACAAGGTTATTGTGTTTAAAATGAAAGAAGTGTTACAGAGGGTAGTTACGTCGTAACTCCCATAAGGAGTTACGCAGTAATTAAACAAAACACGACAGGGTGTGGCTATGGCGTAACCATAGGCGGGTTCGCCGTAATTGGTAATGCTTCGACAAGTTTCGATGCACAAAGGCACGTTACAGGCGTAACCAAGATAGTGAGTTCTGCGTAACTCTGGTTGGATCGAATCTTTGAACAACAACTTTTATTTGTTTTCCTACAAAAATGGTTAAAAACACAAAACCCAACAGAAATGGAAATAAAAACAAAATGAAAGGGATAATTCGGGTTGTCTCCCAAAAGAGCACTTTTCTTTATTTACGAGTCTTTAAGTTAGACTCAGAGCCATGGGGCTTTATGGTGGCCTTTGGATTTGGCCAACTTCCTCCATTATTAGGCGACAATCATTCATCCATGCGATAAAAACCTTTTTTCTCGCTGTGTTCCCGATGCTACATGTTTCAAATTTTTGTGAGAGCCACTCATTAAACGATAAGCATGACTTTCCGTAGTCATCACCTTCTGCTATAGGATCAATTTTTGCACTTATGTTTGATCTTTCATCATTGGTCATTATATCAATAAGGTGATATTTATCGTAATTGCATTTTAGTTGTTTTACTAATCTCGTATTGATTTCCGAGCCTCCAAATCTTACCTTGTACCAGTCTTCAAAGGAGAATTTTCTGAATTTTATATCGTGTCTCTCAATCTCGTGAGGGCACGTCCACTCATCCATCCTTCCATCACAAAATTCACGAAAGGGGTTACACGAGGGCCATGCTTTCATTGATTCGTTATCTTCTGTCAATATAGGGGTGCGGTAATGTTTGTTAGGATCATGAGCTTCCTTAATCCCTTCAATCAGGAAGATCTTTCCCTGTTCCTGTTTACAACTATCAAAATTCTCTTCATGATTGTTAGTACTAAGATTATAACAAAGAGGTGGGTCGAGCGACGGAATGTTGACAACATCAACTTTATTTGAAATTTCTAACCTTGGATTCAATTGTTCTTTCATGCTGAAAGTGATTCATTCATTTTCAGTTCCCAAAGAAATTTGTTTTTCAAAGACCTTTATATGTGCTCGACAAGTGGCTAGAAAAGGCCTTCCAACAATTAAGTTGTAAGCCTCCCGTTTCCCCATGTCAGTAACCACATAATCAGTAGGAAAAAGGAATTTCTCAATTTTAAGGAGAACATTATTAACCACTCCCCTAGGTGCTTTAGAGGAATCAGGCATTTCAATCATCATTGTTGTTTCTTTTAAATTGGTAAGTTTTATTTTATCAAACAATGTGGTAGAAATAAGGTTTACCCCAGCCCCCAAATCAACTAATGCGAGAATTTTAAGATTACCGATAGTGCATGGAAGAAGAAAACTTTCCTGATAGTGTTCCTTCTTAGGAAGTTGGCTTGGCAGGTCCTCGTCGTCTTCTGATTTATCATCTTCTTTTAAGTAGTTAATCCCAGATAGATCATTGGTGACAGAAGAGGTGCACTTTTCTTTCTTCGGTTTATCTTGTGCAAATATGGCTTTGCAGGAAATGGCTTTGTCATTACTGTTCTCAAGATTTTTAGCTAATTGCCCAATTTGGGTTTCGAGGTTTTTAATTGCGGCATCTTGGTTCCGCTAGTTCATGTTGGTGTCTTCTTTTACCTTGACCATCCATTCCTTGAGTCTATCACATTTCTTTGTAGACTCCTCGATATGTATATGCATTATTTCTTCAAGGCTTGGTCTAGGAGGATTGTTGTTGATTCTTGTATAGAACCATAGGGATTTTTCTCGGTATCTGGCCCCGTTACCATTGTATCCGTTGAAGGGACTTCCACCTCCATATTATACTTCTTCAATCCTTTTAACTTCCTTGTTGGATGAGCATTCCTTAGTAGGGAGAGAGCCATTGTGTTCATTTCGTTCAACTTGTATGGAATGCACATTCTCCTTGAGCTTTTTCATGTCTCTTCCAAGACTTTCTAATTTGTTGTTTATTCCTGCAAGGCCTTCCACATTTCCACTCTTACTTTGATTGCTCCCTCCATTGTGCCATTTGTAAGTGTGGTCAGCCATCTTCTTTATGGTTTCAAGAGCCAATGTTGGAGTCATTCCAGGTATTGGTCCTTGAGAATCGATCATTTGCCTTGAGGAGATGTTCAGACCTTTGTAAAAGACGTTCACCTTTTGCTGGATGTTGAGGTCATGAGTAGGGCACTTGTATAATAATTTGTTGTACCTTTCCCATGCTTGGTACAACGTTCCATCACCCTCCTGCTTGAAGTTATGGATTTCTTCTAACTGCTTAGCAGTCCTGGATGGAGGACAATATCTCTTAATGAAATATTTTTTAAGGAGAGGCCAGGTGTTGATTGTCCTGGCAGGTAATCGATCAACCCATCTTTTAGCAGCTCCAGTGAGAGAAATAGGGAATACACGTAACATGACATCATCATTTGAGACTCTTGGAATTTTGAATAGGCTGACAATGTATTCTATGTTGTCCATGTGCTTGTGAGTATCATCGGTAATGCTTCCTGAGAAAGGGTTTGCACGCAAATCCCTCATAAATTGAGGTTTGATTTTGAATTGAGTATCTTCGGCGATGGCTGGCCTAACGATCCCTGGTCCTTGTTCTTCTCTAGTTAACGCCAAATATTCCTCAAGAGGGAGGTCATCAATGTTAACAACTTCCATGGTACCTGAAACTTGCAAATAGATCGTGAGAATTTTAAAACAAAACAGAAAATGAAAGACTTAATGAAAATCCTAATATAACTCCCCGACAGCGGCGCCAAGAACTTGATGCAGGTTTTACTGACCAAGTTTTAATATTTATAAGTCTCGTTATACCTATGGTCTACCCTAATGCACTAACGGGCAGTGTACGATCGTGTGTAGTGTAGTATTCAGTAAAACCGAGGTCGTCCCAAGAGCTATGTGTGTGGATTTAAACTAAGTCTAGGTGTCATAGATTTTAATATGATTTCGATATAATTAACTATTAAAGCAAATAAAGGTGAGGGTTGTGATCAATAGAGGAGAGGGGTGCTAACCTAGTTACTCATCTTAATTAGTAGTGTTCACGTCAAATTACTTCTAATTACTTAGTGTGGGGTCAAAGTCGCTAGGTGATAAGGATTTAAAAGATACACTTTTGAGGGGTCATTTAAGCCCTTAATCGATCACTTTTGTATCTGTTACTACTTAATTTTGTTCCTTTTTTACTTTTTAGGTCTCTTGAAGGCAAATTGCTGGAATGACACTTATTCGGACGAAAAGGCGTGAATATACGAAGAAAATAGCCAAATTCAAGAATAGAGACACTCAAGCTGCTGGAATTGAAGGGGACGGCGTCACTGCTTAAATACGACGCCGTCGCGACACGTCTTGAGACGACTCAGAGAGTAAATTGCTATTTTACAAGTGACGGCATCAGGTTTAAAAGAGTAGGGCGTCGCAACTCAGACGGCCTAGATTTGGATCCCAACGGCGTCAGTGATTGAAGCCGACGGCGTCACGAGCATAAGGTGACGCCGTCACAGAGTTGACGTAGCCAAGACGAAACCCTAATGGCGGCGACCCCGACGGCGTCACAATTAAAGAGTGACGTCGTCGCACATTGTAACACTATATATAGAATCCGAATTTTTCAGTTTTTAGAGAAGTAGTTTTGTGGAGTAAAAACCTAAACTGAACCAAGGCTGTCTTGTGCAGTATCTTAGGATTCCATACCCTATTTTATAACAAGATAAGTGTTTTACTTCATTAATTCAATCATGTCTTCAATTGTTTGTGTGTATGCTTGCATGTTCTCTATGTCCGGCTAATTTACTTGTGTGTTTTGCTTAGATATATGAAACCTAGTTATTGAATATTGATTGGTTGTCTCTTATCTTAATTGTGATAGACCTAGTATTGCGATAGGTCATTCGTTGTGTTATTAATGCTTGATTAGTCTTTGTTGAACCTTAGCTTATAGTTACTAGTGAAATTGTAGGCTAAATATCCAAAGATAACCTTAGTGTTAAGTTTATGAATCTTAGAGATTTCGTAGTCATTAACCTTAGGTAGCTTCAAAGAGTTAGGGATAAACGCATACCCTACGACCTTAGAAACACAACGCGTTAAGAATAAGGACATGACAATTCAACCACCAATAGGAAATAACTAGGGAGTAATAACATCTAAGTAAACACATTTTTAATCATCATAAGAGTACACAACAATAGACATAGACTACACTCACCTTAGTTTAGATAATTGGATAATTAGATAAGTAGAGTAATCGGTAGAAATACCAACCCCCAAATCCAAACCCCGAGGTTCGTACCTTTCAATTTTCTAAAAAAGATAGAAAATATTCCTCAACCCCAACCTTAGCGTAGTAATTTCTCACTAGCATTCCTATTCCCCTAGAGAACGATATCAATTCTCGAGGCTTACCCTAATACTACACTACAACGATTAGGTTCACTGCCTAGGGTGTTGAAAAACTTGCTCAATGAAAAGGAAGTTCCTTTGACCCCGAACGCGCATTGTACGCGAATCAAGTTTTTGGCGCCGCTGCCGGGGAATAGAATAGCTAGTTAGATTTCCACCTCGTTTAGGTTCCCTTGCTTGATTCCTATCAAGTAAGTTTTTTTCCCATTTTTAGTTTTCTCGTAGTCTATCCTCCTTCTTCGTGACCTTTGGTCGTAAATCCCATCACTTTTCATCATGGAAGGTGATAATCAACCACCACTCATCAACCCACCACCAAATAACCCGCCAAGAGGCCGTACTCTTGGTGAATACTCAAGACCAAGCCACCTAGGCTATAGAAACACCATTGAGCTTCCCGACCAAGCCCAAACTACGGCCCTGCGATCCGACACCATCCGGTTGGTGCAAAACGGATGTGCATTCCATGGACTTCGTTCCGAAGATCCTAATCAGCATCTTAAGGATTTCCTTAAAATCGTCGATTCCATCGACCTCGATGCTACTACTCGGGAGACCACGCATCTGTGTCTCTTCCAATTTTCTCTATGGGACCAAGCTAGTAATTGGCTTGAGCCACTTCCCGCCGGCTCCATCTCAAGTTGGGATGATCTCACCTCTCGTTTCCTTGCTCAATTTTTCCCACCGAGGAGAACTACTAAGCTTAGACGGGACATCTTGATGTTCCAACAACGTCAAGGTGAATCTCTCTACGAAGCATATTCAAGGACTTACTCCATAGAGTCCCTCATCATGGCATCGATCTTTGGCTTCAAATCCAAATCTTCTATGACCATACCGACTTCGTCACAAGGCAATCCATTGATCGAGCCGCCGGTGGAAGACTTAGCAATTCCAACGCAGAAGAATCATGGGATATTATTGAAGAGCTTGCTAATCGGTGAGTCCCATGAAACCCCCGTCAAGGTGATCAATGCCATATTGATTCCTAAAGAATCTTCCATCACTGAAGAGCAAATGAGTGCTCTTGAGAGAAGGATCGATTATCTAATTGAGAGGCAAAAGAGAGTCCCTGAACGAATCCCTCGAGAAATGGTTAAGTCCGCTAATTCCACCAACCACCCAACACCTTTCTCTGAATCCCCAAGTCGTGAGCAAAATCTCAATTCGAACGACGCTTCCGTTCTACTTCTCCAATACCATTCTCATCGAGCTTTAAGGAACAAATGAGGGAGTACATGGCAGCCCATACGGAGAGATTAGCAAAATTTAAAGAGGAGGTTTATAGGCAAAGGGAGGAGATGCAAGCAAAGATGACGGAGATGATGAACTTGGTAAAAGAGTATACCAAGACAAAAGTTCCCGAAAAGGTACTTGTAAGAAGCAATGATTACCCTCCACTTCGTTTGTTAACGCCATTTCCATTATGCCTGATGAAGATGGAACATATGAGGAGAAGAAGACTGAGAAAAGCAAAAGGGAGGAGGCTGAAACTAATGATGAGCCCGAGACCATTGAGTACTACCTTAAGCACGAGATTAATAAAAAACCATTGTTAACCAAGTGAACAACTTTAGGTACAATGAGGTTATTAGGAAAGCCCTTGAAGGAAAAATAACAGAAAAAGAGTATGACACCATGCCTATGAGACCTTTGTATGAGCTGGTTCTAAAAAAACCAGTAAATAAAAAACGAGAAACCACGGGGAACTTCATGATACCATGTAGCATAGGTGACATTGATAATATAAATGCCTTAGCTGATCAAGGATCTGATGTAAACATAATGCCATTATCAGTCTATAATAAGTTGACTAGGGAGAAGCCAACCAAGACCAATCTCAGACTTTCCTTAGCAAATCACACATATGTCTACCCCATAGGAATTGCAGTGGATGTTTTAGTAGAGGTGGCTAATATTGTCTATCCGGTGGACTTCATGATTATAGACATTGAGGAAGATAGAAACATGCCACTCATTCTTGGAACACCTTTTCTGGCCACTGCCAAAGCAACTATCAAATGCGGTGAGGGCATCATGATACTCAAAAGCGGCAAGGGATATGCTAGGATACCTATTGTTCCAAGGTATCCTCTTAAGATTATGGAGAAGATTACGGATGAGAATCCACAAGTCCCTAACAATATGGTTCGGAATAAAATTAACGATTGGGAAAAAGGGCTTAGAGATTTCATGGTTCAAGGACTACATGCAACATTGTGGAAGCGCGATAAAAAGTTAGGAAATAATCCTACCTCAATACCACAAACACAAAGGAACCCTAAGGAATTTTACTTTTGTACAAGTCACGAATAAGAGCATTAAGAGGTAGAAATAAGCCAAGATGGTTTGGGCCTTATACGGTGAAAGAAACTAATCTACAGAATAAAACCGTTATCATAATAGACGACGTTGGGAAGGAATCCACGGTAAGCATGCAACGTCTACGCCCTTTTGATAAAGGATTAGTAAAGGTAGAAGGTGACGGTAATGAAGTAACGTAGGGGCACGACTTCGAGTCTAGCTACAAGACTCATAAATAAAGAAAAGCGCTTCGTGGGAGGCAACCTATGCTTAATTGTTTGCTTGTTTGTGTCGTATATCTTTTATTGATTGTTTATTCTCATGTTTAAATTTGTAAAAATGCTTTATTTTGTCTTTAACCTCGTCTTAATTACATATAAAGGTATTTTACATAAGGGATAAGTGTGGGAGGATTACACATGTTTTCAAAAGAACGTGAACATGAGAATTACGATTATTTAATGAGATATACATGTGTGTTTGTTCGAGTCAAATGCTTGTATCGAGTCATAATGGATGTTTTGCAAGAAATTTTCCATTCTAAAGATAGAAATTTTCGAATTTTTCCGAAACTCATGAGACCAATTTACATCGAGGATAACTGACGGCGTCTTGGTCATAACTGACACATCGGGAGGAGTAGAAACGACTTACTAATTTTCTCTCTTTTTCTGAGCTACTTATAAATTTTTGGAATTTTCCAGGTCTTAATTTTCTAGAAAATCTGTAAACATCCATTCCACAAGCATTATATCTTAGTTTAGTAGAGTCATATATATTGTTACCGCCGGGTTTCGTTTGTTTTCTTCAAGTGTGCAGGTTTAATTTATCAAGAAGAAGATACATAAGATTGGAAGGAGCTTTTAACGCAAACACTCTTCTTGAAGAAAGATTTAACCACTACTTCACACGGGTCCTACCGAGCTAATCAGGGGAGTACTAGTTTCTTTCGTTTTTAATTACCTTCCATTATCATAATTTTGATACTTTCGGGGAACATTGGGGACAATGTTTAGTTTAAGTGTAGGGAGGGAAAATACAACGGGAACTTTGAAACTATGCTTATCCATGACTATTTGCCTTGTCTAATTTCATTTGTGTAATAAACCATGAGAAATATCGGTTAGGGTAATTTTGGCACCAAATTTAAAAATTTTCATGACATGTAGGAGTGGGCCATTAGTCTTAATAAAGCGTCTCATGGATAGGAAGTTATATGACTAGCACAAAAACCCTTTACCACTTAAATTCCACCCAAAATGTGAGGATCGCCCTTAGATTTGTAGGAATTAAAGCATTCCACTTTAATGCTTAGAGAGTGTACCGATAGTATAATAGATTCTAGAACTTGTTTTGTGATGCATTCCGAGATCGCTAGTGAGACTACACTTGTGTAGTTAGGAATAACTAAATGATAGGCATTAGGATAACCCTTGTTTGATACCCGTAATATAATTACTTCTTTCGCGGTTCTCGTGATGTTTCGGTTTTCCAGAATATCAATGAAGAGCATTGTTTACAATCCACCCCCAAATATACACCCAAATCGCCTTAGCCTACCTTGTATGCACTCAATTTTAGTGCATTATTGTTATCATACTAAACCCTTAGTTCAATTATCTAGTTGTTTGCATAATTTGCTAAGTCGAGTCATATCCTTTGTACACAGTTTTGGGACGATTGGGACTCATGGGAAAAGTTAAATTTTATGAAATGACGGGAAGGGAACGTTAAATTCAAATTCCCTTTATTTGCGTAATAATGTATTCCAAGTGTTTTGATCTTTTCAATTCGGGTCAAATTAGTGTTAGAGTAATGAAAACTCAAGTGTAGGGATGTGCCTATAAATCCATATTATTTTGATGTTATCGTAGAGGATGGTAGAGTAAAAGTGTATGAAAAAAAAATAAAAAAATAGAGTGATGAAAAAAAAACGGGCTACCATCCTATATATATCTTTAAATTTATGTTTGTTTGTTTCAATTTATCTAGAGTTTAGAGTGTCGAGTCTTGGCTTAGCAACGTCATTCTTCTCATGCTTGTAACATAAAGATTTTTGACTTGCCACCACTAAATTGCCTATCCCACCAAACCCTTTGTTTCCCTACCGTAAGCCTAACATTACAACCCTTTAAAAGACCTCTTGGATAGTTTTTCCTAGTTGCTTACGCCAAAGCGATGGATGTTTGATCTAGTCTCAAGCCTATGGCAATCTATGTACTAGGACCGGTTAATGAGTGTTTATCTTCCATTTCCAACTTTATATATTTCATATACACCCGAGAGATGAGAGTATCCAAACACCACTTGTGAGGTGCTAGTATGTAATTTCCGTGCTTGTTATGACTTTTACGGGGCTTATATGTGTTGTGAATCGTTCTAAACAAATGCTTCATGACCCCTAACTTACAAATTAATTGGCCAAAAGCACATTTTCTTGAGGACAAGCAAATACCAAGTGTATGGATATTTGATAAGGATTTAAAAGGTACACTTTTGAGGGGTCATTTAAGCCCTTAATCGATCACTTTTGTATCCGTTACTACTTAATTTTGTTCATTTTTACTTTTTAGGTCTCTTGAAGGCAAATTTCTGGAATGACACTTATTCGGACGAAAAGGCGCGAACATACGAAGAAAATGGCCAAAGTCAAGAATCGAGACACTCAAGCTGCTGGAATTGAAGGGGACGGCGTCACTGCTTAAATGCGACGCCGTCGCGACACATCTTGAGACGACTCAGAGAGCAAATTGCTATTTTACAAGTGAAGGCATCAGGTTTAAAAGAGTAGGGCGTTGCAACTCAGACGGCCTGGATTTGGATCCCGACGGCGTCGAGATTGAAGTCGGCAGCTTCCACGAGCATAAGGTGGCCGTCACGAGTTGACGTGGCCAAGACGAAACCCTAATGGCGGCGACCCGACGACGTCACAATTAAAGAGTGACGTCGTCGCACATTATAACACTATATATAGAATTCGAATTTTTCAGTTTTTAGAGTGGTAGTTTTGTGGAGTAAAAACCTAAACCGAACCAAGGCTGTCTTGTGCAGTATCTTAGGGTTCCATACATTATTTTACAACAAGATAAGTGTTTTACTTCATTATTTCAATCATGTCTTCAATTGTTTGTGTGTATGCTTGCATGTTCTCCATGTCCGGCTAATTTACTTGTGTGTTTGCTTAGATATATGAAACCTAGTTATTGAATATTGATTGGTTGTCTCTTATCTTAATTGTGATTGACCTAGTATTGCGATAGGTCATTCGTTGTGTTATTAATGCTTGATTAGTCTTTGTTGAACCTTAGATTATAGTTACTAGTGGAATTGTAGGCTAAATATCCAAAGATAACCTTAGTGTTAAGTTTATGAATCCTAGAGATTTTGTAGTCATTAACCTTAGGTAGCTTCAAAGAGTTAGGGATAAACGCATATCCTACGACCTTAGAAACACAATGCGTTAAGAACAAGGACGTGACAATTCAACCACCAATAGGAAATAACTAGGGAGTAATAACATCTAAGTAAACACATTTTTAATCATCATAAGAGCATACAACAATAGACATAGACTACACTCACCTTAGTTTAGATAATTAGATAATTAGATAAGTAGAGTAATCGGTAGAAATACCAACCCCCAAATCCAAACCCCGAGATTCGTACCTTTCAATTTTCTAAAAAACATAAAAAAGATAAAAAGTAATCTTCCTCAACCCCAACCTTAGCGTAGTAATTTCTCACTAGCATTCCTATTCCCCTAGAGAACGATATCAATTCCCGAGGCTTACCCTAATACTACACTACAACGATTAGGTTCACTGCCTAGGGTGTTGAAAAACTTGCTCGACGAAAAGGAAGTTCCTTTGACCCCGAACGCGCGTTGTATGTGTATCACTAGGACAACATTTGGTTAGTTCGCCTAACCTATCGACAAAGGTTCCCACGGAGAAATCGGTGACCCATCATAAGTCGATTGTTCTTAGTCCCTAAGCCAAGTCATTAAATACCGTTACATGCTAGATTCATAACGCTTAGTGCTCGGCGCTAGCATCTTAAACACTCACCCCTACTTAAGTTCATCTAAGCGGTAGGTGATCAGTTGGTCAAATCGCACAAGCTGAAAGGGTCGTCAGTTGGTCATATCTTACCCTTCCCACTCAGTCTACCTACTTAGGGTCAGTTCATCATATCTCCTAAGTAACTATCCACTACCGCCATTCAAAACTACCGAAACAAGGGTAGCTACCAACAAACTATGCATGCATACACTTAGAATTAATTATATGGAAGCAATGTAAATGCAAACAAAACAATTTAGGAATCATAACTAGGACAGCACCGGAAGTGCTTAGCCGCTCATATTAACTATAACAATCGATTCAATGTTTAACATTACGAAATACATGAATTGAAAGTAAAGAAAAGATAAAATGCTAATGCTTATCACAGGGGAGTGATTTCTCCCTTGGAGATAGCTCCGTATGCTCCTCTAGATCTGCCTTCGACTTCTACTCACGTTCACTTGGTGTTGTGTGTGAAATGGGATGATTTGAAATGCTGGAAATCGTGGGGTATTTATAGGCCAGATCTAGTTACAGCGTACCTAATGTTAAGAGTTACGCCGTAACATCCAATTCTTCGTATTTTGCACTAAAACTGCTGGTTACGGCGTAACTATGGAAGGAGTTACGCCGTATCTTCAATAAATCTTGGTTATGCCGTAATTGATACAAAAGTTATGGCGTAGCTTGCAGCGGCGCGGAACCTCATTTGACCTAGTTGGTTACGTCGTAATCTTTGGGGGAGTTATGTCGTAATCTTCTGTTGAGTTGGTTTTCTAAGCCACGCTTTAGTTACCGCGTAATGTGAGAGAGGAGTTACGCCGTAACTGCTTCAAAATGAGCATACTATGATATATCTTCATTAAACTCTCCAAATCCGCATCTCTTTGCTTCAATGCTCGTAATTTACCTAAAAGTGAAATATAGAGGAAAATAAGCGTGAATCCATATAAATGATATAAAATACGAGCATTATCGGGTGAATTTGACACTTAATATTCAGGACTATTTGATGTTATCACACTCCAGGGCAAGGAAAACAACGATCCCCGTCCCCAACCCACGTGACATTACTAAATGACCACCAACCTTCACTTCGAGACATCGAAGGCAACTCTATGCCAACCGATGGCGACTGGAAACACGGTGTAACATTTAAGTCTCCCCGTAACGATAGAAACTCCCACCTTGAGTATACGGTGAAATATTTAAGTTTCTCCTCGTAACGACCAATGCACCTGACAGTGCTTAAGTAGTCGGATGCAAAACCCTCTGAAGCAGGTTTTACTGACCATGTCTTAATATTTATAATGTCTCGTTATACCTATGGTCTACCCTAGTGCACTAACGGGCAGTGTACCCGGTCGTGTGTAGTGTAGTAATCGGTAAAGGCGAGGTCGTCCCAAGAGCTATGTGTGTTGGATTATTACTAAGTCTAGGTGTCACAGATTAATAATGGTTTCGATAGGGATTTAATTAATTAAACTACTAAAGCAGAATAAAATAAAGCAGATAAATGGATAAAGGGAAATCAATAGAGGAAAGTGGTGCTAACCAAGTTAATCCTCCTAGCTAGTTATGTCTACGTCTACTTACTTCCAATTACTTCAGGTGGGGTCAAAGTCGAGAGGACATCATTTGGTCAATTCGCCCTAACCTATCAATAAAGATGCCACCACGGAGAAGTCGGTGTCCCTCATAAGTCCTGTTGTTCCGGTCCCTAAGCCAAGTCATTAAGTACCGCTACATGCTAGATTTATAGTAGTGAATGCCCTACCGTTAGGAACTTAGACACGCACCCCTAATTCTTAAGTTCATCCAAACGATAGGTGATCGGTTGGTCAAATCGCACAAGTAGAAAGTGGTCGTCGGTTGGTTATATCTTACCCTTCTCGTCTCATCCGCTCACCTAGGGTGAGTTGGTCATATCTCCTAGGCAATTGGCCTCTATCGCCATTCAAAACTACCAAACCAAGGGTGGCTAACAATAAACTATGCATGCATACACTTAGAAATAATTGTACGGAGTAAAGTAAACGCAAACAAAACAATTAAGGAATCATAACGAGCCCGACCAAAAGGTGCTTAGCAGCATATTAATCATGCAAACTAATTCAATATTCAAAGGTACGAAATACATGAATTTAAAGTAAAGAAATATAAACGCTAATGCTTATCGCAGGGAGTGATTTCTCCTGGAGACGACTCAGTATGCTCCTCTAGACCGCCTTGAGCTTTTCCCACGTTTTCGAGTGTGTGTGTGGAATGGGATGAATAGAAATCTTTGGAATTCGTAGGGTATTTATAGGCCGATCCGGGTTACAGGCGTAACTAATATAAGAGTTCGCAGAACCTTCTATTTCCTCGTATATTGCACTAGATCTGCTGGTTACGGCGTAACCTAATGAGTGGTTACGCCGTAGTCTTCAATAAACTCGGTTACGTCGTAATAGATGCAGCAGTTACGGCATAAGTATCAGCGGCGTGGAACCTCATTTGACCTAATGTAGTTATGTCGTAACCTTTGGGAAGAGTTACGCCATAACCTTATGAAAAGTTGGTTTTCTGAGTCACGCAATAGTTACGGCATAATGGGAGAGACGAGTTACGCCGTAACTTCTTCAAAATAGCATACTGTGATAAACCTTTAGATATTTCTCCAGTTCCGCATCTCTTTAGCTCCAATGCTCGTAATTTACCTGAAAGTGGAAAACAATGGAAAACAAGCGTAAATCCATATAAATGATATAAATTACAAGCATTATCTGGGGAAATTGACACTTAATATTTAGGACTATTTGATGTTATCAAATATCCCCCCACTTGAACTCTACTTGCCCTCAAGTAGACCTTATTAGAAAGATTCATATAAAGATATCTCCCATAACCTGGAAAATATAAGTTTATAAATCCCTTATGCTAGAATAAAACAAAGCCGAACACCTCACGAAAGGGGAACAAAACACTCAAATCTCTCAACTATTCTAAGTTTCAATTTCGGGGTGATCACTCAATCGCACAGTCATAGCATGTATTCTATCATAAGCTTCGCGGTTACACAAATATCCACCACTAGAGTTAAGGGCTAAGCAATTCTCGAAGGCAATATGGGTAGACACGACAAAGGTTAAGGGGTGACTCGTCATTACTAACATGTCACGGCGAAGTGGACAAAATCAATGATACATGACCAAATCCATGGCCAAGACACCAAAGATTGCTCGCTGCATCACCTAGACACGCTTCATGACTAAAGGGTAGGATAAGACATGGGATATATAATTGGTGTAAAATAAAAAACAAGCAGGTAGTCTAAATCTATAACCAAGTCATCACCACTTACCGTCCGCCCAAAGTTCAAGCTTTGAAGTCAAGAAACCGGATAATGAAATGCAAGGTAGATGTGTCATTAGAGGACGTCGTGATGGGTACACTACCTTTTCTCCAACAACTTTTTTTTTTATCAACATAACAATAATAACATAACATAATCCCCCCCAATTGAGATGAACAATGGGAATTCGGGGGGTCTTCAATGATCTTCAGGAATGTTGTCGATGAAAGCGTGATTTCCGAACTCGAACCTTGAATTTAGACAAATGATGACTTCCCAATCACAAATAAAGACTACAGGGCAGGCTAAGGTGTATAGGTGTATCGAAACAATATATCGGGTTAACAAAATAAAGGAATGGCTCAGAAGGGTGTATATAGGGGTATCTTGAACTAAAGATGAGTGCAACAAAAGGGTTTCACATGGGGGTCGAAAAGTCGAGGTGACTAGTCGATAGACACATAATGGTAGGCTGTTTGGGTGATAATCCTAAAATATTGCCTTCTAAAACTGAAAAGTCTAAATACATCGAGCTAACTCAACATACCTCGTCTATGGTCTCGAAATGATGCAAATGCCAAGTTCTAAAGTTTACAAGCTACCGACCGGCACACTCATAATTTGGTGGATTTGGGGTAAAATATTGGAAACGGATAAGGATAATCTCACCATATAATATCAAGGGTTGTATGTGCTCGGCTAAGGTCTAATCTAGTTAGTTTAAGAAAAACATGTCAAAATTTAAAAAATGGCATAATTTTTCAAAATAAACTAGAAAAATGAGGGCGAAATAATTTTCAAGAGATAATTATACTCCCGTCCCCCCACTTGAATTGTACAAAGTCCCTTTTGTACTAAGCATTAAATAAAGTTGAAGAGAAAGGTAGAATTAGGCGAGAACTTCTTCGAAATTTGCTCCATAAAGAAGGGAAGGCCCATCGTATAAGCATCCCGAACAAACTTCAATCCACGAAATCACACTACCGACAAGCATAAAACTAAAAGACAAAATGAAAATGAAAAATGAAAAACAAGCCTAACTCTTCGAGGAATCACGGTTGCATTTAGCATATGCAACAAGCCTTTTAAACCACTTGGTGTCCCAGTGGACGAGTGAAGTCTCGTGAGGGTTTACAGGAACACACCCACAAAGTTCATTTAAAATACTAATACAAGGTTATTGTGTTTTAAAATGAAAGAATTAAGCGAGAGAGAAAGTTACGTCGTAACTCTTTAGAGGAGTTCGCCCGAATCGCAAAACCCCGACATAAGTCGCAAAGCGAGTGGTTACGGCGTAACCACAGATATGGTATTATGCCGTAATTGGTAATGCGTCAAGAATTCTGCTGCTAAAAGGTTGGTTACGGCGTAATTACCAAAATGAGTTACGACGTAACTCTGTTCAGATCAGCAAACTGCAGCAGCAATTCGTTACTTGCAAAGATGGTTAGAAAACACAAAACCCAACAGAAATGGAAATAAAACAGAAGAAAGAGAAAATTCGGGTTGTCTCCCGAAAGAGCACTTTTCTTTATTTACGTGTCTTTAAGTTAGACTCAAAGAGTCGCGGAGCTACTATGGGGGCCTTTGGACTTCCCCGACCTTTTCAATGTCCTTCATCAAGTTATTCCGGATCCAGGTGACATTGGGAGCTGTGCGGTCGTATTCCTTGATTCCTACTTTCCAACCTTGCAAAACTTTTTATCTGGTCCCAAGTGATACCTAGTGAATACGAATCTTTCGGTGATAATAGGCGGCGGTTTTCTATATTGTATCCCAAGTAGCTTGCATTTGTTTTGCGCATACTCTTCATCTTCAAAGTCAGTCGTACTTACCTTGTACCGTGGTTCTTTGTCAGTGGTTCCTTTAATGCAGTAGTCTTTAATTTCAATTGAGTTGTCCACAATCCCGTAATCGCAATCTTTTTCGTGTCTGTCTGGTTATCAACTGTTGAGTTACGATATCGTGAAGAGTCTCTCGATTATCTTTATTCATGCAGTCCTTCCAAATTTTGTTTTTAGTAGATGTATCCACTTTTCCATACTTGATTTTCACCCAATCGTTAAATCTTAATCTGCGTGACCATTGTACCTCGGTACGTTTATGGTCAGTTTTTGAATTCCAAAGAAATTCGTTGGTTCCTACTCTTTCGGTATTACTCCCTCCATTACAGATGTCATCGTAAGGATTACACGAAGCCCAAGAATTCCCATCAGCGGTTTTAATCATTTCGCACCAATGCTTTTGACCTATGACCCCCTGGCCAGTGGTTGTTGTCTCGTGATTATTCTCATTGTGTTTCTTTGAGACAAGGATCGATCCATATTTTCCTTTATCATCATCGCTAACTTCTCCATACATAATTCGTATCCAAACTTCGAATGTTATCTCCTTGTCATTGGTTGAGGACCATAAGTATTTGTTGTTTTTTGTTCTTTCCTTGTCTTGTCCCCGTCACAGACGTCTGAGTAAGGGTTGCATGAAGCCCATAGATCAAATCCTTTATCGTGGTCAATAGGGATAGCTCTGCACCAATGATATTTAAATTTGGGGAAATGCTTGTAATCTACTTTCTGAACTTTGTGCCATATTTTGTCGGACTCGTTCTTCGTGTCATTGCATTGTATTCTTTCATTGTTGAATTCCTTGGATTTCCTACCCTGCATGTTACGATGATTAGAAGCGCAGTGCTTGTGTGTGATGGTAGGAGGAATAGTTTTGTTTTTTCCTTTCTTGATAACACAAACAGTTTCGACTGGGTGACATTTTCCAACGTCATCCATATTTAGTGTAAGCTTTCTATCGTTAATTTTTAAAGTGATGATTTTTTCGAAAACATTAATCGCACGAGCAGTAGCTTGAAGGGGTCTTCCCAAAATTAAAGGAATGTCGAGGTCTTCTTCCATGTCTAAAATGACAAAGTCTACAGGAAGAGTGAAATTATTAATTTTGATAAGCACATTCTCAACTATTCCTCTAGGTATGCTAACCGTTCTATCAGCCATTTCAATGGTCATGCAAAGGGGTTTGATGGGGCCGAGATTTAATCTTTTACACATTGAGAATGGCATAATACTAATACTAGCCCCTAAATCAGCTAAAGAATTTATATTATGTAAATTATTAATAGAGCAAGGGAGAATGAAACTTCCTGGGTCCTTTTCCTTGAGAGGGATTTGATTCAGGAGGACTGCAAAGCATCTGGCGTTTAATTTTACTTCGTTTCCCGTACCTGCTTCGACATCTATTTGTAATTCAACCTTTGGCAGACTTGTCTCGTTGCATATGGCTTCATCTTGTTCTTGCAATCCGGAGAGCTCCTCTTGATCGTATCTAAAAGGGGTATAGAGGGGTTTTCCATTGCTGGAGTAAATGGCATTACAGGAGCTATCATCGAATGAATTATCTTGATCAACATCATTTTTTACAATCAATCCCTTGTCGTTCTCCATATTCTTATTTTGTTCCAGGAGAGCGGTTCTAGTATCATGGAATTTCTGGAACAATGCGTTCCTGTCGGCTTGCCGCTTATCATCTTCCTCAAGATATTTTATAATTGATTCTTCGAGCGAAACATTTCTACCCTTGAATGAGTCTTGATAAAAGGATTTCCCTTCTCCATACATAACCTTCTTGACACGGGGTTTTATAGGGAAATCTCTGGCTTGGTCCCAGTCTTCAATTCTATTGCATCCAATCCAAATAACATGAACATTTTCCCTGAGCTTCTTCATAGCTCTTCCGAGGTTTTCCAGTTTGCTTGAAATGGAAGCAATGCTTATTGAACCTGTCTTAACGCTATAGTTGCCCCCATCATGCCATTTTTGAGAGTGATAGGCAAGTTTCTGAATGGATTCAATTGCAAGAGAAGGAGTCATGTTCGGGATAGGTCCTTGATAGTCCAGCATTTGTCTCATAGTTACGTTAATTCCTTTGTAGAAAATGTTGATCTTCTGTTGGTTGTTCAGATCATGTGTAGGACACTTGTAAAGGAGATCGTTGTATCTATCCCAGGCTTGATACAACGTTTCGTAAATCTTCTTATTTGAAATTATGGATCTCCAAAAGCTAGTTAGAAATCTTCGATGGCGGACAATATCTATGAATAAAGTGCTTAAGTAGCGCCCTAAGTATTAATTGCCCGTGGCAATCTTTCGATCCATGTTACGGCGGCTCAAGAAGAGTCATTGGGAATACCCTTAGCATATGAAAGATCATGAGACACGCCGGAATGTCAAAAGGCTTGCGATGTATAGGACATTTTCAACGTGCTCATATGCATCCTCGTTCCTGTTTCCTGAAAAAGGGTTAGCACGAAGCTCCCTCATAAATTGGTCTTTAATTTCGAAATGGACATCCGCTCCAATTGCCAGTCTTACAAGACCCGGCCCTTGTTCCGCTCTTGTCAACACCAAGTATTCCTCAAGAGTGAGGTCATCGATGTTAACAACTTCCATAGTACCTGAAAACTTGAAATATGATCGTGAGAAAAGTTTAAAACGAAATTAAAGACTTTATATTAATCCTAATATAACTCCCCGGCAGCGGCGCCAAAAACTTGATGCAGGTTTTACTGATCATGTCTAAATATTTATAATGTCTCGTTATACCTATGGTCTACCCTAGTGCACTAACGGGTAGTGTACCCGGTAGTGTGTAGTGTAGTAATTGGTAAAGCCGAGGTCGTCCCAAGAGCTATGTGTGTTGGATTATTACTAAGTCTAGGTGTCACAGATTAAAATGGTTTCGATAGGGATTTAATTAATTAAACTACTAAAGCAGAATAAAATAAAGCATATAAATGGATAAAGGGAAATCAATAGAGGAAAGTGGTGCTAACCTAGTTAATCCTCTTAGCTAGTTATGTCTACGTCTAAATACTTCCAATTACTTCAGGTGGGGTCAAAGTCGAGAGGACATCATTTGGTCAATTCGCCCTAACCTATCAGCAAAGATGCCACCACAGGAGAAGTCATGTGTCCCCTCATAAGTCATGTTGTTCCTGGTCCCCTAAGCCAAGTCATTAAGTACTGCTACATGCTAGATTTATAATAGTGAATGCCCGGCCGTTAAGAACTTAGACACGCACCCCTAATTCTTAAGTTCATCCAAACTATAGGTGATCGGTTGGTCAAATCGCACAAGTAGAAAGGGTCGTCGGTTGGTCATATCTTACCCTTCCGTCTCATCCCGCTCACCTAGGGTCGGTTTGTCATATCTCCTAGGCAATTGGCCTCTATCACCATTCAAAACTACCAACCAAGGGTGGCTAACAATAAACTATGCATGCATACACTTAGAAATAATTGTGCGGAAGTAAAGTAAACATAAACAAAACAATTAAGGAATCATAACCATGCCAAGACCAAAAGGTGCTTAGCCGCTCATATTAATCATGCAAACCAATTCAATATTCAAAGGTACGTAATACATGAATTGAAAGTAAAGAAATATAAAATGCTAATGCTTATCGTAGGGAGTGATTTCTCCTCGAGACACTCCGTATGCTCCTCTAGACCGCCTTGAGCTTTTTCCCATGTTCTCTCGAGTGTTGTGTGTGGAATGGGATGAATAAAAATCTTTGGAATTCGTGGGAGTATTTATAGGCGGATCCGGGTTACTGCGTAACTAATATAAGATTCTACCGTAACCTTCTATTTCCTCGTATATTGCACTAGATCTGCTGGTTATGGCATAACCTAATGAGTGGTTACATCGTAGTCTTCAATAAACTCGGTTACGTCATAATAGATGCAGCAGTTACGGCGTAAGTATCAGCGGCGTGGAACCTCATTTGACCTAATGTAGTTACGTCGTAACCTTTGGGAAGAGTTACGCCGTAACCTTCTTAAAAGTTGGTTTTCTAAGTCACGCAATAGTTACGGCGTAATGTGAGAGACGAGTTACGCCGTAACTTCTTCAAAATAACATACTGTGATAAATCTTTAGATATTTCTCCAGTTCCGCGTCTCTTTAGCTCCAATGCTCGTAATTTACCTGAAAGTGAAAAACAATGGAAAACAAGCGTACATCCATATAAATGATATACATTACAAGCATTATCGGGGGAAATTGACACTTAATATTCAGGACTATTTGATGTTATCACCCTCCATGACTTTCATTCTAAAGATAACTTGTGACACTCCACTGAGATCAGAATACACCTAAAGGATATAAATGTTAGACCAGGATGAAAGAGGAATTAACATCTCCATATACAACCTCCATACACGGGTAAAGGATTCAAGTGTTACGCCCGAAACCAGTTTACAAAGGGGTATGACCCTAAATGACATTGACCAGGTCTAAACGGGTTTGATTAAGGATATATGGTTGTCTAAGTAAGTGCAAGTAATAATTTCAGGTCTGTTACAGATCTGATACGACATATTGGAAGTTATGTATACAATGTATGGATGGATTATCCTGGATACGGCGTATCCAGGGATAAGAATACGGAGTATAGGTAAAATAGCCCATATATGGCGTATCCATGGTTATGGATACGACGTATCGCCCCTTCAGTAGATCAGACTTGTTATAGCCTGGATACGGCGTATCCAGGATAACCAATATGGGGTATTGGTTAAGTCGGCCAAAGAAGAATGACTAAAATGCCCTTTAAGCTGAGTCATCACCCTTTTACATATATGTGTTATAACTCTGGATATTTCTAGAAAGATATCAGTGTATCCATGTGTGTTTGGAGGTGAGAAGTCAGGAAGAAAAGAAAGAAGAGAAGTGGAGCTTATGATTATGAGGTGGTGATGGCTTAAGTGTTATGATTCAAGAAAGGTTCCTAGCTTATTTCCCACATAAGGTATGATGCTTAATTAGTGTGATAGTATAATTTAAGAGTTAGTGTTTATGAACCCTAATTGGGATAATTGGGTAAATATGGTTTTAAAGCTAATTAAAGTGTTATAGTGATTATAGAATAAGTTTTAAAAGGTAATAGTTATATAAAACATTGTCATTATGTATGACGAATTTAGATGTTAGAATTAAGCCAATAGTTATATAAAACATTGTCATGATGTATTTGTTATAGTGGTTTAGTTATATGATGTGCCCATGATTCATGAAATAGGATGCTTATGAGGAGAATGATGATATTAAGGACGTTGGAGTTTTGATAAGCTTAGCTTGGAGCTAAAGTAAGTAACTACGGTTACTATGTGTTTAATATGTGAATTTCCATAATATGTGATTATGGGTAAGTATTAAGAGTGGTTATAGTTGCTTAGAAGCATTGAAGTAGGACACTTGAGAAAGGAAGGATTTAGTGTTAGTTTGGATTGTTAAAGGATCAAGGTATGTGTTCATGTTCTATATGTATGTGAATGTTATAATTATGTGTTATGGAGTATGGTTATGTTTATATCTCATATGTGTGGATTACGTGTTATCATGTACTAATCGTGTTACTTACTAAGCGTAATCGCTTATCATTATAGTTGACAATATTTTGTAGGTCCTTTGTGGAGATGATGGTATGCTTGGATGATGATTAAGGATTGGATATGCGAAAGGTAGAAGGCTTGTATGTATATAGGAGCTTAGGTAGTATACCGAGCTCAAAGTCAACGTTGTACCCCCCGAGAGTCTTTTGCAAGTTATAAGGTCTTCGTCAAGTTTCAAAGTTATGTTTTGGTATGTTAAAGACAAGAGTGTTAAATGGTTCGTCATAGTAAATAGTTTATGCATATTTAAAAGGGTGTTTGGGTTAATGTCTATTTATACCCATTTTGGGGTCAAACGGGTCACGTGTTGTATAACGTGGTATAGAATGGTTTGTTATATTTTTGGTTAATAAATGTATGTATTGGTTCAGGTTATAGCTTGTGTTGAAATGAAGTCAAAATGGTTTAAGTATTAAGTGATGGTTTTCCTGTAGTGTTTCTGAAGCTGTGGTCTGTAACAGATGTTCGATGCGGCATATCCATGGACATGAATATGGCGCATCGAAGCTCAAGAGTAATACGATGTATCCCTTCCTGGGGAATACGGCATATTAGTCTCAGAGGGCAATACGACGCATTCCCTTTGGGCAATACGGCGTATTGCTGTAACAGGTTAAAGGTTATGTTTGTTTCACTATCTTGCGTGAAATGTTTTTAAATAATCGTCGATTACACGTTCTGGTAATGTATTTTAAGAGTTGTATTTTATAGAAACACGTCGTTTTTGTATAAGTATTGAAGTAAGTTTGTAATAGTCAAAACATTTCCGCGTAAAAAGTTTTAAATTATGGTCAAATCGGGCACGGGGCGTAACATCGAGATAGGAAATAATGTCTTCGCCATCAACACGACTAAATTTCATTTTACACCACAAAAACCGAGGGAGCTTTTCTTCTTAAAACAAAGGAAGACAACTGGCTTTTATAAAAATACAAAGAAAAACCTACGGAAAACTATATTTGAAAGAAGTTTTTAGGGTTTGGGAAGAGATGTGGAAAAATGAGAGAGGAAAATAACCTTTATCGCTTCAAGTTGTAATCTACCCACCTTTCTAGCCATATTTATAAGACAGGAAAATGAATCTGTGAGTTATACTTGGCAAAATCCCATTGGGTCAACATACATTTAGTGAGACGCGTGACAATTACCCTGCAAAGATGCGAGTACATGTGACGTTAACACATACGTCATGTACAGTCAAAGGGACAAGACAAACACACGGCTCAAGAAATGTCATGATAACGTTGTCTATAGTCGAAAAGACAAAAGAGACGCGTCAAATCCCAAAGATAGCGGATAAACCCAAAAGGGATATTCTTACACTTCCCCATGCAAGCATTAGATACCTATTTTTCCCAACTCAACTTATATCCATGATCGAGGTAAAAAAAACTGCATCTAGTGATCATCACAAAAGAACAAATATGATATGACTGGAAACAGAGCGCCCGAGAAGGAACCCGGTAAGAACACACGGATCGAGGGACTCAAGAAAAAGTCCAACATCATATCATCAGTGCATGATCTAATACTAGACTGGGGAGACTTGATAGCATATCAATATTAGTGACCCAAGCCCACTAAATACACGCTCAAATAAAGCCCATTACCAAGGTCTATCAACAAACACTTGATAGCGGACCGACTTAAATCCCAGGCCATTCAGAGCATGGTAAAACCTATTAGGCCAGACTGAGCACACAATACTACTGCTCCCCAACTGTCACTAACGGTTAAGATGTACCATCTGACACTGTAAAATGTGGACGCACGACAAGCATCACTTTCTACGAGCCAAGAAGCGCAGGAAACCTATCCTCCTTGTCTGCTCTCTAGATGATCAACATCTTGCTTCCTCACAGCCGTTGATCATCTCTCAAGGGTTTATTTCTAAACCTTACTCGCCTCTTTATAAATAAAGACCAACATACACAACTTCACAATTTTCACACACTTGGGCAAATACTGTCTCTCAACAGTAAAACATGGTCTTTGTTTAAGTGTTACCCGATGGTCTTCAAACCAACTTTTACTTCATATTTGGATAATGGAGCACATAAACTCTTCTCCCACCATCCTCTATATTTGAATTTTTTTTTTGGCGTTACTCAATATCCTCCATGATCACTATTCATCCTCTAAATTTATAATAATGTATTATATATTTAAAGTAATATAAACAAATTATATTATTGGACAAAAATAAATCGCTTTAGTAGATAAATGTTTAAAGTATAAGTTTAAAGTATGTGATTCAAGATGCTAATTTTTTGAAGGATGAGTGTAAGTGAAATATGCTATTTTTTCTTTAAATTCAAGAATTTTTGAAAGATGTAATTAAAAATTACCTTATACCTTCAGCTTTAGCATGTTGATTTAGTGATCACTCTCTTCTTGTCATACACAAAGTTTTAGTAAATTTTACTAAGGGAGGAGGGAGTGGTCACCTAATACCCTAGGTGCCACATCACCTCTATCCAATAAAAACCTTCCAACTCAAAACTACCCAATTTTACCCTAACACTACCCTAAGTGGAGGGAGTGGTCACCTAATACCCGATTTTTTTTATTTTATTTTTTATTTTTTTTATTTTTTTCATACATAAAATCACATACAATATTTAAAATAAAAACATACCATTTCATTAAAAAAAACATTACATAATACTTAAAAAAGAAACATAACATAATACTTAAAAATAACTAGATTAAAATAAAAACCCACTAATCATCGAGATGCGGCAAGTATTGACGTGCTACGTGCTCTGTGAGATCATATCGAAGACGGTCATGGAGAACTTCGTTTAGTAACTCCGCTACCACACCGTCGTCGAACATCGGTGGACCGCTCATCCATTATATGAACCGGTGAGATTGCCCTCCCTCGCGTTTTATAACCATATTGTGCAAAATAACACACGATGAACACGATTGGCAATCTTCGCTTTGGTCATAGCTCGGAGAGGTCGATCGAGAATTTTCCATTTTCCTTTGAGAGCACCAAAAGCTCTCTCGACATCCTTTCTCGCCCCTCTTGTAACTTCGTAAATCTCTTTTCCTTTGGGTCGGTTGGATACGGTATGCTTTAACAAATGTGGACCACTTAGGATAGATTCCATCCGCCAAATAGTAGTCGCGTTTGTAAGCGTCCATTCACGTTGAATGAACTGCTCATCGCCGTTCCATTTCGATCCGTAAGATACAAGTCGATCGATTCAATACGTTGATATCGTTGTTTGACCCGGTGGACCAAAAAGCATGCCAATCCACATATCTTGTGACGCGGTGACTTCAAGCATAATAGTGGGGACACCATAGTCACTCTCGATATTGCCCTCTCAAATGTCTAGGACAATTTTTCCATCGACGTGTGTACGATCGATGCTACCAAGCATCCTGGGGAGGTGATGCTTCGCTTCATGGGCATGGAAAATGCGAGCAAGGTCGTGTCTTTGTTTACCACGTGGGTACTCTCGACCGCACAACTCAATGATGGCCTCACAAAATAATCAAGACTTTCACGTGACGTTCTTGCGACCATGCATAAATATTCATCATACTCATCGGGGATTGGGTTGCGAGTTGCCTAACGACCAAGTGATTTTTGTTTCGCCGTGAAACTTTTTTCGAAGCGCCGTAGCCTTCTTGAAAATATGGGTATCTCGCTTCAATGTCGCCCACTATTTGCAAAACATGCTTTCTCCATTCGAATTTTTTAAAGTACTCTTCGTTGTACTTTGGTGTTTCAACGAACCAATCATTCTCTAACGTTTGAAGACCTATTTCCCGTTGACAATTTACGCTAGTTCGGCTAGAGCTTCCTGTTTGAAGACCTATTTCCCGTTGACAATTTACGTTTGAAGACCTATTTCAACGAACCAAGCAAGTATTGCAACGAGCTACCCGTGGATATCTCGTCGGACGAAGACGGAATAATGCATTCGAATTCGGAAGAATCGGAAAACATTTTGGTAATTATTTTTTGTTTTTGAGAGATTTTAGTGTGTGTTTTATTTGAAAATAAACAGAGTAAGTTATTTGGTTTTAAAGGGATTTTTTTTTATTCAAACCATGTAAATAGCCGTTTGGCTCCAAACGGTCAAAAAATCCAACGCTCCATCACTTTAAAACGCTCGGCTTGGTAAACCGAAAATGCTACCCGATTTTGGTACCCAAAGTGGTGGCGGCGGTGTTACCGCTCGGGTAAGGGTACCCGAATCCCTTACCCGAGACCACTCCCTCCTCCCTAAGTGCACTATCTCGCTAGGGGTGTTCAAAATCGAGAAACCGACGAACCGAGCCGATCCGCTCAATCCGAAACCGAAAACCGAGCAATCAAGAAACTGAATCGAGAAAACCGAAACCGAAAACCCGCTTATCATGGTTCGTTTCGGTTTTTACTTTAGTTATCCGCTACATACCCGAACCGAACCGCCTATAATATACATGTAGGTTTCAACAAACAATTTTAAAATGTACAAGTATTAACTATAATATTGCATTACTTTTATTGTATAACGATTTTACTTACCTAATGTGATCATTTACTAACGTCCATGGATTACATATGATTAAAGTGGTCGTCTTATAAACGCCAAATAAATAATATCAATTATTTTGTTACATATGATAATTTGAATGCTTTTATCACATTTAAACAATTTATTATGACTTAAATCTTTTCAATGTTATTTAATTTTACTATAATTGACATATTACGCTCTAATTTATGTTATTGTTCGTCCGATTCAATTCGATTAATTTTTAAAATGGTTAATCAGTGACCGAACCGCGGATCGCTCATTTTGCACCTGCATGTCGGTTACTCGGCTAAGTCTGATTCGGTTTGGATAGTAAAATGAACTACCCGCCCGCGATGGATAGTTAAAATTCTAACCTAACCGAAATGAACCGCCCGTGAACACCCCTACTATCTGCCAATTAAATATCATATATGTTCTTTTAAATTATTTCTTATATTTAAAAAATCATATATAAGTTGAACACTTATTTTGTGACATTCGGAAATAAGTCAGGTTTCTAAAAGGCGCGAGGCGTGACCTATACGTTACGCAATAGATCAAGGCGTCGGCTTATGACGTGACGTGAGACGAGACGTGAAAATGCGTAATAAAGCACGCTAAGGCGCGAGACGTGCCACCTTTTTTGAATTTAACTCTAATGAAAAATGTTTTTTGAAAAAAATGAAAAAGATTACGTGTAAAGAATAGTTTCTTGATTTAATTCCTTTATGTATAACACTTTTATTTTATATTTTATAAGCTTTAAGTCACGAAAAAAGAAAAAAGGAAAAAAATGGAAATAAGGTTTGGAAATGGTATTTATAACATTGGAAATAATGGTGTTTTGTTTTGATCAAAATATTCCCATTGGCTCAAAATTCCATTTAGCATAAAAATCCATTTCTCAGTTTCATTTCAATTTCATCTCCATTTCTTCTTTACTAAAAACAAAACACTCTCTCTGACTTCTCCTGGCACAGTCAACCACGCGCCACCGGATCTCCGTCGTAACATTCACTACATTACATGTAAGTAGGTTTCTTCTTTAATTCAACTCGAAATTTGTGCCTATTATATCTCGATTTGTGTTTATACAAGGTATTTAACAATGTGAAAGTAGATGAGATCGTGTTGATGAAATTAAGTTTGTTAGGCTAGATCTAATTTACTTTACTTGAATGTGTGTTTGTTTCGGAAACTGGATGTGTAAGTTAGGTTTGGGGATCAACTGGTTGATTCTGTAGTTTTGCGGTTTAACTGTTGTGTTTAGTTGAATTAGTTGTTCGTTTTTTTGGAGCGTGTGATGTGTAGTTATGAAGTATGTGGAGTTATGCTCTAGGTTTGAGGATCGGCAGCTTAATTTTATACTTTCGTATAAATGTTGCAAGTAATTGGTTACCAGTTTGAGTTTTTAACGAGGATAATGTAGTTGAAGTTTGTAGCGTGTAATGAGTAGTTAGTAGAACGTAGTTGTTGTGTTTTATGCAGGATTGACGTAGGAAGTTATGAATAATAGGAATCAGGGTTGACAAGTAAGCGAGTAGCTACTATTGAATTGTAATCTATTAATGAAGCAAGAAGCTAGCATTTGTTGAGAGTTACAAACGCCTTACTTCCTTTAGTCATAGTCCATTTTTTCATTTAACTAACAGGATATAGGCATTTTGATTGACTTATTATTGTATCGTTTGTTCCACACTCTTTCTTTAGAGACATTTCACGTAGGTGAGTCATTAGCTTCCTAATATTGATTGATAAGAGTTTATCTAGTGAACAGGTAATGGTTTTATAGCAGACTACGACTATTAAATGGTAAAATAACACTATAGGACTCAGTATTAGTATAGATAGCAAGAGTCCTAGAGAGGAAGCGATTTCAAGCACTCAGTCCCTTTAAGGGATATTTTTAATTCTAAGTCCTTATGGCGTAGTGAAACCCCGTGCGAGGTGCTTAATACTCAAGAGTAACAGTTATATCATGGAAAACTTAATATGGTGTCCTTTCTCTGCCTCTTTCACTTACATTCCCATCTTGAATTAATTCTTATTCAGTTATTGAAGTTAGTCCAAGTAGTTTGGGTCTAAAGGCTTGGTTGTTGTTGTAACATGCTTGTCACTCCTGATTGAACGTTGTTAGACAATTGATACGTAGACTAATGGGCCAGTAATAACATAACTAAGGTTGCAACTACAACTCAAGCAATTATTATAACTTAAAAAACATGATTCCAACACAGCAAATAGAACATTTTGCTGGTGATTCATTCAAAAAGGTCAGCAGTAAAGCTCGTGATGTCCAAATTCTTTTGTGAAACAGGGTTAGGTGAAGTTCCTTTTGTGATTAGTGTCAAGCATGAACAAGGACACTGATACCTCTTGACACAGAGTGGCTAGAAGAAGATATAGTATGGGCAGAATATATTATCAAAGCTAATAGCTCCCCAAGAAAGCTAGTACTATTTTGAGTTTAGTTAGGAGTCTTTCGTAAGACAATTATATAGGCTTTCCTAGTGTATTATTTTTTTGAACAACAATTTTATTAGCAACAGACTTTCCCTCAATGCTTCCATATTGATACTTCTGGATAACTGCTAAGCAATAATGCTAATACTCTTAAAACTCTTAATGGTAGTAGGGTGGCGACAATCCCTTAGAACCGGGGTTGTGCTGCACCACGAATGGCTCAAAATGGAAATCACCAAAGAGCTGTGTCATCTGACTAGGGTAGGAAATAGTTAAGCAGTTCACGTATAATTTCAAATGCAACACCATGCATGAGACAACCTTTGGAGAAAAGTCGCTATGCTTTAGGAAGTCATTCTTTATTCAGTTAGTTGCACGAAGGGGGCCTGATGAACTTCTGCTTCTTAGTATCACCTTCCAATCTTAGTCTTGTAGGATGTGATGCCTCATTGTGTAGGTGATGATTACCATATAAGTCATCAATATGCCAAATAGATGAAACCAGAACCACCAGAGGTAAAAATACCTTTGTACATGCCAAGAACCATGTGGTATTTTGGTACTATTAGATGGACTTTGATTTAGCTATAAAGGGTTTTGAGAATTTCTGCAGTGTGCTAGAAAGTTATATACAGCTCAAAGATTGTTGTATAAACAATGATATACTTGATACTCAATGCCAGTTTCTCTTCACACAGGCAGAGCTGAAAGCATTACTTTTATACCGAAATTACCTTTCCGTTCTATTGAGGAGCATTCCAAATCATGGTGTGGTTACATTTCTATGATTTGAAAGGCATTTTTGCATCATTCAAGTTCACACTGCAAATACCATTTAGCTCTCCCTGTACTTTCGTACATGATTATTGATTGCTCATCTTCTATAGTTGTAGACCTTAGGTACGCATGCCATGTAGTCAGTAAAATTGGTGGTTGTTACTTATTAATATTTAATCTTTTGAGTATGCAGAACCTAAAATGTTTAAAGTACTTTTTCAGTTCCATGAAAGCTACAAGAGGTGGTGTCTGTAGAAGTGTTTAGCTATTTTTCAAATATCCAAAATATTATTTCTCATGACTAAAGAGAGACACCGATCCTTAAATTATAGTTTATCACATGCGTGAAAGCCAATAGACACCACAGATATTTTTTGTAAAGAAATGTGTGGTAAGCTAGCATATTATTTACTTCAAAGACTAAAGTTTATAAAATAGCAAGGCTTGTATCAAGTGGTTAACACCCTTGCCTCTGGAGACAGAGGTCAAGGGTTCGATCCTTACTCCTTGCAAGGCCGGAGATCCTTTTCTACGTTTTGTAGAACCGGAAGCAGCCTCTCTACCTTAGGCAGGGGTAGGGCTATCTACATCTCAACCTCTTCCATAACCCGTGGAAGACGGTATTGGGAGTTACTTTACTTTACATTTACTAAATTTATAAAATAAGAAAATAGACAAACATCACAATTAGTATGGGACATCTCAAATTGGAATTGTTGCAATTTCTTGGGATGGAGGGCGTAGAAGTCTAATTACGTACTTATGATCTAAGTTGGAAAGAATCTACTTTTAAAGATCCTATCCTTGAATTTTGTAACTACAAAACCTGTGGCAAATATAATGTATCTTTGAAAGATATCGGTAATGCTTCAACTTCTGAATGCAGTAAAAATCTCCTAATCCTCTTAAAGTTGTTAATCATTTCATTGGGGTAGTCAAGTTCTTGGTTATTCTAGTATGTTTATTGAATTGTCTCTTTACAGGTGGTGAAGGGAGGGGTTCAGTCAGGTTGCAGTTTCTAATTTGTATAGCAGTATAGCATTTTTAACAGACATAAACTTGAATCAAGGTGAAAAATGGGCCGACTAAAGCTGCAACCTGGAATTAAGGCAATTGAAGAAGAACCAGAAGAGTATGAGAATACCATTTCTGATAGGGATAAAGCTGCTTTGGGATGCATGATTAACTCTGAAATTGGTGCTGTGTTGGCTGTAATGAGAAGGAATGTAAGATGGGGAGGTCGTTATATGTCAGGCGATGATCAGCTAGAGCACTCTCTCATCCAGTCTCTGAAAGCATTGCGGAGGCAAATATATTCTTGGCAGCATCCATGGCATACGATCAATCCTGCTGTGTATCTACAGCCATTTTTAGATGTGATTAAATCTGATGAAACTGGTGCACCAATTACAGGTGTTGCTTTGTCGTCTCTTTATAAGATCTTAACTCTTGATGTGCTTGATCTGAACACTGTTAATGTCGAGGATGCCATGCACTTGGTAGTTGAGTCTGTGACTAGCTGCAGGTTTGAGGTTACTGATCCAGCATCTGAAGAAGTAGTCCTCATGAAAATCCTCCAGGTTTTACTGGCTTGCATGAAAAGCAAAGCATCGGTTATGCTGAGTAACCAACATGTTTGTACAATTGTGAACACATGTTTTCGTGTAGTTCATCAAGCAGGATCCAAAGGTGAGTTGTTGCAGCGGATGGCTCGCCATACCATGCATGAACTTGTCAGGTGTATTTTTTCACATCTTCCTGATGTTGGCAACTCAGAACAGACGATTGTCAAGGGAAGCAACACTGTCAACAACGAGGTTAGTATTCATCTGTTGTCCTCCATGATTCTCAGTTTTACTATATTGACATCATTTACTTTGTTTCATGGTATTGATAAAAAAACGAGTTTAGTTGGTTGAATAATCTAACCCAATTTGAAGTTAACATCACCCGTGATAGTTTTTTAATGGTTGGTTGTGTAGTTATGTGACAGCCATGAGTCACAACTATGAAGTTTCATTAACCTTATTTGTTTTGTGTGATGACCTCGATGATCACCTTATAAATAACCTTTTTCTGAAAGATCATTTTAAGCTTGGTGTATGCTGATCCAGATAAGAAAGTTTTAAGTGTATATAGTAATATTCAAATCACATGATGGAAGAAACAAAAACTATTATAGGTAAGTATCAGATGTGGCCAGAGTCAGAACCTCAAGCATAATCTATGCTTAAAATATTTTATAATGTTCTTACAAAAGTACTGTAGACTGTAGTGTAATTTTGTGTTTAGCTGTAAACTTAAGACCAGAGTATTTGAAAGTTGCTTTTAACAAAACTAAGAAGTAATTAAGGAAGGGGTAAAAGAAGAAAAAGGATAAATTATTGTTTCTTTTGTATGTGTAGTTCTAGATGAAGCCTTATTAAAATCAATTGACTTTTCTTACCATCTTCAAACTGATTATGACTATGCAGGTCAGCGGGTTGCCTGGAGACTATCCTTTTGGGGTCAAGCAATTGGAAAATGGTAATGGTGGTTCTGAACTCGACTCTCAATCATCATCTGCAAATTTTGTAGCAAATGCTCCTGGTGGCATGGTTTCTGCAATGGATGAAAATATAGTGGTCCCTGGTAATGGAAAGGACACCGTTGCATATGATTTAAATTTAATGACAGAGCCATATGGGGTGCCTTGCATGGTGGAAATATTCCATTTCTTATGTTCATTGCTAAATGTTGTTGAACACATGGCAATAGGTCCAAAAGCAAACACCATAGCTTTTGATGAAGACGTTCCCCTTTTTGCCTTGGGTTTGATCAATTCAGCAATTGAATTGGGCGGCACAGCCATACGTCGGCACCCGAGATTATTAAGTTTGGTGCAAGACGAACTGTTCCGTAATCTAATGCAGTTTGGTTTGTCGACAAGCCCTCTAATCCTTTCAATGATATGCAGCATTGTTTTAAACCTATATCATCATTTGCGTACTGAGCTTAAACTACAGCTTGAAGCTTTCTTTTCTTGTGTGGTTCTAAGGCTTGCACAAAGCAGGTATGGGGCTTCTTACCAGCAACAAGAGGTTGCTATGGAGGCTCTTGTTGACTTTTGCAGACTGAAATCTTTCATGGTGGAGATGTATGCCAATCTAGATTGTGATATAACATGCAGCAATATATTTGAAGACCTTGCTAGTTTGTTGTCTAAAAGTGCATTCCCTGTAAACTGCCCTTTATCTGCAATGCACATTCTAGCTTTAGACGGTTTAATTGCTGTGATTCAAGGAATGGCTGAGAGAATAAGCAATGCACCAGTTAGTTCTGATTTAGCTCCAGTAAATTTGGAAGAGTATACACCTTTCTGGATGGTTAAGTGTGACAATTATAGCGATCCAGATCACTGGGTCCCATTTGTGCGCAGGAGAAAATACATTAAAAAGCGCCTGATGATTGGAGCTGATCATTTTAATAGAGATCCTAAGAAAGGGCTAGAGTTTCTTCAAGGAACACATCTTTTGCCTGACAAACTCGACCCCCAGAGTGTGGCTTGCTTCTTCAGGTACACTGCTGGTTTAGATAAGAATCTTGTTGGAGATTTTTTAGGTAACCATGACGAGTTTTGTGTTCAAGTTCTTCATGAGTTTGCTGGAACTTTTGATTTTCAAGATATGAATCTAGATACTGCATTACGACTGTTTCTTGAGACATTTAGGCTGCCAGGAGAATCACAAAAGATACAGAGAGTACTAGAAGCGTTTTCTGAGAGATACTATGAACAATCACCACAGATTCTTGCTAACAAAGATGCTGCTCTTTTGTTATCGTATTCTTTGATTATGCTCAATACAGATCAGCACAATGTTCAAGTTAAGAAGAAGATGACAGAGGAGGATTTTATAAGAAATAATCGACACATCAACGGTGGTAACGATCTTCCTCGAGAGTTCTTGTCTGAGCTCTATGATTCAATCTGCAAAAACGAAATACGCACCATCCCTGATCAAAGTGCAGCTTTCCCTGAAATGAATCCTAGCCGTTGGATTGATTTGATGCACAAGTCTAAGAAAACTGCACCATTCATTGTGTCTGATTCAAGGAGTCACCTTGACCGTGACATGTTCGCTGTGATGTCAGGCCCAACAATTGCTGCCATTTCGGTGGTATTTGATCACGCTGAGCTTGAAGATGTGTTCCAATCCTGTATTGATGGGTTCTTAGCTGTTGCAAAAATTTCAGCCTGTCATCATCTTGAAGATGTTCTGGATGATCTGGTTGTTTCTCTCTGCAAGTTCACCACCCTTTTGAACCCCACATCTGCTGAAGAACCAGTTCTAGCCTTTGGGGATGACGCAAAAGCTAGGATGGCAACTATAACAGTTTTCACCATCGCCAATAGGTAAAGATTGGTTCACTTATGTTTTTTATTTAGTCTATACATTCCTATGACAATATCATAGAGATGGCAGATGGTGGTTCTGTCAGGTTGGGTCATATTTCAAAACTGGTTTGGGTTGAAAGAGGGTCATTTTTGTGTAGTTCAAAATGGGCAGGTTAGGTTAGGTTGGGTTGACCCTAAAACCTTCCGTCTTTTTCTAAATCTTTTATACAGATAAATAATACATTAATTATGTTTCTAAGAATAATACTGTTAAGACTGTCATTAAATTCTAAAATATAATGATTTAGGAGGTTGTACAAAGTAGACTTACTTTCAACCCGTTTGACCTGATACCCTTTCTGCTGATTTTTTAAAACTTGACCCATTTGAGATGAAGGTCTTAAATATATTGGCCTTAGTTTCCGCCCTTATTAGACAATATCTCTTGCTAAAGATGTAACTCTATATTATAAATAGGTACGGTGACTTCATTCGGGCGGGCTGGAGGAATATTCTTGATTGCATCTTGAAGCTGCACAAGCTTGGTCTTCTTCCAGCTCGAGTTGCTAGTGATGCAGCTGATGATTCTGAGCTTTCTTCTGAACCTGGACAGGGGAAGCCATTAACAAATTCTCTATCCTCTGCACACATGCCAGCTGTTGGTACCCCAAGGAGGTCTTCTGGGCTAATGGGCCGTTTTAGTCAACTCTTGTCTCTCGATACAGAGGAACCAAGACTGCAACCCACCGAGCAACAACTTGCTGCTCATCAACGAACTCTGCAGACAATTCAAAAGTGTCATATTGATAGTATTTTCACTGAAAGCAAATTTCTACAAGCCGACTCTTTATTACACCTTGCTAGGGCACTCATTTGGGCAGCTGGGCGCCCTCAGAAGGGTAATAGCTCTCCGGAGGATGAAGATACTGCAGTTTTCTGCCTAGAGTTATTGATTGCAATCACATTAAACAACAGGGATAGGATTGTAATTCTATGGCAGGGCGTTTATGAACACATAGCAAACATTGTACAGACAACCGTGATCCCCTGTGCCCTAGTTGAGAAGGCCGTGTTTGGACTCTTAAGAATCTGTCAACGGCTTCTTCCGTACAAAGAGAATTTAGCAGATGACCTTTTGAGGTCACTCCAGCTTGTTTTGAAACTTGATGCCCGTGTGGCTGATGCATATTCTGAACAAATAACACAAGAAGTGGGCCGTTTAGTTAAGGCAAATGTTTCTCACATTCGATCCCAAATGGGTTGGCGGACAATTACATCTTTACTTTCCATCACTGCCCGAAACCCTGAAGCTTCTGAGGTGGGATTTGATGCACTTCTGTTCATCATGTCTGACGGGATCAATTTACTTCCTGCCAACTTTGCCACGTGTGTTGATGCAGCAAGGCAGTTTGCTGAATCCCGTGTTGCACATGCTGATCGGTCAGTTCGTGCACTTGACCTTATGTCAGGTTCCATCAGTTGTTTAAGTCAATGGGCCCTAGAGGCTCGAGAAACAATGGGAGAGGTAGAGGCTGCAAAAACATGTCAAGATATAGGAGATATGTGGTTTAAACTTGTGCAAAGTTTACGAAAAGTTTGTTTGGATCAGAGAGAAGATGTGAGGAACCACGCTCTTTTAGCATTACAAATGTGTTTGACTGGGGTGGATGAGGTCCACATCCAACACGGTCTCTGGTTACAGTGCTTTGATATGATCATCTTTACGGTTCTTGATGACTTGCTAGAAATTTCACAAGGACACTCTCAAAAAGACTTCAGAAACATGGAAGGAACCCTTGTCTTGGCTCTGAAGCTTCTTTCAAAAGTGTTCCTACAGTTGCTTCCCGAGCTCTCACAGGTAACTAATATTTGTAAACTATGGTTGGGTGTTCTTACACGAATGGATAAATACTCTAGAGTCAAAGTCAGAGGTAAGAAAAATGAAAAGCTTCAAGAACTAGTCCCTGAGCTTCTAAAGAACATTCTGCTTGTTATGAAAAACAAAGAAGTGCTGGTGGTACCAACAAGTGCCCTTGGGAAAGATAGCTTATGGGCCATCACTTGGCTGCATGTGGAAAAAATCGCACCATCTATCAAATCGGAAGTTTTCCCAGATCAAGCTTCTGAACAAAAAGAATTGTTTTCTGGTGAAAATGAATCAGGCACACAAGAAACTGGCTGATGAGGTTGTAAAAAATATAGATTTCTGAAGTGATTCTTATTCATCGATTCAGTGGCAACCTGTATACTAATCAAAGATCCTATGGTTGGATCTGAGAAAGCAAGTGAAATATATCTAACAAGAAGCATTTTTCGTGATGGTATGTATTTTCGTCGTTCTTTTGGTGACTAATCTTTCTTATGTTCTGGTCTAGATGTTTTGTACAAAACTCAGATGAAGCATTCGAGTATAGTTCATATCACTTAAAAAAGTAGGCATTCATCTGAGATTCTGTATGTGTCTTTCCTTTTAGTTTACCTCCCTGTTTCGGACTTTAGTCAACTATAGAGGCTTCTAAATGAGAATCTTGTTCAGAAACTAGTTAGGTTTAGCATGGTGCATTGTTTCCTGTCAAAATGCATGTTTAGGGCTTTGTTTAGTACCTTAATGGATACTTATAATGAGTGAAGATTGAAACCAGTTATTAACTTGAAGACTAGGAAGAGATTGATGTCTTGGATCATGGTGTGTATGTCACTAGTAGAAACTTTTGTACTAGATAGTTTTATCATGTAAAGAATGTGTTTTACGGTTTTACCATATGAATGCTAGATGTATGTTGCTGAGTATAATATATGTTTATTTCTATATGGCTTGGATACATAAAGGAACAATTTTTTTAATGCACATCAGATGGATAGATTTTAGCATTATGCTGAGACCAAAGAGCTTGCAGCCTAACGACATCATGTTGTGTGAGATGTTCTTAAATCAAGTGATTATAGGTTCAAGTGTCATTGTGAACAAATTTTTGGGATAAATGAAATCATTGTATTAAGTTGCATAATGCCATAGTCCATCTTTTTTTTAAAACAAAAAGAGTCTACATCAAGCTAAGTCCGACCTTGATGATTGTGGTGCCATTCCAGATCAAAGTGTTTGTAATATAATAATTGGGTACGACTGAATTTTAAAATTAATTTTGTTAAACCTCTGAACTCTCATGAACTGATTAGTTTTATAAAGATGGTTTCTTAAATAGGGCTCCGTAAATAAGATGTTAATTTGACATGGTTACTCGCTTACATGAAGTAAAATTCCAGCTTTATATTTTGGGAGGAGTTATTTTACATACCAAACTCTTCTTACATATTAAGGGACTCATCTTCACCATCCATCTAAAAATAAATCAATGGTTGAGATTAAAAACATTTTATTATTTCACATTTTTTTTATAATTTAAATATTTTTTAAACAGTTAATCGTTAAATGAAAATATTTACACCGTCGTGAAGAGCATTTAATTATCTTTCTATAGACGGGCAATTTGATATACTTTCGAAAAAGAAAAAAATATATTTTTTTACGTTTTTTCGTCTTTTTTTACGTTACTTAAATTTGCATGAAAAATTTCATATATGATTAAACACTAATTTGAATATCACATGTGATATTAGTGTTAAATCATATATGATATGTGATATCACATGTGATATGATATGTATATGATATGTGATATTACACTAATATCACATGTGATATTGATATAACACTAATATCATATATGATATAACACTAATATCACATGTGATATTAAGTTAGTGTTTAATCATATATGATTTCTAATGCAAATTTCAGTAACGTAGAAAAACGAAAAAACTTAAAAAAAAAAATGAAAAATACGAATTTTTTTTTGTCAAAAGTATATCAAGTACCTATCTGTAGAAAGATAAGTAAATGCTCGTCGCAATGATATTTTTTTTTTTCGCTTAACGATTAACGATTTGAAAGTTATTAATATTTGAAAAAAGAAGATGAAAGTGAGTTTTTTAAATTGTTGGGATTAATCCCATCCATTAGATCAAATAAAAATTAATGATATAGATTGATCTTTTGGTATGTAAATAATCTTTTATCCTCAAAATCTTAAATCTATATCTTGGTATAAAGTTGCTCGATAAAACTTAATATAAATTATGTGTAATCTAATCACAATACGGTATATTTACAACTTGCAATGTGAGTACACAAGGAAGTCAAGTTGATAACTTTTTCACAACAGTTGTTGACCACTCATAAACTCTTTTATTAGGCTAGTCCCAGTGGTGACCAGAGACAACCCCGACAACCGCGCCACGCCTTTCTCTCCAAAGAATCAGAGACAACCCGGACGCCTCAGGTGGTGACCGAGGATTTTTATTTTTATTTATTTATTTATTTTTTTTTTTTTCAAACATTTTAACATTAAATTTAAATTTCATTAAAATTAAAAAAACATTACATTACTTAAATTAAAAAAAAACCATTACATTTAAATTAAAAAAACATTACACTACTTAATTAAAAAAAAAAAAAAAAAAAACATTACAAAACTCTTCATCGCCTTCGTCTTCGCCATCGTCACCATCGACTGATTCATCGCTTCGACATGATGTCGACGATTTCTCCAAATGTGTTCGACCAAATCGATTTTAAGTTTTGATGAGTTGTTGAGTCCATTAGCCCCGAGTAACCACCATCGATTCTGCGTGCGTTTCTGGGGATCATGATCTTGGTGTCCTCGCTTTCAAACCATGTGTAGACATATCGTCATTACATGTTTGACGATCATATTATGTAATATGATACATGTATACATAATATCTTGGATATCATTTCTAAAACCCTCTAAAGTGAACTTTAAGATTTTCCACTTTTTCTTCAACACACCAAAAGCCCGCTCCACATCTTTCCTCGCGGCCGCGGCTCCTCTTGTACAAACATCTTTACGATCACCGTGGAGGATTTGAAATAGACTTCATGAGAACGGACCATTGTGGATATATCCCATCGTGAGATAATATCCCTTTTATAAGCCACATCGTTAGCCTCAAACTCAAGGTCCGCCGCCTCCCATTTGATATCATTGAAAACAGTGAACGACGAAACGCTTACGCCGTTATTCATTCCGAGACACCAAGAACGCATGCCAAATCCATAAATCCCGGAAGCGACCGCCCAACAAAATGAATGGATGCGGCCCGTGATCACCCCTACAATGTTGAGCTCTCTCACTATTCGGCAATTCTCCCACTCCCAACTTGTACAATCAATGCTTCCCATCATCCCGTGAAAGCCATGCTTATGCTCGTGATGAGCATATATTCTTCAAGGTCGAATACGTGGGCCTTCGCAAATATTCACGACCATATAACTCCATGATAACCTCGCAAAACTTACGAAGACATTCACGGCCGTGGATGCAAGAATTGCCGTAGTCTCGCTCAGAGAATCGTGAACACCGCGTATCCCAATTGACTAATGGCAAAGCAGTGACACTTGACCAACGGGCTAATACTGTACGCCTACAATCGCAGCTTGTCGAAAATAAGTAGAGTGATCGGTTATCTCTAACAATTTCGTGAATAGCTCTCTACCATACGGAACCGCCGAGAGAATGTTCTTCGTCGAATGCGGGTTTTCGGAAAAGTATGCCGCCACTAAACGATTATGAGCACCCTCATGATCCCTACGTATGTACCTTCGTCGGGTTTTTGGCTGTGATGCTTTGTAAGCCTTCCAAGCATAGTCCGCAAACTCCACAAACTCACTAAGAACTTCTTCCTCGTCAGAAGACGAAGAAGAACCGAATAAATGCTCGAATGACGACATATTAAAATTTGTGTTTCGTGGGTATTTCGTTAGAATGGTTTATTGAATATAGATGAGAAATGTTGAGTGGTGAATTGTGTTTGAGGTGAAGTGGGTATTTATAGATGAGTAGATTTGGTTTTAAAAAAAGTTTTTTTTTTTTTTTGTTTACCAACGTTATAATTTTGAAATAATACAAATGAAAGTGACGAAACGTTGTAAATGAGATCGGTTGATTTAGCGCTCGATGTCCACTTTTTTCGTTCCACAACCGATGTGGAGACCGAACTCCACATTGGCCACAACCGAACTCCACATCGGTCGAACATGGATTTTTACGTTGCCCAACCGATCATTTTTCAACCACTGCGACAAGCCTTATATAGATCTTGGAACTTTCCATGTCATACAAGTTTGAAGTTTTAGTAACTCGATACAAATGAGAGCAAGATGAATATTTTCATTATTTTTAAGCAATTTATTTATGAAGGTCTCCATTTCAATCATTTATTGTAGCACAACTTACATGCCTATAACTGCCTGTTTGGTTTCATCTTATTGTTCTTCCCCGTTAAATATAGTTTTTTTCAAGGTTGCAAAAATCGTGAATTGGTAGTCGAGAAATCGACGCCCGTAGCTTGTAATCGGTCTATGCGGGATTAATCGGTGATTAATCGGATTGGCATTTTCAACAAGTTCTATGTATTTCCGGCAAGTTTTAAGTATTTCCGGCAAATTTTAGGTATTTATAGCAAGATTAAAAAAAAATGTTATAATAAATATAAACAACAACTATAACTAAGTAAATAATTTTACGGCGAGTTTTGGGTATTTCCAGCAAGGTTTGAAGGTTTCGGGCAAGCTTGACCACCATTGACCGCCATTAACCGTCGTTGACCGAGTTATTTGACCGATTTACACAAATCGGAAAGGTTGGTGGCCTTGTAGCGCCTAGGCGGCGGTTAATCGGCCTTCTAGGCCTTGTTTTGCAACACTAGTTTTTTTTAGTGTACTCAAGAAAGAATTAAAGTTGTGTTATCGAGTTTTCTTTTGTCAACATAGAAATGATGGGTAAAGAAGATGAAAGAAAAGAAAGGAAAGTTGCATTTATATTTTAGAGTAAATTACACCGTTCGTCCTTATAGTTTGCTCAAAATAACATCGCAAGTCCATTTTTTTTATTTTTGCGTCTTAAGTCCTTATAATGAAGTTTGATAACACCATCAGTCCCTATCGTCCGTTTTATTACACCGTTCGTCCTTAGGTTTTTATCCATTTTCGTCCGTTTTTATACGTTTTCTTTCATTTTCATACGTTTTATCCGTTTTCGTCCGTTTTATTACATTTTCGTCAGTTTTCTTACGTTTTTATCCATTTTCGTCCGTTTTTATCCGTTTTTCATACGCTTTTATCCATTTTCGTCTGTTTTATACGTTTTCGTCCATTTTTACCGGTTTTCATATGTTTTATATGTTTCGTCTGTTTTTTTTACGTTTTTATCCGTTTTTCATTTGTTTTTATACGTTTTCGTCCATTTTTATAGGTTTCATATATTTTTATACGTTAAATCCTCACATGTGCCATGCACATGAGGTTAGAACAACCGTTTTCATCCGTCTTTAATCCTCTTTTTTATACATTTTCGCCGCCATCTATCTATGGGTCGTGTTTTTATACGCCGCATGTTTTTTGTCTTTAATCCTCTTTTTTATTTATTTATTTATTTATTTTTTTTAATTTTTTTTATACGTTTTCGTTCATTTTTATAGATTTTCATTTGTTTTTATACGTTAACTCCCCACATGTGCCATGCACAAGAGGGTAGAACAATCGCCGTCCGTTTTATACGTTCTTTCGTCGCTTTCATCCGTTTGTATCACGCCGCTCGTTTTCTCTGTTTTTATCGCCGCCGGTTGTTACATGATTTCTAACGTTCTCATACGTTTTTGTCCATTTTTATACGTTCTGTCCATTTTTATACGTTTTCGTCAGTTTTCTTACGTTTTTATCCGTTTTCTTATGTTTTTATACGTTTCAGATGAAAAGGTAAAATGGAGGAGAACAAACGTAAATGTATAACGGATAAAAACGTAAAAAATAGACGAAAACATATAAAAACAGATGATTACCTGTAAAAATGGACGAAAACGTATAAAAACATATGAAAACGCATGAAAACGTATAAAAACAGACAGAAACAGATAAAAACGTATGAAAACGGACGAAAACGTATAAAAATAGACGAAAACAGATAAAACTGTATAAAAACGGACGAAAACATATAAAAACTGATGAACACGGACGAAAACATATAAAAACGGATAAAAACGTAAGAAAACAGATGAAAACGTATAAAAACGGACAAAACGTATGAAAACGTATAAAACAGATAAAATTGTATAAAACAGGAAAACGTATTAAAACTTAAGAAAACGTTAGAAAACATATAAAAACGGACAAAAATGTATAAAAACAGACAAAAACGGGCGAAAACGTTAGAAAACATATAAAAACGGATAAAAATGGGCAAAAACATTAGAAAACATATAAAAACGTAAGAAAACGAACGAAAACGTATAAAACGGACGAAAACGAATAAAAACGTAAGAAAATAGACGAAAACATATAAAAACGGATGTTAACATAAGAAAACAGATGAAAACGTATAAAAGCGGACGAAAACGTATGAAAAGGGACGAAAACGGATAAAAATGTAAGAAAACGGACGAGTTAACGGAGAAAGCTAACGATCGTTAGAGATAGGGACTGATGGTGTTACCAAACTTCATTATAAGGACACATGACGCAAAAATAAAAACAAAGGGATTTGCGATGTTATTTTGGGCAAACCATAAGGACGAATGGTGTAATTTACTCTATATTTTATGTTCTCAAGTTAAAAGAAAATGAAAGAAAAATAAACAAATTCATGTTCTCAAGTTGAGAGGAAAAGAAAAAAGAAAAAATTTACAATTATGTTTTATAAAACATAAAAAGACATATATAATGAAGGTTATATTGGTTATTTTATTACAAATAGTTACGTGTAAATTATTTTCGGTCCAGATCCGCTCATATTTGGGCGGAAATTTTGGAGGAAAAAGCCTATTAATTTGCTTATCAAATCATTTCTTTTTCATTTTTTTTTTAAATTTCAGAAAAGCTCTGTGGAAAACTAGAAGGAGGGTTGAATAGTTTTGCTGATTTTAAGTTAGTTTTAAAAACTTTGGATTCGATGTTATGTGAAATCGTATTGATGAAGAGAAAGTATAGATCTAAGAGTAATGCAAGTAAAGAAAGCAAGTAAAGTAAATGATAGAAATGACACAACCGATTTATAGTGGTTCGGCTACTAGGATACCTTCCTTGCCCTACTCCACTCCCCGAGTAAGCTACTTGAGAGTTCAAGCACTATGCCAACAAACTCCTTTAACTTGACGGAGAAGCCTTCACAACGTTACCCTTTACTATTCTGTCATAAAAGGTCCCCGAGTGTTTTAACTTGTAATAAATACAACAAAGGTCCTTTGGTTTAGCAAAATTGGCATTATTAGTCCTTGTGATAACTTATGAAATGTTACGAGGTTTAGTCCTTCATGATTTGAAATTACAACTTTAGTCCTTGGGCTTTTATACACTATAAACCAAAGCGGATCCTTATTACTTCATAAACCAAATCCATATCCATTAACAAACCAAACCACCCAACCCTTTATAATAAAACCGGTTTGACCCGGTCAAACCCACCCGATCTTCTCCTTCCTCCTCACCATGACCCATTGAAACCGAAACCACCTCCACCTTACTGCTTTCTCCACCACCTGTCTACCTACTGTCACCACTACCTCCTTTTTGTCCCCTCCACCTCCACAAACAACCAAGGTTCTTTAAATGCAATAAAACTGCCCCTAGTAGCGTGGATGACTTTTGGCGCCAAAAGTCATTTAAATGGCTAGGATGATTTCTGCTTATCCAATGGACACAAATTAAAGTGGGATTTGACTGGAATGCTAGTGGGAACTCAGAATACTATAAAGATCAAAAGGAGGCAAGAGAGAAGACTACCTTGGACTAGCCAATGGTCACGTAGTGTAATTTTAAAATGATTTCTTTAAATTACTTGTCATTTACAGTTTTAATGTTGTAATTTTCATCAAAGTAGTGTAATGGAACATCCTTTTCAGTTTAATTTCAAATATCATTTCAGTTTCAAGTTCTTGCTTAAATTCCTTTAATTTTCAAGTCACTTTAATTTCTTATTAAGTAGTTGTTTAATGGACTCTTTAAGCTCACATAAGCTCCTGACAAAAGCTTTAAAGCTTTTAGAAACCTTAAAACAAGTTTAGTCTTTAAAATTTGAAAACACTAAAAATCAATAAAACAATGAAAACCAAAAATAATGAAGTGATCTTGGTGGCTGTATGGAGCAAGGTTGATTGTGGATTGCCTTTGGTTTAGAAGCTTTGTGGAAAGCCTTAGGATGTGTTCTGTGGCCATGGTTCTCAGTTTCAAACAGGATTTCATTTGTAAGCCTTTTACCATTTTTGCATTTTATTGTTCTTGTAAAACACGAAAATCTAAAATATAGATAAAGACTTAAATACCCTCGAAATAAAAATTATAAAATACGTAAAATCGTTTATAATCATTTATGAAATTAAAACTAACTTACGAATAATTAGAATTTAACTAAAATATGTACGTGATCGATTTTGAACGACGAAAGATTTAAAATGTCTCGCGTAAAAGTTTGGGCCTTGTTTTCGTTATTTGGGAACCAAGATGGGCTCGTTTCTTTTTGCTAAGCCGAGAGTCCAAGAAGCCCATAGGGGCGTTTGTTTTGTTCGTGTGGATCAAGAGCCGAAGGCCATTGGGCCGTGGGTTTGTGTGCTCGGTTGGACCAAGCCGAAACCAACCCCCCTCCTCAAGCCCTAACCGAAAATGCTACCACTATAAATATAACACATAAACTCAAAAGTGAAACCCTAGTTTTTGGTTGCCTCTCTTTTCTTTTGTTCCATTCGGCCGAATACCTACACCTTGTTGTCGAGACTTTGCTTAATCAAAGCTAAGGTATAACACGTTTCTCGTCTTATTTTGATAACACCTAACGTATCATGTGTTGTAGCTTGGTTGTTTTAGTCGACTTGTGTTTCTTCTCTTTTGTGTCGAGCCGTGTGAAACCAACAAAGGCAAACCATAATGTATTGAACCTTGTAATATTAAGAGAACGTGTTATGTAATACGTAATAAGTATTATTGAACCGGATCATAGTTAAGTCGAGCTATATAAGAACCGAACCACATGCATGTGAACCGAACCATGTATATGTTTCGGCCAAGGTATAAAAACATGATAACTTGAATATGTAAAGTACTTAGGTGATCTAGGGCTTGCGTAAAGTGTTGTAGCCGAAACCCTAGGTTTGAACCGAACCATATAAGAGTTTTGAACGTGTATTAAATAAGTAAGGGATCATGTAAACCTAAACCCTAGTTTGATGTGTGAACCGAATAGTGCATGCCGAACCCTAATGGTTTGTGAATCATGTACCATGTGTGCGTTATTATAAGTCAAGTGAACTTGTAGATGTGTAAACGTGTATCTAATCCGGATAGTAAGTAACTTGTGTGTCACATAAAATCATAAACGTGCATGGTAAAACATAAAAGGAAAGGTTGTTTTTCATTACGTGTTAGGTTAAGTAGCGAGTCATTAAAAGACGTAACATGTAAAGTAAATGCATATTAATGTGATATTGAAAGAAGGAGAAAACCCTAGAACATAATGAGAGTCGATTAGGGTTTGAAGCTAAGTGTTAATTCGTTATTTCATGTGTGAGTTATGACGTTTAAACTATTTTCACATTTAACCCTAAACTTTAATAAATGACATAATGAACCCTAATCTACGATATTAATTATAAAACACTTAAGTCTCATTTAATCATAAAAATCCTAAAGTATGAAGATCACTGAATACACTAAGTATAAACACCAAATATTAAAAGATCATTTCGGCGATTATGGAATCATAAATAACATGAATGACCGTTAATGTGTATAGGTTACGAGAAGAAGGAGTAATCCTTTGCTTTCCGTATTTACGCTTTTCGATCATTTGCTTTGGCATAAAGTGCGAGATATTCCGACCTTTTCGATGAAAGTTCCTTTAACGTTTTCTTCGTTAGCTTTTATATTAGGGTTTCCTAAGCCTTTGCTATGAACCCCATTCCGTTTTGTTTGAGTGTTGCTTATCCGAACTCGATTTCGAATTTTGAAACATCGATTTTGAACTATATGATATGAAAACTCGATTTTGGAAATATGAATGATCTTCGATAAAATATGATCTGTCGGTTATGACATTACGATTTGACCTAAGATAGTTTGACACCGAGCCAAATATTTCACTAGTCATGGGGTTCCATGTCCGTATCGATGATGCACCTCGATATGACTCTAGGCGATAGAGTGATGTTACGCCGCGTTCTGGATGGTGAAGCATATTTTGTATATGTAGGAAGGGCGTATGGATGCATCCTAGATCATTATCGTTATCATTATATGTTATCGATGATTGATCTTTGCGTGCATGCACGTCCTTCATAACTCTGGTAGGTCTCCCCACAAATGTTGCCTTCGAGAAATGTTGCCTTATGAGAATATGATTATGATCGATATTTGTTTACGGGCTCGTGGTAGTTAACTATAAACTTTATTTGTAAATTCGATTTATATTTTGAAAATGATTATGACTTTGCTATCTTTCGTTCACTATATTTCATATTCGATATCGTTTAGTATTCGCTTTGCTTTCATGTCATGCTCACCGGGCTTTGAAGCTCGGTAGCATTTTCTTTTCTTCATGGCGGTATCTAAGCATTGGAAGCTGGGTTTTGCTTTGGGATGAGTGCATGAGTGGACTTACCTTAGAGATATTTAGCTTTGATCTTATGATGCCATTTAAGACTTATTATTTCAGATATTTTGTTGGAGTTATTTTTCCGCTGGGACCTATGTATTGAAGTCGTTTTGACTTGAATTATTTCCGCATTTATGTTAAGACTTCGTTTGGATATTTGTGTTTGCTTTGATATGACACCATTATTTGTGATTCCTTTACCCTTGTCGGGTCGGGGCGTTACAGTTCTAGTCTTTTATATGCTTTAATTATCATGTTTCTGTGTTTCTTTGCTGTTTGTTAATGATATTAGAGCTTAATCTTAGGTTGTTATGTTTTGGATTTGATTGTGGTTTGATTTGGCATTTGAATTTGTCAATATGCTAGTTTTGACAATCCTAGGTTTGAACAATTGTGACTACTTGTTTATGCTTAAAAGGGTGCGATTTGACACATTGTGACCTGGATTTGATGAAATTGGTTTACATAGTTTTATGCTTTGAAAACCTCAAAAAGATCCATTTTAAAGGATGTTTGGATTTAATGGTGATTACGTGTTTAGGGGTGTGTTTATGGTTGTTCTTGTTTATTATACTCCTCATTTGGCCTAAACAACTCGGAGAAACCTTAATCTAGCGCTTTACATATGAAAAGTCAAAATGACAATTGCACTAATTTATGTGTTGTTGTGAAGATGTTAGATCCTAGAATCTTGCATATGTGTTCAATTCTTGTGTATCTTTGATTATTTCATGTTCTTATAGCTTAATATAACATATTAAGTCGATTATAATAAGATCTAAATTCGGTTTAGTCAACTTTAGTGTTCTTGTAAAAGTCAATTTTCACTTTAGTCATTTTGAATAAACTTAATAATTTCGGTGTGTCTTTGTTATTTAGTTTACGTCTAAATGCTTTTAGGATGTTTGAGTTTTGTTGCTAATCTTGCTTATTGTATTTTTGTTTATTTTTGTTTTCCATGTTTAAGCGCTTATTTTATAGCTTTTATAGCTTGTTTTGCCACATGCACAAGTTTATTTGTCAAGTTCATAAGCTTGCGAAGCTTTATGACTTAGCCCTAGCTTGTGATCTTGGCATATGTATATTGCCCTTGTGGCTTATGTGTTATGTTTATGTTTTATTTTTCAGTTTGTAGCTTAAATTAGATAGCTTTTTCACCATTTATTTTGTTCCAACTAAACTCCTTCCACTGAAGCAAGCAGTGAAGGTTGAGTGATTCTATTAAGCTCATAAACAGACTCCCCACTAAGCTAGAGCTAGTGATTTTTGGCTTCTTATGAAGCTAATCTATGATACTTAAAAGTTCAGTGTAGGTTGAGCATTTATGAGCTAATTAGATAAGTCATTAAGAGCTTGTATTTTTGCCCATTCCAGCGGTTCAATTCTTTGAACCTACACCATTACCTCTGACTCTTTATAAGCTCATTTGTGATCTAGAGCACAGTGTGAATTAGCTTCATGTGAAGCTTATCTACCCAACTCCATGATCTTATGCTTAATTTTCCCTAGCGACTTATTTGCTAGAAATGCAATTTATAACTTGTCCCATTCCATTAGTGTATCTTGAGTGTATCGGCGTACTGAGCACTCGATCATTTGGGAGGATTTTCATAAGCTCCTCAAAAGCTAACATGTGGACCTCACGGGTTGAGCTTGGGCTTTGGAAAGCCAACCAACCCGACTGCTACTTCAATTCTTATTTTGGCTTATTAGCTTATACCTCAACAATTTGTCATTCAAAAAGTATCTTGAATTTGTTTGGATCGTGTGTAATTTGGATTTGCTTATTAGCTTATTACAAGCTTATGGGTGAATTCCGGCACATGCTTGTTTATACTTGTTCATATCATTTGTGTACATATTACTTTTCCTTTAATTTCTGTGGAGCTTATACGAGCTTTTGCAAGCTTCCATTCCATCAAGTTAAGCTCGAAAAGCTTAGCTGTCTAAACCTTAAGCTCACACTACCGGTCCATTTTCTTGTTTATATTTATCCATTGGACGTGTGTACATCTTATTTTATCTTTTGTTTCATGCATAAAGCTTTTTCCTAGCTTATTTCAAGCTTAAACTCCACTGTGAAGCCAAAAGCTTAACTGTTGGACTCATAAGCTCACAATTTGCTTATTTTTAGGTTTGTAAAGTTTTGTTTTCATTAAACATGTATAATATCAATATTTAGTTAGTCCAGAAAAAGAAAAAAACCAAAAAGCTCCACTTTAAAGTTAAGTGATAGCTTCTATTTAGAAGCTTAATTGCTTATTAGCTTATTTCTGTTAATAACATATAGTTTTTATATTTTTCCTAGCTTCTTTTATTTATTTTAGAATTATGTAAAAAGTTTCAGATTTTTCTTTATTCATTTAATACTTCTAATAAATCAATAATAGTTTTAGTAATTAATAATAGTAAATAATTCATAATAAATAGAATAATTGTGTAAAAATACATTTCGGTTTAAAATTCATTTTATAATATTTTAGATTTTGATTCTTTATTTCATTTATTTAAGTTAATTTTAGATTTTCTTATTATTTAATTTATTATTAAATACATTTAATTCATTTTAATTTATATTAATTAATTTAAGAGTGTAAAATTTATTTTAATTTTCTAATAATTTTCTTATCTTTTAGGATTCCAAAATATGATTTTCACATTTGTGGGACTTATATTGACTGAATTCCTTTTTTATTTTAGTACTGCTTACGTAATTGTCCGTCTGCGTACATGTTTTAGTTTTTAGGTTTTCTTAACTTTTATATAAGTTTGTAAATTATAAATAAAACTTTTAAGTTTCTTTAATTTGCATTTAAGCCCTAAGGCATGCAAATCCCTACTATAGTTATAATCGTTTTATTTTTATACGTTTACGTTTAATTAAAGTTAAGCGTCGTTTGTATATCTTTTACGTTTTAGGTTTTACGATTGCGTTTTTAACGACATAGGCGTGACGAGCTATCACTATTCACATTCTAGTGTTAGTCAATGATTCATGTTTTTGTATATTCAATATCATTTTAGCACACGATCGTTGTATTCGGTTTACACACCTCGTTTTGACATAACGACCGGGAAACACTAAACTCCTCTGGACTTAATTGCATTTTGTTACGAAATGTTTGACTTTAGGGTTGACCATTCACAAGTGGTTGACTATTAAAAGGCCGACCGTTTCGGGACGAACGATTCTTACACTTTTCCGGTACAAAGCTAAATACCGAGTCCGTAACACGGAAGACCAAACCAACACTACTATAACACAACAAATATGTGAAATATGAAATACAAGATCTTCGCTACAGAAATCTTGTGGAGGAACAAATCAATCAATGACCCCTTGCTTGGATGACTTGTAGAATGCTCGTGATCTCACCTTAGAGAAGGACCTATATGAGAATCACAATAAAAGAAAGAAGAACTACCCTCTAGATCAAGTGATCTTTTGTTAGAAGAGTGTAAGAATGTATGAGAGAGTTTGTAAGAAGAGGGGTGAGTAAATGTGAAGAAATGACTCTCTATTTATAGGCAAATTCTTGCCATTGTTGCACGCATCCCACGGATCCCTTGCTTGAGGGATCCGTCTAGTGTAACTTGAGGGATCCATGAGACACTCCTGTTTGCCCATGGGTTTTTGGGTTATGGGTCATGGGTCATGGGTCCTAGATCATGGACCATGGGTATCTAAATAGATACAATGTATCTAACAGATGCAATGCATCTAGACAATGGGTATGGGTTAACTCCATGGGTTATGGATATGCTCCATGGGTATGGGTCATGGGTTGTGGTTTTTACCCATCCTAATAAACTATTACAACAAATGAATTATTACAACAATTTGTATTAAATGACTATATGTAGATGCTTTACAAAAATAACATGTATCCTTATAATTTTACTTATGATAACATTATATTTGTTATCAACAAAACACAAGGAGATTGCTAAATATTAATAAACGTTTTTACGGCTTATTTGTATTAACAATCTCCCCCTTTTTGTTGATGACAAAACATAATGTTATGGTGAGTAAAACTTAAGATTAGATGTATGTTTTGAAAGCATAAGTTTTACTTCTTCTACCCCTTTTTGTCGAAACAAAAAGTGACCCTAATGAAGAAATAAAGTGTGGAAAAATAGTCCACGTATCCCTAACACCCCATTGACGGTAGCTCCCCCTAGAATGGGGAGTCAAGTGAGAAAATATAAAAATATACAAGGTAAAGGTTAGTAGTAATATGCATAAATAATCTTGTGATTGACGAGAAACAAGATTAAGGTCCAAGGTATGTAAACAAAGCCTTGTAATAAAATAACAAAATATAGTGGTATTTATGCCATATACAAACATGTACAACTAAGAACAAGACTTGTTCTAACGAAGACTCAAAAGAAAAAAAATACTAGAGAAAATAGTAAAATGATTCCTTCCATGCTTGCATAGGGTTACAGATGGAAGTTTTAGTGGGTGATGATGTTGATGCAATCAAGGATGAGGTTAAGTATGAGTAGCATTTCTTCCTAATTTCTATTGCAAGATCCCTAGTGGATTGGAAATGTTCACAATGTAAATGATGTAGGTAATGTGTGCGGAAGTTTTCCGGATTAGTTTGATTTGTGAGATGCGAAAGTTGTGGTGGAAAAGTTGGAAAATATGGATCAAAATCCGGAATGTTTAGAAATGGTGGTGGAAAAGAACCTAGATGTTCTTGTAAGAGAATAGAAGCTAAAGGTGGTGAAGTTACAAGATCATTGTAAATTGTGTTTGGAGATGTGGGAGGTGTAAAAAAAGCTAGTTCTTTTGGGTTGGTTTGTTGGGATCTTGTTGGAGTCTTAAGGAGTTCCAATAGAGTGACTTTAGGTGATGATGGTGGTGTGCTTGTTGGAGATGAGGGAGGTGCTACTATGGAACCATTTGGTGGTGAAAGAGTAGTTGGTGATGAACTATTTGACAATGGTTTGGCTAAACAACAAGGTCGGATGCTAATCCGTGCGGTTTTCCAGATTTGGATGGTGGTACTACGGAAGGTGGTAGGACAAAATTTTGGATTACTTGAAAGAGATTGTTTGCACTAGGTGATTCATCTATGTTGGAAGATCTTTTGGATGACATGATGATGGTTGTTTGTGAGGTTGAGAGTGATGAAGATGCAAGCATTTTGGGAACCCTATTTATAGAAAAATAATGCATTGTTATGAATGCTTGACCCAAAATTTGGACTAAAATCTAATGATTAGATATGAATTTAAGGCATGTGATCATGAGAACACAAGTATTAACTAACATATTCATTAGTAAAAAGGGTAAAATGATGAAAATATAGAGGTTTTTAGCCAAAGCGAGAAAAATAGAAGAGATTTTCAGCTTCTGTCTCATGGATCCCATGGATCCTTCCCTTGAGGGAACCGTCTAGCGTTAATGCTGGGATCCATGGTACTGGTGATTCAGGCAGCTTAAAATTTTCCTTTTAGAAGCATGTGTGCCTAGTTTGTGCCTATATGCAAACCATTTGGAGTTGCGGTTATCTTGACTCCTAAAAAGAAAAGAAAGATAGACTAGAAGTGAAAAAGCATATTATTATGTGAGATAACCCAAGTGCTCCTAATTCATTGTTGCTTAAATGAATGTACCCGAAAACACATATTAGTTATGTGTCCTCTTTAGCATTCAAAAGACATGAGATGCAATGAAAACGGGTTTTTACTTTCTATTAATAATGAAAAAGAGGTTTGTCCTAGACGTGAGAAATAGCTTTTATGAAAGTGATACGGGAAGAAGTATCCTTTTAGAAAGCATTTTGAAAAAATTTCTTTGTTTGAAGAGAACGTTTATCCTTGAGAAAAAAATAGGTATGAAATTACGTGTTTTAAAAGAGACTTACCTTGAAAAGTAAAAGAAAATTATGAAAGTAAGAGTTGTAAATAAAACCTATCTTGGGTTTTGAAAATTCCCATATTGTTTGTGAGTTGTGTGTGAAATAGAGATCCTAGACTCAGAAAGAAGAAGGCTAGTGTTTACATACCTTGTAGAGTTTAAAAACTAATTACGACTATTGTTCCATGAGACCAAGACCAAGACGAAGTAGGTTTAATTGTTCTCGCTTCAATGGTTTGGTGAGGACGTCGGCTATGTTGTCTTCGGATGCTACCTTCTCAATAGAGATGTTCCTCTTTTGAACATTGTCTCTTAAAAAGTGATGACGAATATCTATATGCTTGGTGCGAGAGTGCAATACCGGATTCTTGCTTAAGTCGATGGCACCTTTGTTGTCACATATAATGGCTATGTCACTTAGATGAATGTCGTAGTCAACTAACGCCTGTTTCATCCATAGCGTTGTTGGCATGCTTTGCCGGTGGAGACATATTCGGCTTCGGTTGTTGATATGGCCAATGCCGTTTGCTTCTTTGAGAACCAAGATGTTAAACAACATCCCATAAAAGTACATACCCCACTTGCACTTTTTTGTTCAACATAATCACCTGCATGGTCAGAATCTGCATATACAATGGTTTCTACTCCCGTACCCTTAGGATACGATAGTCCTAATTGAGTCGAACCCTTAATGTATCTAAAAATTATTTTGACCGCTTCTAGATGTGATGTTTTAGGATCTTCTTGAAACCTAGCACATATAAAAACACTAAACATGATATCCGGCTGACTAGCTGTAAGGTAGAGAAGACTACCAATCATGCCACGGTATTTTGTGTTATCAACGGATTCGCCGTCTTCATCTTTTGTAAGTTTAGTGTCGGATGACATTGGTGTTCTTATGGGTTTTGACTCTTCTAAACCAAATTTCTTTAACATCTCCTTTATGTATTTAGATTGATTAAAGAAGATACCATCTTCTACTTGTTTGATTTGTATACCAAGAAAGAAACTTAGTTCTCCCATCATACTCATCTCGAACTCATCATGCAAGATTTTAAAGAAATCATCACACATGTCTTGACAAGTAGATCCGAATATAATATCATCCACGTATATTTGAATAATGATTATATGTGATTCCTTTTTCTTAGTAAAAAATGTATTATCAACACCCATGGTGTACTTGTTTTTGATTAAAAATGACTTGAGTCTATCATACCAAGCTTTTGGGGCTTGTTTAAGACCGTAAAGAGCTTTCTTTAACTTATACACAGGTTTAGGTTTTTCAAAATCGATAAAGCCCGGAGATTGAGCTACATATACTTCTTCATTAATAAAACCATTTAGAAAAGCACTTTTGACATCCATTTGATAAATCTTAAGATCATTAGCACAAGCATAAGCAAGAAGTATTCTTATAGACTCTAATCTAGCCACGGGGGCATAGGTCTCATCAAAGTCTATTCGTTCTTGTTGATTATAGCTTTGTTTCTAGACACTACACCGTTTGCATCTAACTTGCTTTTATATACCCATTTGATTCCTATTATGGTTTGATTACTAGGTGGAGGGACGAGTGTCCAAACATTGTTAGAAACAAATTGATTTAACTCTTCTTGCATAGCCATTACCCAACTTTCATCTTTTATGGCTTCTTGTGTATTCTTAGGTTCTATGGTTGAGACAAAACAAAATACGCTAATTTGGTTTTGGACTTGAGACATTAAGGTTCTTTCGTTTAATTTTCCTATGACCTTATCTACGGGGTGATCTTTAGACTCTTTAATATTGATGATTTCATTATTTAAAGGTTCATCTTCTTTGTTTGTATTTTTCTTTATTTCTATAGCTTCTCTCTCGACAATCTCGTCATTGACAAGAGGTAGAGTAGGTTTGGGTGGACTCTCATCAAATTATACGTTTAATGACTCTTCAACCTTCATTGTTTCTTTATTTAATATGATATAAGCTTTGCTATTAGGAGAGTAACCTAAAAAGATACATTCGGTTGATTTAGGATCAAATTTTGTAAGGTAATCTTTAGTGTTAAGTAGAAAACATTTGCTACCAAAGACTCTAAAATGATCTAACGTAGGCTTTTTGCCTCGAAGTAACTCATATGGAGTTTTACCTAAAATGGTCTAATTAAGACTCGGTTAAGTATGTACGTTGATGTATCAACGACATTTCACCAAAACTTTTGAGGTATGGATTGCTCGTTGAACATGGTGCGACTCATTTCTTATAGGGTTCTATTCTTTCTTTCAACTACCCCATTCGATTGTGGAGTGCGAGGAGCCGAGAAGTTGTGAGTAATACCATTAGCGTCACAAAAGGCTCCAAATTGTACTTCATTATCGAATTCCCTACCATGATCCGTTCTAATAGACACTATAGGACTTCCTAATTGTCTTTGGATTTTCTTACTTAATATTTCAAAGTAATAGAACGTTTCAGTTTTATTCTTTAAAAATTTAGTCCATGTGTACCTAGAGTAATCATTCACTATAACCAAAGTGTAGTAGTTGCCTCCATAACTTTGGATAGCGGATGGACCAAATAAATCCATATGTAGTAATTCTAGACACTTAGTTGTAGAGACCATGTTTTTAGCTTTGTGACTAGCATGGACTTGTTTTCCTACGTTACAAGCATCACAAAAGTGATGTTCATATTTTAATTTTGGTAGATCTCTTACTAGATCTTTGGATGATAGCGATTGAAGAAGTCGCATATCGGTATGAACCAATCTTCGATGCCATAAGGTCGAAGTATCATCTATAGAAGTAAGACACAGTTTGTCTTTAGGTTTCTTACCGATTTTAATGACATAGACTCCATGTTTCCTAATTCCTCTACCTATAGTGATACCCTTTTTCAATATCTTACTACCGGTTTTATTAAAAAGTACGTTACACTTCTTATCACATATTTGTCCTATACTTAAGATGTTAAAGTTTAGGTTTTCTACGTGACACACATCGTTAATGGTTAGAGATTTGTTAGAAATCGTACCTTTACCGATGATTTTTCTTTTTCTATTTCCAAATACCACATTTCCTCCATTGAAGGATTCATATGTGGAAAATAAATATTTATTACCGATCATGTGCCTCGTGCACCCGCTATCCTTGATCCATTCATCCGGATCTAGGTCGACCTTTAAGCACACTGTCAGGACCGAATACTATAAGATTTATGTGGTTTGGAGGTCTTGGTTGGTGGAAGAAGATGAAGATCTTCATCCTTCTTAGTGAGAGAAAGTAGAGAGAGGGAGGAGAAAACACAAAGTTTATTGATAAGAACAAAACAATACAACTAGCCAAATGCTTCACCTCACCCCTCATGGAGAGTCATGAGGGGTATATATAGGCCATATCTTTGCCACTTAAACGATACTAGTCCCTAAGGGCAAAGTATACTACGCGTCTAGTCCAATTAACGTAAGTGACGTTATCTTTATAAAAAGCGAGGCTAACAATCTCCCTCCAAGATAGCGTCACACGTGAATGGTTACAATGAGACCTATAAATACAAAACAAAGTAAATTACAATAGTAATGAACAATGTTGACTTTCTTGAAGCCTTGAGTCTCAGTAGTCTAGATATTGAGGCAAACTTGAAGTTCTCCTTCCGATGACCTCGGAAAATGATCTTCTTGTAGCTCGAACTTCAACTATAACGGTCTAGTTAGGTTATTACTCCTCCTAACTAGTGAGCCTTTATTATTTCTATGCTCCTCCCGAATCGACAACTCTCTTCCAACACGTCTTTAATCTTTAGACACGCAAGGAGAAAGTAAACTCTTGAAGCACAATGGTTGTCGTTCGGGAACATCATAACAACATAATTCACTTAGTATTGCATCCAAGTTGGTAAAACCCCGATGTACACCACACTACTTCTCCTTCTTCGCCTTAAGCAAAAATCCTTCAGTAATCCAATCGCGGAAGATGAAATACCAACTTCTCCCTCCTGATGGTTGCGAGCTATCGGAATCATCATAATGTTGCGTACATGCCGTATTACCTTCTTGATGCAATATTAACATCATAGCTTGATCAAAATTCTGTGAGAATATGTCGCAAAACTACTCTCAATATACGTCTCTCAAACCAACCTTTAAATCGAACCTCCTTTGAATTCACCGACTAATTGTAATGACCACATATGGAGATAGCCCGATACGACTAACTTGAAAAAAAGTAGCCATTCCAACTTTGTGACTTACTGCTTGTTCTAAATGTTTGAACAATCCACAACTGCGTGTGACACTGAGCACAACAACGTAACTCCTTAAAGTGATGGTTACACACTGTGAGAACTACAACGTAACTCCTTACCAGTTATAACCAGATTGTCAAATTTCATAATGTGCTCCAACAAGTTATCTTGAGACCATCGGCTTATCTCAAAGATAAATAAGTCCACCCGTGAAACGTCACTTCTATTCCTCGTCAATAATACCGTACAAAAACTCCGTAAGCCATTTTTTCAATTATCGTTCAAGGCGTGAATATTGTATCCTTCTGTGAAACTTTCCATGACCAAAAATACCACTCTTTTCTCAATATTGCAAAATCAGTATCCAAGATTCGGATAATACTAGCTTTGATTTCCTTTAATGAGCGACTACCATTATCAGCACACGACCCATTTGATAAATCGAATAAGCCCATAAACGGATGTCAAATCTCAAAGCCCACGATCCATTGAGACTTGGAATAACCGGATATAATACTCACTTGATAGCCTAAACCTAAATATCATTTCTGATAAAAACCACGCCTACCACTTTCCAAGTTTCTCTCCAGACAACCATTTCTCATCAAATCTCATCTCAATAAACGAATCTCATCTCTTACTCATCAAATAGATGAGACCATCAAACAACAATTGTGTTCCAAGATTAATATTACCACACAGATTCGCACATCGTCTTGGTTTGCAACTCGACTTGGCTTCAAGATCTCACAAAGGGGTCTCGGTAGGTATTAACATAATTGATGAGTGATGTTCGTTTTCTTTTCATTTGACGAATTAAAGAAATGAGGTAACATATTTGTTATACTCTTTCTTTGTCTTCGAATAATATCACAATAAGATCGATGAAGAAGTTGATTCATGTGAAATAATCTTGAGAAGATTACAAAAAAAAAAACAAATCACAGCTGAGATTAGATGAAATATTTTGAGTTTCGAATTGATTTTTTAATGGAGTTGAAGAGAGAATTGAGAGGGTCCTTTGGGTTGAGTCTAGTTAAGGTTAGGTTTTGGTTTTGGTTGTCTCGGACTGATGATGTTAATGAAACTGATGTCGAGTTGTATGTGGTATATGGTATATTATGTTTGTGGTCGTGGTCCTGTTTTACGCGTAATCTTTTTATTTTTTCTTTCAAATCCTTAAGCGTAAGACATGGTTTGGTCCTTATGCGTAGCCTTACGCGTAACGTCATGCTTATGCGTAAGCATACGCGTAAACATATGCGTAGGCCATAGGCGTAAGCCAAGGCTTAAGCGTAAACGCATACGCGTAACTTTTTTCTACGCGTAACTTCACAGCTGCCACGCGTAACTCCACTGTAGATTCTTCTTACGCGTAAGTTTAGGGTTTTGACCCTTTGACCACTTTTTCGACGAGTTTTCCGAATGAAAAATCCGACCATCTTCATAAAATACCCAGAAAAGCATAAAAAATGCTTCCTTTTGACTGTTTGACCATGAGAAGATGACGGTTGACCACATATGTTTCACGGATATTTGGTACAAAAAAAGACATAAAGGTAACTGTTTGGACATAATATACCCAAGACATATATACAAGAAAGATTGTGACTTTTTGTGATACCAAGGATAAGGATACAAAAAACAATATGTTAAACTATTTTACCCACAATATTCGGAAATTTTTTTCCGACCCACAGAAATACGCACAAAAACAGTAAAACACATGTATAAAACCAACATAAATCAACAAACAACAACCTTGGCTCGTTATACCAATTGTCAGGACCGATGAACATAAGATTTATGTGGTTCGGGAGGTCGGGGTTGATGATTGAAGATGAAAGTATTCATCTTTTTAGTGAGAGAAACTAGAGAGAGGGAGGAGAAAACAAAGACTTTATTAAAATAAAACACACAATACAACTAGCCAAATGCACCTCACCTCAGTCCCCTCATGGAGAGTCATGAGGGGTCTAGTATATAAGTGACCCTATCTTTGCCAGGCTTAAACTAAGATACTAGTCCCTCCATTAGTGTTAAACATTTCATTCGTTATCTTTATATGCAAAGCGATGGCGTTTTTCATATTAGGACACACCATTATTAGGTCTCTTAAATGTGTTTGGTTTTGAAAATGATTGACCTTTGTTTCTTGTAAAACTTTGATTTTGTCTTGGAGGTGGTTGTCTAATAGTAACATGGGTTGGTTTCTTCTTATTAACAATAATAAAATTGGTTCTAGATGAGGAAGCTATATTATTGCCACTGTTTGCTTCAGCAAGCTGACCCACGGGTCCCTGGTTTTGCACTAGAAGGTTCCCTTTTTGTGGGATCCGTGACTACAGTGGCTTGTTTTTCTATTGCTTTGACAAATTGTGTTTCTTTATTTTCACTAGTTGATGCATCAAGTTGCTGAAAACCTAAACCTTTTTGGTTGTTTCCTGTTTTAACACTATCTAATATCATATCTAGAGTATTAGTATTCTTTCTAGCAATCTTAGAGTCTAGATGATCAACTACTGTTTGAAGTTGAACGCAAAGTTCACATTCCCACTTGCTATCTTCCCTTTTCTAAGCGTTTTAATTTTGCTTTTAACTCAAGGACTTCCTTTTCTAAACGTTGATTTTGATTTTTCAAAATGTTGATCCCAGTTGAGCAAACGATCCTTATAGAAACTGACTTAACAATAACTTGTTAAATACTACGCGGAATATAATATTTAACCTTAAGAAGAAGAACAACAATAACACTAAACACCTCAATATTATTATTAATACGAATACTTTGAATAATATTAGGGTTTTACAACCTTGAAGTGTATCGACCTTAGATATATCAAAACACACGAACGTCTATTCTAACCTAGGACCTCCTTTTATAGGCTAAGGAGTCCTTTACAAGATACAATACGTAACCTACAAGATAAATATCTTTTCCATATTTATCTAATACAAATATTAAACCGACTAAACAGACTAGCAGTGGTTACAATACATTAGCCGTGGTTTCACTATACTACTAGTCGTGGTTTAACTCCAGCAGTGGATTCCTTCTTCTAGCCGTGGTTTCTCTTGCTCTAGCCGTGGTTCCAATACTTAGAATAATTCATGATCAGTGGAACCTAAAACCCAACAATCCTCCCCTAAACTTGATATTTACTAACAAAAACATCAAGTTTCTTTTAATCCCAGAACATCTTACTTGGAGGATGTATCCAAACACTTATCAGGATTCAAAGTCTTTTCAAATTTCCTCAGCAACCTGTAAGCTTGATAATCAAAGGGTTTTTGCAACTTCAATCCACGAGGCTGTAACATCTGAGTAATGACTTCTGGATGAGTATTCAATTTTGGATAATCAGTTTCTACACACATATGAATAACTTCTCCAGAAATAGATAGTACATGAACTCCACAAGACTGATACAAATACCAACTTGAAACACTGCCATTGTAGAGTCCTTTCCATTCAGGTTCATCATGAGTAGGTTCAAATATCATCTTCAAATTATAATAAACAATCCTCTCATGATAGTCACCTGGTGCCACACCTCAAAATCTCTATTTATATAACATCCAGATAGCCATCAGATCATCTCTTTCCAAATAGTAAAGCATTTGTGAAAATTTGATACAACCAAAACTCTCACCATTGGCTCTTTCAAACTCCCAATATCCTCCATTCATAGTAAGCTCAAATGGATAAGAAATTATCTGATGATGACTTGTAAGAGATATTGTACCACTAACCTCTGGTTCTGTTAAACTTGACAATTTAGTGAGAACCATCAACCTTTTCTTGATTTCTTCAACCTCCTCTTCAGTCTCTGACTCAGATGTGTAATCCAATGCTTTAGACATATCAGCCTTCCTCTTCAGTTTTCCTTGAGGTTTAGCCTTAATTGCCAAAGGTCCTTGTATGTCTACAATCTTTTCAATCCTCTGAAACAATTTATCAATAATTGGATGTGTAGCCTTTGTTCCTTGTGGAGTAAGTTTGGCTTCCAACATTTTTCTGGCCACTTTCTTTGATAATGGATAATCCTTATCAGCAAACATAAAGAAATTCTCTTTTGTAGTCTGAACAGCATGAACTTTGCAATATGAATACAGCAACCACTCAACCACCTCACAGTCTTCCCAAAATTCATCATTAGGATTAGGCTGACACAGATTCTTTACAGAAGTCCATACAAATTTAGCTAACTCTCCAGTTGGACCAAACTTTCCATACCTAAATTCCATTACCTTCCACAGTTGTTCCAGATCACCTTTGGTCATACAGTCCAATAACAATCCAAAATTGAGATATGTACTTTTCCACCCATCAGCTCTTGTAATCTCAATTGCTTCTTTACCATTCTCTATAATAATCTGCCAATCTTCAATAGGATGAATTGCTCTTACTGGAGTAGGATTAATAGGTGCAGGTTTATTACACTCCAGAAGATACTTTTCTGTTCTTTCTTTCTTCTCCATCTCTTCATCCACCTTTTGTCTTTTTGAACTAGATTCCTTCTTAGAATCAACTCTTCTCTTTAACCACTCAGCTTCTTTCTCAGAATTCATAGGATTGAAATCCTCATTTATTTTCATACATCTCTGATAAATCTCTTCAATTCTCTCATATGTACACTTTCTTAAATCTTCACCCTTATACAAGTCCATGTTTCTGATAATCTTCATCATTGAATTTCTCATTTGACTCTTTGTAGGAGGTTTCTTCCTTTTAACTTGCTTTCTCTCTTGACTTAACTTCCTTGCCCTTGCAACCAACACCTTAGCCCTCTCATCAATAGATAACAGTGCCCATTCTTGAGTAGAATACTCTGTCTTTATCACTTCAGAGGCTTCAAGAACAAACTAGTGATCATTCCATTATGCTATCAATTTCTGAGTAGCTTCTTCATCTTCTTTCTTTTCTTTTCTTCAGCTGCTTCTTCTTCAACTAGCAATCTTTCACCAAACTCCTTATCATAAGCAATCTGCTCTTGCCTATTCTTAAACTTTATTTCAGGCTCATCAATACCTTTCCCTTTCCAATGTCTGGTAGAACCATCTTAGTCTTCAAAGGCTCACCAATTGTCAAACTTTTACCCAAGGGTTTAGGTCCGGTTGGGTTTAAGAAATAAGTGGAACAGGTGCAATTGTAGGTGTAGGGTTGGATGAAGTTTGACTTAAGTTTATCAAGGTACTAGCGACTTCCTTCTCAACTTCTTTAGGTTTGGGTGGTGATATGGCGATGGTTGTGACTATTGTGGATGTGGTTGTTATAGCTATGGGTGTGTTTAAAGTAGCAAAGTGGATAAGTTTACCTCGGATGAAGTTGCGTGGTGGTTACAATTGAACTAGCGATGGTTGCGCAACACTAGCGAGTGGTTGTTGCCTGCACCACTTTCTTCACTTTGTCTTCTTACTACACTCTTCAAGGTTTCAAATCATCGCTTCATTTCCATCTTTATCGGACACCACATAATCACCTCCTTGATCTCCACTATCCAAATCATCATCCATATTCATAGCCTCCCACGAATCTAAGCACTCATTCCTCCCTGTTTGGATGCATCCTCCAAAAATGATCATCCCGAGGAGCTAACCTTCTTTTGCACCCTTCTAACTCTCCTTAAAGTAACAATCCCGGCCTCTTAACTTTCTCCAAAACAGAGACTTGTGCTTGCAATCTTCGATATGTCCGCCTTTGAAAACATCGCAAGCTCTTGAAGACTAGAGATAGTTTCCTCCATCTTGGTACATTTAGCCGTCAATTCATTTAATTGTTCAAGAATATCCTCCCACTTCGACTGTGTCAAGCTGGTAGAGGTGGTTCATTGGAAAAGTCATCATGTACGAGTAGGATCCGTCAATTCAATATCATGTTCCAAACTACCCTCATCACTTCGAGCTGTGTAACCTGCTCCGAGAGGTGAATCCTTGGGTAAAGAAAACATAGCATCAGACCTAGCCTGATCATCTATGCACCCTGAATTAGCCAGTTGGCTAGGGATTCCTCCACTTGTGTTGAGTTCCAAGGAACTCTCCACATTAGGAGTTGCCAAAGGTTGGGTCTTATTGATGATTCCATTGTCCTGACCAACATCTAAGCATGAGTCAGTAGTGGAAGCCCTTCCAATCATGTCACCTCCACTCCTTGTGACAGCCTCATCAGCTACACCACTAACACCAGCCTGAGGTAGCTTGGTGCCCTTCCTCCTTCTCCTAGTAAACAAAATCCTAGTGGGTTCAGAAGTTGAAGTTAAGGGTTCAGCAGTGGGTTGGTGTAATAGCGTGGGTGTAAGTGTGATAGATGGTTTCGATTGTAGTAGCAGGGGTTTCAGCTTCAGTGGGTTAGGAAAGGTGTGGTTCAGGTACATCATCAAAATCAGGAATATCATGCAAAGGTATCATATTAGGAAACAATGGAGTAACCCTTCCTGTGAAATTGGGATTCTGATGCCTCATGTGTGCAAAAACTTTAGGAAGCATATGATGAACCTCATACTTCCTATGATGATCAATAGGTTCTTCAATCTGACTATCCACAATCAATTGAACAAATCTAGGGTACAAGTAATACTTACCCTTCTCCCTAATATTCTTCAAAAAGCCATCAAAAATCATCCTAGACCAATTAAATTCCCTCCTTTAGAAAGACAATTAATTGCAGTTGCAATTTTGGAAGGAAACTCATCAAACCCTGTGGTCTTATTACTCACACACATCAGCAAAGTGTGAATCAAAAACTTCCACTGAGGGGAAAACATACCTTTAAGAAATTTAATTTTATCTCCCCTCCTTTCATAACCTAACCTTTCTAAACCTTCAAAGATATCATCATTAGAAAGATTAACTATGCCAACAGCATCCTCTATCTCCAAGACACCTCTAATTACATCCTCATTGACCAAAATCTCATTTTCATCCACTACAGTCCTAAGTATTTCTAACCCATCTCTCTCCTGGATCTCAGCATTCCACCAAAATTGATGTACATATGTTTTAAGGATTGTGGGTGCTACGGTTAATGCAAAGTGGATTGGACTGTGGTTAAGGAAATCAATCATCTCATGAAAGCCTTCTGATTGATTGTTCTTGATCAAATATGCAACTAGGTTGTGGGTTTTGGAATATAGTGACGGCATTGTGATTAGTGATGGGATATGATGTGGGATTGTGAATTAAGCAGTTGGGAGTGATTAGGGTTTGTGTTAAGCGCCAATTGGAAGTGATTTGAAGATCAATTAAATGATCTGGCAGTGATTTGAGGAAATAAATACGTTATCACCAAAGTTACAAAACAGCCCCTCAAGTATCCATTATCAACAAAACACTATCAGTGGATTGAAAACCATTAGCAGTGGTTTGAAACGTTCTAGTAGTGGATACAACAACCACACTCCAATCTTTTGACTAAGACTGCAACAATCAAATATAAGCCAAAAATAGTGATATCAAGCATTAGTATGAAGGATTACAAAAGATTCACATTTTTTTTACTAAACAACACACAATGACTCCAAAAGCTCCAAATTATACAAAAGCTCCTTCATACCGCACATCACAAACACAAACCAAACACTTGAAACATTGTTAAGGTTAGCGGTGGTTAGAAAATAACTAGAAGTGGTTTCATAAATTGTCTTGGCGATGGTTAGAACAATACTAAACACCCGGTCAAATGGTCAACTCCAAGTCATTAAACGTCCACCAAAGTCAAAAGACTTCATTTACTCCTCAACAACTCAAACCTTCCCACATTTAACTAAGCGATTTCATATTAACTCTATTTAAGACCATCTTACTCACATACCACACATATTACTCACATTCCCAAAATTCTCTCACTAAAAACACTTTCAAACACCATCTCACCAAAAATCAAAATCATGAGTAACTCAAACCCCATCAATCTTTCATCGATGACTCTTCCTCGATAGTGTGTGGGAAGAGTTTCTAAAAGCAGTAGGGTTGATGAGGAAGTTTCATCAAAGAAAAGATCTCACATTGTCATGTTGGCACAAACCCTTCATCCCTCTCATGTGGACAAACCCTTCATTCTTGGACCTTCTTCCATCCAACCAAGGCCACAAAATGCCATCAAGAAAGGATCCGATTTGATTTGAGTTCCATGCCAAGCTATGTATCTCCCTATGAAGACACCGATGATGAGACCTCTTCAAGAGTCTTGGTTGTGCCTCCCTTGCTGAGATACCTCCACGGAAGAACTTCGGCACCACCATTGCAAGCCTTCGACTTCCACCACCAGAGGGTCCATCATCATCATCACCACCCATCAGAGAGAGGGTGATTGGACTTGCATGCCCCAAAGTGTGGCATGTGATTGGAGGGCCAAGAGTTCAGAAGGAGATGCCAAAGTGGGGCATTGCAAAGAAGCCTTAGGTGGTGTTGGGGAATGTTGTGAAGCTTGTGTCCTTAGATGGTTGTTTTAGTATGTTGTCTTTTGATGTAGTCTGCTGGTAGTCTGTACTCCATGGTTGTAACATCTGCATCTCAGTATGCAGTTTTATCTTATAAATAATAGTACCATGTTATGCTTTTAAGTCCATTGCATCATCTTGGTGATGATAGACTTCCTTTGATCTCGCAAAATAGTTAGTGGAAACACAAAGAAACAAGCGATGGATTGAACAAAACAAGCAATACTAAGACCAACTAATAACAATACATAACTTTTACAAACTTTTACAAAACAAATTTGAGACTTAGAGATTTATCATTCCAATACTGACTACAAGGTACTGAAACCTCCCACATCAAAAGCTTTAGTGAGAAGATCAGCAACATTGAAATCAGTATGGATTTTTACCATTTGAATTAATCTTTTCTTATTACAATCTCTAATAAAATGATGCCTTATCTCAATATGTTTAGTTCTAGAATGCAAAACAGATTTTTAATTATGCATATTGTCTTGTTATTATCAATGTAAATCTTAGTATGCATAAAATTGTACCCAAAGTCCAACAATTGATTCGAATCCAAAGCACTTGACCACAACAACTAGCAGTGACCACATACTCAACCGGTTGTAGAATTGGCCACAATTGTTTGCTTTTACACTGCCATGAGATTAATCTGCTTCCCAAAAACTGACATCCCCCAGTAGTAGACTTCCTATCCAAACTAGATCCAGCATAATCACTGTCTGTATAGGCCACCAAATCAAATGCTGAATCCTTAGAATACCAAAGGCCCAATTTAGGATGACCCTTAAGGTATCTAAAAATTCTCTTCACAGCATTCAAGTGTGTTGTGTTTGGTGTGACTTGGAACCTTGCACACACACATACTGAGAACATAATATCTGGCCTAGATGCAGTGAGATACATCAAAGATCCAATCATAGATCTATACAACTTCAAATCAACTTTGGGACTTCCATCATCTGGTAGCAGTGGTTTCTGAGTCTCCATTGGTGTACTAGCACTCTTTACATCCTGAAACCCAAACTTCTTCAAAACATCTGCTACATACTTGTCTTGACTAATGAAAATACCATCAGTCCTTTGTTGAACCTGTAGCCCCAAAAAAAAGTGAGTTCACCCATAAAACTCATCTGAAACTTATCATGCATAAGTTTCTCAAAATCTTTGCATAGCTCCTTATTGGTTGAGCCAAAGATGATGTCATCAACATAAACCTGAACTAGCAATATATCATCCTTGAGCTTCCTTATGAACAAAGTCTTATCAATCAGTCCCCTCTTGAAACCATTGTCCATCAAATAAGTAGAAAGGCATTCATACCATGCCCTTGGAGCTTGATGCAAACCATACATAGCCTTTTTCACCCTGTAGACCTTATCAGGATGATCAGGATCTTCAAAACCAGGAGGTTGACATACATAAACCTCCTCATCAATAGTACCATACAGAAAGGCACTTTTAACATCCATTTGATACACAACAAAGTTTTTGAATGAAGCATATGCCAAAAACAATCTTATAGCTTCAATTCTGGCAACAGGTGCAAATACTTCATCATAATCCAAACCTTCAGTTTGTGTGTATCCTTGAGCAACCAACCTTGATTTATTCCTTACCACTATACCTCTTTCATCCCTTTTATTTCTGAACACCCATTTAGTTCCAATAGCCCTTTTTCCATTTGGAAGGTCAACCAATGTCCACACCTCTTGAAGCTTAAACTGCAATAGCTCCTCTTGCATTGATTCAACCCATCCTTCTTATGATAAAGCTTCTTCAACTCTCTTGGGCTCCTTTTGAGACAGAAAACAAGCAAATAAAAAATTTTGCAGATCTTTATGACTATTCCTTTTGTGAAGTGATCTGGCAAAGAAACCTTGTTCAGGAGAGGTTTTATTGTTCAAAGCTCTGCTTCTTGTTTGAACTGGAGTATTCAGATCTCCAAGAATTTGCTCTTTGGGATGGTTCTTATGAACTCTGGTAGTAGGAATTGGACTTTCTGTGATGACTGTTTCTAAATTTGTAAAATCTGCATCATTGAAATAGTCATCCAGATTTTCATCATCGGTGGGAGTATCCCTTTCTTCCAAACCGGGCATGTCGGGATCGGTTGGATACTCATCTTCACCAAATAGTGGCTTAGCGGTGGGTCCAAAGAAAGTATCATCATCGAATCTGCGACCGGGGTTGCACTTGTACTGGCAGTGGTAGAATTTGGCCTAGCAGTGCTTTCATAATGCTTAGCAGTGCTTTCAGAATTTTTCTTCTTTCTTTCAATTTCTTCTACCGACACTGAGTTATCTTGCAACAACTCTTCCTTATCTTGATGATGATCACCCTTGCTTCCAGAATCCAAATCATCATCATTAGTGGGACTCTTCTTTTCAATGATGGGTGAGACAGGACCAACTTTCCACTTCTCAATCAAATAGAACTCCTTTGAAGAATCAGCTTCCTTAGAATTTGCTTCTCTTTCAGAATCCTTTTGAGTACCTGCATCAATATTAGTGGATGTACCTGCAATGATAGGCTCATAATTCATAGATTTGGTTAGCATATCAATATTAAACAGCCACTCAGGTCCTTTTGTCTCAACACTAGGAGTCTCTTCACTAAACTTAACATGTAAGTTTTCTTCTACAATTCTGGTCCTCCTATTGTATACTCTAAAGGCTTTGCTATTGGAAGAATAGCCAAGAAAGTATCCATCATCTGCTTTTTCTTGAAACTTGCCTAGGTAGTCTATGGTATTCAAGATAGTAACAGGACACCCAAAGGTTTTAGGAATGCTATCATAGGCTTCCTATCATGTAACTGACTCATAGGGGTCTTGTTATGAGGCTTCACTACCTTGCTTCTATTATGCACATAACATGCGGTGCCTACGACTTCACCCAAAAGGTAGTTGGTAACTTAGATTCGACAACATTGTTCTAGCGACCTCAATTAGTGTTCTATTTTTCCTTTTAGCTACACCATTACATTGTGGTGTCCTAGCAACACTAAACTGTCTTTCTATACCCTTAGCCCACAGGCGATTCATCACATCATTTTTAAACTCGGTTCCATTATCACATCGATTACTTTGACCTTATGGTTTACTTGATTTTCTATCTTAGTAATGAAACTCTTGAGGATCTCACTAGTTTCACTCTTAGCGACTAAAAAGTATACCCAAGAAAATCTACTATAATCATCGGTAATAACTAGGCAATCGCTTATGGTTCAAACTTTTAACAAAGGTAGGGCCAAATAAGTCCATATGAAGCATAAATAGTGGTTGTGTAATGGTGTTTCTGATCTTGGTCTTACAAGAGGCTCTATGTTGTTTTCCTTTCTGACAAGCCACACAAAGTTCTTTACACTCAAAAACCTTAGAAGGTAACCCTCTCACTAAGTTTCCCTTTACTAGTTTATTGATTGTTTTGAAATTAAGGTGACCTAGCCTTCTATGCCACAATTTTGACTCATCAATTGATGCCTTAGCAAACAAACAAGTTAAGGACCTATTAGGAATTACATCTTTCATGTTAAAGCAATATATGTTTTCTTTCCTAGGTACTCTTAAGCGCACATATTTCTCATCGAGCATTTTAAAATCGGGAGACAACACCACACACTCGGTTTCCCAAAAGTACCCAGTTTTTCTTATCACACATTTGAGAAACTTGAATAGATTGTACTTTAGTCCTGTACCAAATAAACCTTCTCAAAATCCAGCTTTCCATTACGATAGTTCCTCGCCAACTATTTTTCCTCCCTTTGGATCATTGCCAAAAGCCACATGTCCTCCATCATAAGCTTCAAAATCCTCAAGGTTGCTCCCATCCCATGTCATGTGCCCAGAGCAACCACTATCAAAATTCCTTTGTCTTGTAGCTCCTCTTGTAGATTGCCCGCACATGATTTTAAACAAGTTAGTTCCTTTTGTGGACCCAAGCCAATCTTGACTTGGGTGCCGCCTGCATCAACATAATCAAATTTCTTTAGGTCCATTGATGCACTCACGGCATTGTGTAAAACCTTGGTCTTAGGCTTCCATTGCCACTAGTTGAGGCCTTTCTGACATAAAATGGTTTCCAACCACCGTGTCGATTATCACCTTTGGAATAGTTAAAACTTCTTTTGTTTCGGTGGTGATATTTCGCTTAGTAGTGGAAGCAGTTTGCTTAGCGATGGATACGTTTTGCTTAGCGATGGTTGGAACCCATTTGGGTGTAGCGATGATTATAGATTTTGTTTTACCATTCCTCATTAGCTTCGCTCTGGGAACCATATTTTTGTTAGGATGAGGATTGTTTTCTTTGAAAAGTTTTGATGATTTACCCTCCTCCAATGGTTCCAAACTTGTGGTTGGTTTTATAACAATTTCTCTGTAGATGCTCAAAACTACCACATTTAAAACAAGCCTTCTTAACACATTGAAACTCATCTCCTAATCTATTTGAAATTAGGCCATTGAAGTTTCTCGATTACCCCTAGGTATGTATCTTTTCATCATTCCTAGGTATCTCATTATAGTCTACCACTTTCCTAGAAATTGGTGCTCCAAATCTAGGCATAAGGTTGGCTTGTTTAGAATCAACAGACTTAACATTTTCTAACTTCTCGATTGTGTTGATTCGGACCTATCTTCCTCGAATCGATTCCCAATCCTCAATAATTGGACCATCGGATGACTTATCGAACCTATCTTAGGTGATTCGGACTTACTAATCTCTCCTACGGGTTTGTTGAAACCGAATTCACCGCTAAATGATAGTTCTTTTGTTGGTGGTGCATGTTTCATAAGAGGGTGGTGGCATATTGTTGTAACCTAGGCCAATACCATCTTTAAATAATTTTTGTCCAATTGGCTTATTTACTAAATCAGAAGCATATTGTGTTTTAGCAACCCTAACAACATGTTTTTCTTTTTCTTCTAGAGCTTCTTGTTTTACACTCTCTGCTTCTTCTAGTTTCTGTTTAAGCACTTTAATTTCTCTGTCCTTAAGATCAATTTCACCACCTAGTATGTTAATCTTATCTACATACTCAAACTCACATTTAATACAGAATTTAAGTTTCTCTTCAACACTCTCAAGACCAACTTTATATCCTAAGTTATCTAATGCAAGTCTTTCTACCTCTTTTCTTAGACTCTCATTAATTGCTTTAAGAGATTCTAAATTATCTTGACACGATTTAAATGAACAAGTAGAATTATTTGACTCATTAGATACCTCGAGTCGAACCAGAAGATGATGCATATGCCATGAGAGCAAAGTTATGCTCTTTGGAAGCTTCACTAGCAAGAAAAGCTGCATTAGGACCTTCTTCAATTTGATCACTCCGGTCATAATCTCCCAATCCATCACGAGCAACCAATCTTTGAAGAAGGCTTTGGATCTTGATAGCCTTCTTGTAGTCTTCACCAATCCTCTTGGGAGCTCTACATTCCCTAGCAAAATGTCCCTTCTTCTTGCGGTTGTAACACTCCATCTTGCTTTTGTCAAACCCAGCTCTCCTTTGACCATCATACTTGACTTGCACACTGTTCTCCTTAGAAATCTCCTAGCTTGCAATGTCAACATTGCCATTTGCCACTGAAGATTGATTTCATCCAGGTCATCGGGATCAATTTGATCCAAATCTTGATTTAACACAGTGACACTAGTTGTTAAATCGACCGAAAAGCACATATGGCTCCATCACTAACATTATCACTAACAGTGGTATTATTAGCAATAGCAGTGGAAATTCCATAAGCAGCAGTGGATGCTTCTTGAGAACCCTTGTGGTTTGTAGAAACAAAAGCAATGTTTTGAGTAGATGAAGATGAACCAACAATGTTCTTTTCAGACTCATAAACCTTCAAGTTGTTGTAGAGATTGTCCAGAGTCATCTTCTCAAAGTCATCCTTGTTCCTCCACACAACAGTATGCACATCCCATGCAGGTGATAAACTTCTGATGAACTTGAGATTGATATCTTCTTGAGAAACTTTGTAGTCCACCAATTTTAGATGACTGGTTAGCTTTTGCAATCTGTTATAGCTGCCATATAGACTTTCTCCACTTAGTGCAGTGAAGTTTTCCAGCTGATGCTTGAGCATGTTCTTCCTAGATTTTCTGGTAGCTTCATTACCAGCAAACCTTGTTTCAATGGCATCCATTAACTCCTTAGCAGTCTCATATTGTTCAAAATCCAAAGCATACTCATTAGGTATTCCTATACTGAATACTGTGAGCTTTAATCTCCAACTTTCTCTGGCCTTGTCAGTTTCACTCTTAATTGCAACAGGTTTTCCATCAGGACCCATGGTTGGTAGCTTATCACCCTGTTCAACAACATCCCAGATGTTGTAATCAATCATACGAATGTATTGCCTCATTCGCATTCTCCAAACTTGATACTCACCCGGCTTCAGCATGGGTACCTTTGATCCAGTAACCATATGAGTTTCGTCAGACATCTTTATTCTTCTTGAATTAAAGTTAACTAGACTTCTTCTTGATCACAGTTTCTAGATCACAAGCTCTGATACCACTTGTTGATCCCAGTTGAGCAAACGATCCTTATAGAAACTGACTTAACAATAACTTGTTAAATACTACGCGGAATATAATATTTAACCTTAAGAAGAAGAACAACAATAACACTAAACACCTCAATATTATTATTAATACGAATACTCTGAATAGTATTAGGGTTTTACAACCTTGAAGTGTATCGACCTTAGATATATCAAAACACACGTATATCTAATCTAACCTAGGACCTCCTTTTATAGGCTAAGGAATCCTTTACAAGATACAATACCTACAAGATAAATATCTTTTCCATATTTATCTAATACAAAACATTAAACCGACTAAACAGACTAGCAGTGGTTACAATACATTAGCCGTGGTTTCACAATACTACTAGCCGTGGTTTAACTCCAAGTGATGGATTCCTTCTTCTAGCCGTGGTTTCTTTTGCACTAGCGGTGGTTCCATACTTAGAATAATTCTTCGGTGGAACCTAAAACCCAACAAAAGGATCAAACCAACACTTTTATAACACAACAAATATGTGAAATATGAAATACAAGATCTTCGCTACAGAAATCTTGTGGAGGAACATATCAATCAAGGACCCCTTGCTTGGATGACTTGTAGAATGCTCGTGATTTAGCCTTAGAGAAGGACCTATATGAAAATCACAATGAAAGAAAGAAGAACTACTCTCTAGATCAAGTGATCTTTTGTTAGAAGAGTGTAAGAATGTATGAGAGAGTTTGTAAGAAGAGGGGTGAGTAAAAGTGAAGAATGGCTCTCTATTTATAGGCAAATTCTTGCCACTGTTGCAAGCATCCCACGGATCCATTGCTTGAGGGATCCGTCTAGTGTAACCTGAGGGATCCGTAAGAGCCTCCTGTTTGCCCATGGGTTTTTGGGTTATGGGTTATGGGTCATGGGTCCTAGATCATGGACCATGGGTATCTAAATAGATACAATGTATCTAATAGATGCAATGCATCTAGACAATGGGTATGAGTTAACTCCATGGGTTATGGATATGCTCCATGGGTATGGGTCATGGGTTGTGGTTTTTACCCATCCTAATAAACTATTACAACAAATGAATTATTACAACAATTTGTATTAGATGACTATATGTAGATGCTTTACAAAAATAACATGTATCCTTATAATTTTACTTATGATAACTATTTGTTATCAACAAAATTAAAGAGATCGCTAAATATTAATAAACGTTTTTACGACTTATTTGTATTAACAAGCTCGAAAACACAATAATTTTTCTATTTCCTTTCAAAAAGAAACTTTTGAACGCAACGCTAAGTGCGAATGTTGCATTTATAACATTTTGGGCGGTAAATCAAATAAGGAAAAGACTACATTTATAAAATGTCACAAACAAATCTATCACAAAATAATTTTTCATCAATAAAAATCATCTTAATTAACTCTCTCTTCCTTTTAAATTATTATCTTTCCTATGGATGCATGACACATCTTTTTGTAAAAATAATATTATGTTGTAATTTATTTTATTTTATCTTTTTAATATAGCATCCATTAAATAATCTCCCAACCTTTGGGATTAAAATAAAAAGATATCAAGTCAACATGATAGGCTCTGGCCTTGAATCTCCTAATATTGTGGACAGTAGATCATTTTATCTCCTGACCTTTCGACTTCTATTAATCACAACAAGTATTTGGTACCCGCCGCTCCGCGGCGGGGGTGCCCCATTTCAGCACCCGAACCTACCATTATCATTCCCTAAGCACACCCGTTTCAGTCCTCATTTGAGCCCCAGAAAGCGGTTCTTAGTCCGATTTCAAAGACCCAAACTCACCCAACTCAACGCCAGCGTCAAGACCCAAACGTACCAATTTCATTTCGTTTCAAAGATAAAACCCACCCACTTCAGCCCGTAAACACACCCATTTTAGCATCCAAACACACCCATCTTATCCCCCGTTTCAGGACCCAAACACGCCTGTTTCTACCTCCAAACTGACACCATCTTGAGCCCCACACCCACCCATTTCAGCTTCAGTTTCAGCACGCAAACCTACCTATTTAAGCACGCTAACGCACCCATTTCAACCCCGCTTCAGCCCCCAAACGCACACGTTTCAACCCCATCTTCAGCATCCAAACCCATCCGTTTCAGCCTCAATCTCAACACCCCAACGACCCTATTTCAGCCCCCTTTTATAACCCAAACTTACCCATTCCAAAAGCTTGCATTGGCCTTGCATTAGAACATATCCCAACAGCACCAATTTGGCCTTCTCTTCAATTTCTCCCTGCCATGATAAGTATGATATAGTTGATATTTCTTGCAAGTTAGAACAAAAACAAAGTGTCATAAGCTGTTGTGAAAGTGATAATAAGACTTACGACTATTTCCTCTTAAGTACACCCTCTTTAACTCTCTCTAGCAGATCCTTACAACCGTGCTGCACAAAAACAACTCATAACATGAAGCAAAAAAATTGCATGTACATGGAAGTTATGGCCATTAATTCAAATATGAATGACAAATTCAATCTCCAAGAAATTCACCTATATAGCTTGACGGTGGTTCTGGATGATCATTAAGGGAAAGTGGATGAGTTAATGCAAAATTGTATCTGAATATGGGTGCTGGCAACAGTAGCATTTCTTGAGTAATTCTGTTGACCCCTGGTAATACCTATTGTAATGACAAATTAAAATTAGTATACATCATAAATTTTTAACTTACTTATGAGATATTTTTAGCTGCTAAATTTATTAAAAGAAAGGGGGCTTTAATTTTCTTATCCATTACTTATGGCAGTTGACGGTTAGTCAATCCATTACTTCAGTGGTCTGCTACTTATTTAATTAAAAGAAAGGGGGTTTTACTTTTGTTACCGTCGATTCATCTTCATCTTTCGACCAAACTGAATTAATAACCTGTCCCAAAAAGTAACAAAATGAATGAATTGAACCCATAGGTAAACATAAACACCAAAATAACAAATAGTGATATCTTTAACTGGAACCGAATCTCTACCGCACTACTATTAGACTATTATCAACAATATGAATGCAAAAACTTTATAGGGGTATGTAACTTAGCTTACCCGGCAAGGTTATAAGTTTTCATTGAAAGCGTAGTAATTGTTTGTTAAACATTGAGTAAGCTTATAACAACTCTGCATAGGCCTTTCAAAATAATCTTATAAAGCTCATAAATTTTTTAAGAAGCTAATTCATAAAATTGGCTTAAAAAACAAATAAAAATTACTTACACTTAGTCGGCTTCTCAGGTTCCTTGGAATACCTCACCTACAAATATTTAAGAAAAAAAATTAACATATCATAGTCCAAATTTAACGAAACCTGCTGCAACACACTATCAACTTAACGATTGTAATTAATTTTTCACATTCACAAACAAAGACTGTTTAAGCAGAATCACTTACATGTGGTAGAAGATTTCCCTTTACTTTGACCTTGTTCTTCACCATCTATTTCCCACTGTTCTTCTTGAATATCGAATATCCTAACCTCAAAACCCGGAAAATTAAACACAATTAAACTCAAAACCACCATATTTGTAGTTAGAATATTTGCTTAATCGTTATTTGTGTCTCTAACCTAGAAAAGCCTAAAAACTTGCTTGGGAGATTAGGTGTCAAAAACTTTAATCATCTACTTTTAAAAACTTACTCCTTTGAAACTCTAATAGTAAATCAACCAATCCACTTCATAACACCGAAACGGTAACCTGAAAAAAAATGAATACATAGATAGATTACACATGAGCATATGGAATCATTTCAAATATTAGAATTCAAATAAAAAGCAAAAGCAGATGAATTGTAACTGATTTAAATTGGTTTTGGTGGAAGAACCTTAATTTCTACCAAAACTATATGTTTCGGTTTTGATTCACCATCTATAAGCGATGTTGCAACAGAAGAGGCTGGTTGAGTAATGTGGAAACCCATTCCTGGAACTTCCTAGTAAATTTTAGAGATATAAAAGATCATTCAGTCAGAGCCTAAGAAATACTGAAAATTCAACCAAAGATCAGATTTCGAGTTCCACCTGAGGATTAGCAAGACATTCATGTTCATGCCCCCAGACTACGAAGTCCAGTAACCGAGGTAGAAAATTCTCATTTATGGCATTCTTAGGATTTGTCTTTACCCTGCATTTTGAAACACACTTCATTAGTGCTACACCATGATATCATGTCTCAAACCATGTTCAATATACTTATCAGTAGAAGCGCCAAAAGGAGCAGGGAAAACCAATTACCATGCACCTTTACAAACAAATCTTTCTAAAATCCGTTTGGGAGAAAAAAAAAGCAAAGACAAAAGAAAGTTAACTTCTTGCTCACCTCAAATAGCTAATTTGATTAGAAAACCGAGAAAAATCTTATTATATCATCAAAAGTTATTTAATGAAAAAAATCTGAAACATATATAGATTCAACATCATCTTTTTCATGAGTTTTAGTAATCATAACAATAAAGTTGATTCAACTCCTCAAAATGGCAATTGACTGACTTTCGTTATACAAAGTAATAATTTAATCCCATATACTTTCCTCTTTTTATAGTGCTAATATGTCTCATTTTGTTTCGTAGAAACATTGCCTGAATTCCAAGAAGAGTCGCGTCAAGGCATAAATGGTTGTCTGTCAAACAATCGTTTGTGAAGTTTACCAAATATCATATAACCTCTAATCAATCTCAACAATACCTCAAATTAGAATATAAAAACCCCTAATTAAACTGAACATAACTAATTTAAACACTTTCCAAACCAAATATAATCGATCTGTAACATATTGGATTTCACATACACATCATAACACAAACATAAGTAGACGTATACTATGGTTTTAGAGAGAGAAAGTTAGAGGTTTGGGAACTTTAGTGAGAGAAAGAAAAATCTTATTATGAGCTCCAACTCTCTACCTTGGGAGGTAGATAGTATTTATAGTCCTTACATAAAACGCCACCTGATGGGCTGTGGATCAGGCATACAGTGGGTAAAGACCCGTCCGTCCTCCACGGTATTACATAACTAAATACTACTTAACATAAAATAACTACGACTACGAGCTTTTAACGATTACATATACTTGAGGTGACCGACACTTTAATACCGGATTTACTAAATCCTAACAATCTCCCCTAAGGAGGTCACCTCAAAACACATTAAAATTACATAGAATACAAACAGATATTACATTGAGATTGTTCTTGGATTCTTGTTCATGTTCTTTGTTCAAGCTCGTAGTCTTTGATTCTTCATTTTCCATGTTTGGATAATCCGAGTGGAGGTCTTTAAGCGATCCACGTGATATCGTGTTTTGAGCCGACTTTAAGATCATCGACCACGTACATCCATTGTGGTTTTGGAATGATGTGATGTTGTGACATTTGGACCGACATGCTCACATTCGGATCATGATATATTCTTATCGAGTAGCGGAAGCTCTTCGTTGATTCATGATATTGGCGGAAGCATAGCGTAAGCATGGAGTGATAATATCGAGTCATTGATGCACTAATCATGATTTCTTTGGAAATGAATGTGTTGTGTGAGCATGAGGCTATGAATTGACCGCTCCATTCGATCAATCGCAAACATCGGGAGTTCCCGCATAAAGCAGTTAGCAATAAAGCACACAAGAGTGTCTTTGATCACTTTTGTTGAATTGAGGTACATGGCCCACGGTTCCCCATTGATCAAGATACAAGTCTTGCTGTGGCCGTGTAAAATTCAAGAATTTCCTTGATGTGGTTTCGCAATTGCTCTAGTCGTTCTCAAACCGAAAGTCTCAAAGAAGACAACACGGAGTGAGTGAACCAACAATTGAGATTCACCGATTGATAAAAGAGATTTGAAAACAATCGTGTATCGCTCAATAGAAATTGTTTTGCAATAAAGCGAAGGTTTTAATGAAAATCAATTATCAATCATAAACACCTTTTATTTTGAAATATTTGTACACAATCGATGTGCTAAAGAAAAGAGTTTTTAAACACAACGACCGGTTTTCAAAGGTATCCGTCAATCCATAACTGAACGAGATTGATTCAAAAGATTGAATCGCCCCATTGTTTCATTCGGTTGTCACATGGTTGATCTATTGAATAGATCTCACATGCCACCCACCGGGAGCTTGTTTGATGTTGGCTCGAAGGCTTTCCATCTTCATTGTGAATATGTTTGCATATCACTCGGATGTTCCGCAATACCACAAGGATAATGCGAGGACTCATAAGATGTAATCTCTCTCCACATTGTGTGAAACAGAGAGTCTTCATTAAAAGTGTCCTAATGAGATTTATTGATGATCTCGTGGCTCTAGACTCAATTGTGCATATTTGGTTCCTAAGCCGGAGACTAGGGAGAGGTCTCCTTCTTCAATATCAACAAACTCTAAGAGAAAGTCGATAGATAATGTCGGTTCCCGTGAGAATGAAACAAGTCCTTTTAAGAGGAACTTGAGTGGTTTGGGAAGTTGTAGTGCGGTCGTCACCGGGTCCATGACGCCTTGTCTTCAATACCGATGTTACCTTGGTAACCACCAAGAGTATATGAATTGAACCCGGTTTACGCCCTAAGGTTGAATAAATGGAGGGCTATTTCTTTTCACCCTTTTCACTTTCAATTCTTTTTCATTCTTCAACCCCTTGATTGCTTACCGAAACTTCATAACTAGAACCTTGTTGGGTTTATTCCAAGACTAGCTCGGTTTCATCCGCACTCTTCCCATATCTCATTTTCTCCTTTTTTCAATATACCTAAGGACTCAACACTATCAAGTGGTTTTGTCCTGGTAGATCCCTCCGGATTCTGGCGGATCATTGGACCTCAACCTAACCTTATCATCCTTATATCACCATGCATAAAGTAAAGTTGGTCGGTCTTTTGATATAGTTCTTCCGCCTTGAAACGAATTGAAAACCATTTGAAAATCAATCAAGATACTTGTGATATAAAATCAAAGTATTTTGTATCTTAATTGTTTTGATATTTTAGAAATGCTCCCCTCAACATATGCATAAAATTCGAAATTGTTTAGCACATGGAGGCAAGAGATCTTTGAAATCGTTAGATTAAGAATGAAAGGTCCAATCTTTTGATTAACATTTTCTAAAATGATCATCATCACTTCCCAATCAATTTGAGTAGATAAAACATTTTGAGGAAGGATGAGGTTTTCAAAAGTTTGCTCCCCCTCAATATGTGCCTTGAAATTTGAAAGAGTTTTGCACATATTAGAGGGAACCTGCACTTAGAGACAATTCAATCACGTTTCAATAATTTAAGGTTTAAAGTAGATGCTCCTCCTCAACATGTGCATGAAAAATTTGAAATCGTTTGTCACATGCGGGGAGGAAAACTTGCTAAACACTTATGAACCCATTTATCGAATTATCAGTTTAAATCCAATTTAAATCACAAATTCTCCCCCGATCACAATTATCAAATCATTTGAGATTTGTTATCTCTGTAGATTTAAATTGATTTTGAAAGCTTTTAAGGAGAATTGTGACTTGATTATGAAAAAAAAAGTTTTTACTGATAAGGATCGGATTTTGAGACTTTAAACTCCATAGATTAAACATGCATGATTATCTTTTGAAAACAATTGTATGACAAATAACCTTTTGATTTAATTGAAATCATTCTCCCCCTCAATCAATGACATAAGTTGTTGATTGAGAGATAGATATTTTGACAAAAGTTAAGTCCAGATGATTTACAAAAATAGAGTACGAGTTATTTTTCAAAGCAATTAGTTTTCATTAGATTGAAAGCAATTGTTTATAGAATCAGAGCATGAGATTTGAAAAAACAAGATAAAGCATGGCTCTGTTCTTTCCTTGAAAAGCGGGTTACTGCCTGAAATGACAATAAACCATTGTTTCACTTTCTCCCATTTTTTATTTTTTATTTTATTTTATTTTATTTTTTTTTAAACATTCGAACAACATCTAAAGTCCCATGTCATTCTTTGAATGGGATCACAAAGATCATAGATATTATCGAATTGACAAATTTATTTTATTTTATTTTTTTTGAAATTTTTCAAGATTTTTCAATTTTTATGGATTTTTAAAAGTTTTATATTTTTCTATTTGCTTTTTGAAGGTTTTGAAATTTTGTATTTTGGTTTTTGAATAAATAAGAGATAGATGAAGGAAAAACTTTTACTCCTCTTCTTCCTCTTGAAGACGTTTGAGTGTTTCCGGTTGTAGGCTCTTAAGACCAAGTCGTGGAAGGATAAACTCAAAACGTTCTCTAGGAAGAGCTTTGGTGAAGATGTCTGCTAACTGGTATTCAGTCCTCACAAAGTATAGTTCCACAACACCATTTTCAACTTGCTCCCTTATGAAATGATGTCGAATGTCGATGTGCTTTGCTCTTGAGTGTTGTACGTTGTTGCATGAGAGGGCAATAGCACTTTTATTGTCACAATACAGAGGAATTTTGTTGAATTCAAAGCCATAGTCAGATAATTGGGATCTCATCCAAAGGATTTGAGCACAACAAGATGACATGACTATGTATTCAGCCTCTGTAGATTAAATAGAAGTACTCATTTGCTTCTTTGAAGACCAACTCACAAGCTTATCACCCAAAAACTGAGCACCTCCGCACGTATTTCGACGAGTATCTTGACATCCTGCATGATCGGCATCGCATAGGTCGTTAGTGACATACCGGTGTCCTTGGTGCAAAGTCCCATATTGATGGTTCCTTGGAGATACCAAAAGACCCGTTTAACCGCTTCAAGGTGCTTTTAGTAGGTTTAGCACGGTATCTAGCACACATGCAAACAAATGAACAAGATGTCGGTCTACTAGCCGTGAGGTACATCAGGGATCCAATCATACTAAGATATTTCGTTTGGTCTACCATGATCCCTGAGTGGTCCTCATCTAGTTTAGTACGTTCTATCATGGGAGTTTCAACAGGGTCACTAGAATCAAATCCAAATTTCTTTAAAATCTCATTTTCATATTTAGATTGATTTATAAAAATGCCTCTGGGACTTTGTGAAATTTGTAATCCCAAGAAAAATGACATTTGTCCCATCATTGACATTTGAAATTTAGAACCCATTTCACTTGAAAACGATCACATTCATTGGGGTCGATCGAGGCAAAATGATATCATCAACATATATTTGAACGTGAATTAAATGTTTGCCCGACTTTACGGTGAGCAATGTCGGATCAAGCGCTCCTTTCATTGAATCCAAGTAGATAGAAGAAACTTTGATAGCGCATCATACCAAGCCCTTGGAGCTTGATTCAAACCATAAAAGCCTTCTTCAAACAATAGACGTGAGTAGGATGCTCTGGATTCACAAAGCCTTGAGTTGGTCGACATATCGACTTCTTTAAGATCTCCGTTAAGAAAAGCCGCCTTTACATCCATCGATATACAACCATGTTCTTACTTGCAGCATTAGCCAAGAAGATTTCGATTGCCTCGATACGAGCAACCGGAGCAAATGATTCTTCAAAGTCAATACCCTCCTCTTGACGGTATCCTTTTGCAACCAATCGAGCCTTGTTCTTTAAAACATCACCATGCTCATCAAGTTTTACTTTGAAGATCCACTTTAGAGCAATGATCATTGCACAATCAGGAGCAGGTACTAATTTCCATACATCTAGTCGATCAAACTCATGAATTTCTTCTTGCATGGCATTGAACCAGCTGTCTTCATTCATGGCAGTTTTCACGTCTTTTGGTTCGATCTTAGAGAGTACGGAATTAAAGAGGCACCATAAGGCATCAGTTGCAAGTTGTTTCCGTGTGGATACTGGCCGAGAGAGGTTTCCAATGATGTTGTCTAATGGATGATCATGTGTCCATTTCCTAAGATGTTCATGTGGTTGTTGTTAAGGAACTAAAGTAGCAGAGTCTATATCTCCTGATGACGATGGTTCTGATGATGATTCAGGATCAAATATGTTTACAAAGGGTTCATCTTCGGAGGAGCAAAGGGTTTTCATTATTTGTAACAAAGACACCATTTCCATTGTGTACACTCGATGATTGATGATTTGTTGATGAGACAAAGTGATCGGCAGCAGCGCTTCTTTACTTAATGATATTGAGGCGAAGGTTTACTTCATTCACAGGATAGGAGCAGCCTCTATTGATGGAATTGACATTTCATCGGCATTCGTTCATAGTGTTCATCAAACATTGGATCAAACAATTTCTTTAAATCATCTTCGATGGAGGTACATATGGAGTTCTTTGGTGAGTGATTAGACACAAGATTAGAACCGATAGGACTACTTGAGAAGGTTGAAATGCGGTCCGAATGGATTGTCCCGGAGCCATTTGACCGGTCACTCATCAAACGTAACGTGAATTGTTTCCATAATATTTCGGGTTCTCTTGTTGTAGATTCGGTATCCTTTTACATTTGGTGCATATCCTACAAATACCCCAATGTCCGCTTTAGTTTTTAGTTTACCTAAATCTTGACCGTCATTAGTTGGGTAACATAAAGCACCAAACACACGAAGGTAGGATAGATCGAGGTTTTCGTTTATGGACAAGTTCATATGGAGTTTTTCCATGAGAGGTGTGAATAAGGAACGATTTTGGGTGTAGCAAGCGGTGGCAATGGCTTCACCCGAGAAACATTGGAACCTTTGAGTAAATAAGCATTGTTCTAGCGGCTTCCACAAGAGTTCAATTTCGTATTTCTACTACACCGTTCGTTGAGGGGTTCGTGGAACACTTCTTTGATGACCGATTCCAACACTTTCATAAAACCGGATTAAATCTTTGTTAACGAACTACGTGCCATTGTTCTGCTCGAACAATTCTAATGTAATTATTAAGTCGAACTTGAAGTTGCTTGATAAGTTTAATGATGACATCCGAGTTTCATCCTTTGTCCACAAAAACTTTACCCAAGTGAATCGAGAGTAGTCATCGACAACGACTAAAATATATTTCTTCCCATTAATAGTTTGAACTCTCATTGGTCCGCATAAATCCATATGAAGGGTATGAAGAACTTCCATTACTGAGTTTGTGGGTTTTGGTTTGTAGGCATATTTCGTGCTTTTTCCCAATTGGCAAGCTGAACAGAGACGATCTTTTTTATATTTCAATCTAGGTAAGCCTCTGACAAGATCCTTTCTGGAAAGGATATTAATGGTGCCGAAGTTCAAGTGATTGAGACGACGATGCCATAACCATGAATTTGTTTTTGAAGCTTTTGACAACAAGCAGATTGGTGAGGACTTCATCATGTCTTCGATAGATATGGTGTATAGGCTTGAACCACGGGTTCCTCTGAGAAGTTCCACACCATTAAGCTCTCTAACGAAACAAGTATGCTTTCTGAAAGCCACTTCTAAATCGGAATCACAGAATTGACCAACAGAAAATAGATTATGACCAAGACCTTCTACGTAATATACCCTGGAGATTACACTTTTACCCACAACATAGTCTCCATAACCCATAATAGCACCGAAATGGTCGTTCCCGAATCTAACAGTCCCGATGAATTTACTCACGAAGTTCATGAGCCGCGACCGGTCTCCAGTCATATGCTTGGAACAACTGAGTCCAGTACCACGTAATGATTTGAACGATCTGCGGTTGAACACAGACAAGAATGGATAACTAGATAATTGGGATCCCCATGCAAGAATGGGTTCCATTTGGTTAATAACGATGATTGGAACACCCACATCGTGAATAGAAACATCCATATCGTAAATAGAAGCAATGGACTCATTAGAAATAGATGTAGTCTTGGTATCCAGATTTGACTGTTCAAAGAATGTTCACTTCTTAAAGGAATAGTTCTACCAAGAGGGCATCCATTTTCTAGTGGGCATTGTCTTAGCGATTGAGGACGAACTTTTATACTTATGGCCAAAAGGTATCCACCGATAACCTATCTTACTAAATTTTATTCCTGTGGGTTTCCACTGTTTTCTAACTTTCTTCGTCTTTGCCTTTTAGCCTTCTTAGCATGATTTTTAGTATAAACAATTTTAACTGGGCATTTGACAAGATTAGACAAAACATTCACACCACATTCATGATTAGCAAGTAATTCAAGCAGACATCATTACATGGTTTGCGATAGTATCAAAATTGAATTAATTACGAGACGCCTATGGCTAATACTAGAATCAACATGATTCGCTTTATTCAACTCAAACTTAAAGTTCCTAGGTTGGTCTTCTACTCTCTTCCAATGCACATTCTTAGCTTGCGAGGTCCTATCTTTCTTGGTATTGCACGGAGGCTTTGACCGCTTGCTTTAATGTCACCGATTACTCTGAGAGGGAATTATGGGAACATTAGTTGGTTGATCTACTTTTGCATTCCGAACTAGATGTGCAAGGATCTCGAACTACTAGAAGGCACATTAGTGTTCACTTTCTTAAAGTCGGGCATGGAATGGATTGTATGCTTGGCACTAGGCATAGAACAAGGCATCACGACTTTACCTTTCGCACCTAAGGATTTAGGACATGTTGCTATTAAACATTCTAGCAGCTCTTGAGATCGTTTGGCCTAAATGCAAGCAAACCTAATTCTCTATCAAGAGGCTTATTTAAGAAATCCTCTTCCACGATCTCACGGAGACATTCTAGACTATCCTTAAGGTGAGCGCAATAGTTGTGAAACACGGTTCATTATTCCTAAGATGAGGAGGAATGTATTTACTTGATCACACTATATTTGCGATCCCGAGGATGACTTTGATGCAACATTCTCATTAAAAACAAGTGGCGGTTCCCTTTTCCGACTCCTCAGATTCTCAATTTCTTTTGTAAAGAGGTTATTTTTCGTTGTTTTGTCACGAGTGACTTTAATTGAATCATATAACTCTTTAAAGTGACGCTTAACCTTTTCATTTTCTTCTAGAAAGCTCTCGTTTTCCATTTGTAAAGCATTTACTAAGTTTTGAAGATGAAAAGTTTGAGAATCTTGAGAATATAAAGGAGGAGGCATTTGGGTGCCACCACATTGTTCTTTTCACCCTTTAATTGAGAGATTTGGGATTTCAACTTTCGATCGTGTTACAATGAGCTCGAATCTGTTCATCACGTTTGCTAATTTCAAAAATCGCATCAAATTCAGAACATCCAAGGATGTCTTGATATTTGAGGTTTTAACATTTTCTTCGGATGTTGATATTTTAATTGCAAAGCAAGATGCTCAACTTCCAATTTTGAAAAGCTGTTTTACCAGTTATCATGATCATCTGTTCAACTTTATCATGCGGTTTAGAGTTAGTTTTTCAAGCTCAATGACACGATCATGGGAGACTTTCGAACAACAGATAATTCATGAAACTGAGAAGCATTAATGGAACAATTTGTAGCAGTGTAAAACACATCTTGAGCAATACATTCAGAAATAAGATTCTCATTCACGGTATGCAAGTTCTTCCTCTCAATCTCATTATATTTTAATTCCCGCTCATAGTCACTAACCTCAATAATCATTGCATCAAATTCCTTTTCCATTTCTTTAATATCTAAGTCCATCCCTTTTTTAAGACTCTCAAATTGACCTTTTAATTGTTTAAAGAAAGGCATGATCTCAGTTAAATAGCATTCTTTAGTTTGCTTAAAACCCCTTTCCCCTTCAGTTATCCCAGTGGGTGTGATCCTTTTCTTACAAGTTTTCTCAAAATCAACAAATAATTGAAAGATAACATATTGACTAATTAAGGTCTTGCTTTTAGTGGCAATAGTTCTAGGAACTAAATGCATTGGTGTATTTGGAGGATACACGATTCTTGAAGGCATTTTCCTAAGTGAGGGTCCGTTACAACAAGATTCTCTCGCCTTTTGCTTATCTAAATCCTTTTTCCGAACACTTGTTGGTGTTAACAACGTTGAGGCTTAAACATGTTCAAGGAAATCCAATTTTCCTTTTGTAGTCATGGGGTTCGATAATTATGTTTTCTCTTTACATGTAGGATTGTTGAGTTTCTTATCCATTTTCTCCCTAGTGACCTCATCGATTTCTTATCTTCCTCGGTGCACTCAGTAGCAACTAGGTTTTGCCTAGGTTTAAGGATTTCATTGCCATCATAGATAACATTTTGAGCGGCTTTTGCTATCTTACCATACTCGGGGTTGGATTCCTTTATAATGGAGATACTATGCTTATCATTGAGAACTCTATGCTTCGTGATCATGTGAGCGATCTAATGGTATTCCTTGTATGTACAACTTATTTTCAAGCTTGTTTTTCAAAGTTTTAGATTAGAAAATTATTCAAAAGTTTTGATTCCTTAGCACCGAATTCTTGCTTAAGCATTTTAACATTTTCTTGAAGTTCTTGTTTTTGCTTAGCGCTTTAGAAAGCTTTTCTTGCAAGGAGTTTAACTCTTGTTTTAATACTTCTTCTCTAAACTTACTTTTCTAATAGTTATACGCATTTAGTCATCCATTTCCTACTCACGGGTGGTTAACTCAAACTTAGCATTTGTTCATAAATAGCAACTTGTTCTTTATAGGCATTCGGTTCGAAACATGAGAATCATCATGAGCACATGCGGTGTATTCATCAAAAATATAGTCATCATTGATGCAGAAGATGCAATACTTGGTACGGTCTCACTTTCACTTTGTTTCACATATTGATCATATGTGACAACATTGATATTACCCATATTTTCAATATCTCGACTCAAAAGTTTCGTGATTGTACTTTGTCATGTATCTTTGCTCATCAACATCATCGTATAGTTTTAATACCTCCGAAATGATTTTGTCTTTGGATGGACCGGCTTGTTGGGGTGGAGAGATCTTTGGAGAAACCATAGGTGAGATGCTAGCCATGAAGATTGTCAGGCGATGGGTTCATCATCGACATCGAGTCAAATGCATCACGATCGGCTACTTGAAAGGCATTCGATGATTATGACCTATCTCCGAATTCTTTGCTCATCCACATCTCGCATCATATGTCTTGGCATTGCCCTCGGATGAAACAACGACTCCTCTTCATCCAACACATCTCCATTATCCCGAGCTTGCACAAGTAACATCTTGTCTTTGAAGTACTCTGCATTTTGAGGGCATTTTGGAGAAGTGCGGTTCCTTGCTATGTGTCCATCACCACCACAGTTGTAGCACTTAATTGGCTTTGCTTGTCCTTGATTTCCATTCCTTCCTCTGATCGATTTTCCACATACCCTCCTCCCACTCCACCTCTTCTTTGTTCATATTGTCTTCCTTGAGTGGTTGACTGTAACCTTTCCATCTCTCGACCAAAGCATGATTGTGTAGATTGGATGCGTCCGATTTCATTGTTAGTGTGAAGTCTGTTAGTATGTGGAGTGAAGGTTAAGTTTTGTTTAACCATAAGAGCCGGTTTATTGATAAAGTGTTCCATGACCGCATTGGCATCGGGTTGTTTGAAACTTGGATCCGGAATGACTTGAGATGCTTTGGTAGTAGTTCCATCATTGGTGTAGAAGGTCGTTGAATCATTTGTGAACTTGTTTCTCCACGTTGGTTTTGAACTGTTCAAGAATCCTTTTTCAAACATAGCATGTCTCTCATTCGAAGAAGGAATGCATAAAGTTGCTCATAGTTGGTGTTATTCAATCCTTTGGTTAGCTTCACGGAGGTGACAAACTTATGCCATTCGGGATTCATGTTGTTTACAAACTTTGAGTTCAAATGAATGTTTGGCATGGTCATTTTGATGTTCCTCATATCATTCACAAGCTTGTGGAATCTCACGTAATACTCATAGACACTTTCTTCCGACTTCATCTTAAAATGCTCAAATTCATCATACAACCGTGATTCTCTGTCTTCCTTGGTTAATTCGAAACACGAGAGAAGCATCTTGACATTATCCCAAGCGCCTTGGCTTGGTGTTGTGATTGATCGACTTGTAGATGTCTTTTGGAAGACCACAGTAGTATGATGTTTTAGGCCACGATATCGACATCGAACCTCTTTTCTCCTTATCATTGAGCTCATCATACGTCTTTGGTCTATCTATTCCATAGATCATTGTTCCATCTGCAATTGTATCAATTAAGTCTCCGTTTTCCTTTCCAAGACAGTACAATCGATTCGTTGTGCCCAAGAGTCGTAGTCGATTCATCAAGCATAGGTGGACGATATCTGAACCAACCGCTTGAACATCCTCGAAGAACGGTGGAGATGATTGTAGGTATGTTGGTAGACATGTTAACAGATTACACGGGATTTTAAAACTCTATGATTAAACCGGGAAATAGATTCTTTCACGGGATTTTACTAAATCAAGAGAAAACCGTATTACAATCAAAAGTTCAACCAAGTTGCTAAGAAACCTTGAACCAAGTCGCTAAGCACCAAGTTGCTAAGTATTCTGAAATCAAGTCGCTATAATGCCAAGTCGCTGAGAATTATGACAACAAGTCGCTAAGCACCAAGTCGCTACAAATTTTGACAGCAAGTCGCTAAGAACCAAGTCGCTAAGTCGTCAAGTCACTAAATAGCAACTCGCTAAGGTTCAAGTCGCTAACACCAAGTCGCTAAGAAAATTGAAAGCAAATCGCTACCTTCACCAAGTCGCTACCCGGAGTGGAGAATCCACTAAGTGTACTGTTTGTCGGCTTGTCTCAAAAGACAAGTCGCTAGCAAGAAAAACTTCAAAAACACACTTTTCAATCCAAAACAAGCTCAACCACAGTGATTCAAGCTTACCAAATCAAAATCCAAGCACATACAATGATTCTAAACACAAAAGTACACCCAAAATTCAAACTTTAACACAAGAAATGAACCAAATGATGCAAAAACCACTAAACTTTTTCAAACTCAAAAACCATCTAAAAACCACTAGAAATCTAAGGATATGTAAGAGATGATCTAACCATGGCTCTTGATACCATTTGTAACATATTGGATTTCACATACACATCATAACACAAACATAAGTAGGCGTATACTATGGTTTTAGAAAGAGAAAGTTAGAGGTTTGGGAACTTTAGTGAGAGAAAGAAAAATCTTATTATGAGCTCCAACTCTCTACCTTGGGAGGTAGAGAGTATTTATAGTCCTTACATAAACGCCACCTAACGGGCTGTGGATCAGGCATACAGTGGGTAAAGACCAGTCCGTCCTCCACGGTGTTACATAACTAAATACTACTTAACATAAAATAACTACGACTACGAGCTTTCTTACGATTTGTCACAATTCTCATTTTCCGGTCATTTCTCATATTCCATATCCATCATTTCATAACGGTTTTGCATTTTACATTACACTTTATTTTCTTATTAAATAAACGTTATCGCGTGAGCTAATATTTTAAATATTTAATCCGTTACTTTCAAAAATGATCCCGATGTATTTTTAAACTTACATTTAGTTTATAAAACTATATTTTAGTTTTCCTAGTGTTTCAAATTTATTTGGTACATAAATCGTTAAATTTATATTATTACGACGTTTTTCTTAAAAACTATACAATAATTATTTTATCACTCAAATTTCACAAGGAATGTATTTTTACAATTTTTATTATCTCATTACATTCTATTATGACCTATTAAAAACTTACTTGTACCAAAAATCTATCATTTACCTTTACAAGTTACACTTTCCTACACAACCTTTACTTACATTTTATTTACAAACAATACAAGTATTTATACAAGTATATAGAAAAGAAAAAAAAAAAATATATCTTGAGGAACATACCCATAAAATCCGGCCCTAAGGGGTTTCATTTAATGTTTTGGTGAAAAATTTTCCTTGATGTATAGATCTACACACTTACTTAAAGTCATACTTCAATTATTCACTCATTTCATTCTCATAGCTTCAAGTCAAATAAAAAGTTCTTTCCTCTTTGTTTCTTTCTTCCAAAAACCGGTTCTACCATGAGAGTTAGCAAGGGATCATCAATTTTGCAAGCACAAGTATTTACAATCTAGTTTACACTCTTGTTTAGGTTTTGAAATAAAAACCTAGGGTGTTTAGGTTTAATCCTTGGTTCTAATCACCTCATCATATCACTTGTAAGCATCTCATGTTATTTTTTTCATCTTACATATTCATTTCATACTCATCTCATCAATTTTGAGCAAAAACATGCAAGACTTGTGTTGTTTATACCATTTTTCATGATTTTTAGTGTTATATATATATAAAGTCATCCTATAATTATCCCCTTGTTATATATTGGTCTTGATGATGTTTAGGAACCCATGACACCCTAAGAAGGTGTATGGTAGGATTAGATTAGCTTTGGAGTTGATTTGAAGGATTGGAATAGGTTTAGTACGAGAAAACTATTTTCGACAAGTATTAATAAGAGTCTGTCCTTAAAATCATTTTCTGGAAAATCCGACTATAGTCACGAATTTTGGCCTTGATATTTAGAAAATATACTTTAAAACGAATCCGTGGCCGCTTGAACGGATTAAAACGGACTTATAACGAAGGAGGAATGAATTTTTCAAGTTTGACAACGATATATATATTTTCTGAATTTTCAGCATTGAAAATGTTACACCTTATGAGTCAAAAATGAGTCTTAAGTTTTATAAATTATTTCGACTTATCAAAAATATATTAGTATACTTTGACACGAATCTAAGGACGTATAATACGTAGAAAACGGATTTGAAACGACAAAGAAATGCACATTTTCATAAACTTGCCGTAACTATTATTTTCTGAAAAACTTTATTATTTTTACGATACAAGTGTTACGGTGGTATAACGTCCATGTTGAGGGCTGTTTTAACGAGGTTGTGAAACTTTTGGAACGAAATGTCTTCTAGTAAAATTAAGATCACCGGGCATATTTTTCAAAACGACAAGCCGTTTGTATAGCGGAGTTGTAATAAATTATTTATGGTTGTCTAAACTTGGCCGAAACTCACTTTTTGCACTACAATTCAACAAAACCACCATCTTTAACCCTTATTATCTTTATGTTCGAGACCTTTTGGACGAAAACTCCTGAACTGAAACTTCTAGATTTCGATACAAACTTTCCAAAACCGGCGAGTTCGTTCTCTAACGATCGACGTACACCATTTTACAACTAGTTTTCCAAAGCCAATTTTTGTCACTTTCAAGAAAATTCCGACGACATTGTTTTGCGACGAAAAGTGATAATTTCACAATAAAGCATTTATAAACTATTGTAGGATGACATTTTGACGTAAATACTTAGTAAAGTATTTTATTATATGACGGGATGTCATAAACATATTTTGACGATAAACATTATTTCCAAAACATACAAGTGGTATGAATATCATAGGGAATTGCATGCACATCATTGTATCACACTATCACGCATTCACGACAACATATCATAACTCAAGACATGACATTCATTTTAGGTCGCGGATAGTCTCCGAGCCTCATTTTAGTGCACTTCATTTTGTTAGCATATCAATCACACCGGTGAGTTCGTAGCCCCTACTTTTACTTGCTTTCATACAAACTCTTTGGGGAGATACATGCTCAAACTATTTTCATTCACTAACACAAGTACTCAAAACTTTTACATACTACCGTGAGTTCATAACCCCTACTTTTATACATTTTCAATTACTTTTGGGGAGGTACATGCTCAAACTATTTTCATTTACTTTCACCAATATTCTAAACTTTGACATACTACTGTGAGTTCATACCCCACTTTTACTCGTTTAAATTCTTACAAACTATTTGGGGGAGATACATGCTTAAACACTTATTTCACTCTTGCGAATACTCAAACCCTTTATACAAATGTGTTACAATATACTCTTATACACTTTGGACATTGTGTGGTTTATTGCGATATGTACCTTAATGTGCTAAACTAGTTTTCAATTATGCATCAACATACAAACTTTAGCAAGCTGGTTAACTCCTGCGGGGAGCCGAGAGAGGTATTGATAGTACTATCGGTGCCGACCCCCACCCTTGTGTCCTTAATAGACGAGACCTTGGGTGAATATAATCAGTATTCAAGTTATTCAAGGCAATAACAACAAACAAGTTAGACTTCGTCGTGAGGTTCGATTGGCGTGATTCTTTGCATTAAGTTTATGTATATATCGTATGCACCTATGTCCTACTTACAAACAAGATTGACAATTACATATTTTGGCAATGGATTGTAAACACACAGTTGCAAGTTTTGTATGGGCGGAACTTGGGCCGAGTGGATTTACACGACCTTTCTTTGCATCAACATTTCTTATAGACTTTTTCAAATCATTTTCAACAAACTCTATGAACTCACCAACCTTTGTGTTGACACTTTTAGCATGTTTTATCTCGGTATCTAAGGCATTCACTTCATGGCATGCATTTGGACACATCATGGAGTCGTGGTGACGACGCGTCTCACTGGGTTTTACGCACTTTAAAACATCGTTTGAATTGTAACAAACTTATTTCCGCACAAGTTGATTTTCATTTGGGACCTACTTTGTAAAATTTGATTGTTTTAATAAATCAAGCGATGTGTTTTCCAAACGACACTTTAGGTCGTTCGATATAACTGTAACTTTGATGCTATGACGGTCATCCCCAAGGTATTCCATTCCATTGCAAAGCGGGTAATTTGGGGTGTGATGATTGGTATCGAGCCAGTTATAGAGAACTAGGTTGCATCATTGACCTAGACTATAACCACATCATCATAGCATCTCATCATATCATTATAAGTGCACGTTCTTCATACATGCGGACTTATGACTCAACACCAAACATCATATGAGTCGATTAGTCCAAGCATTGCATAGTTACTCTAAATTATACATAGCACGATCACCTATGTCTAATTCGGGAAGAATCATGCAATGAAGGAGTAGTAGTCTCATATGTGTAAGCAATTACGTAATCAAGCCAAATTTTTAAAAGATTTTCTTCAAACCACTTGTTTCGGTTTGATCCGAGCGGCAGTTCTTGTTTGATGAGTTGCAAAGATCGAGCTAGAAACAAGTCGTTACCTAAACCGATTTAGCCTAATCGTATAGCGGTTCTTGTTTGATGAGTTGTGGGATTAAGTAAAATCGGTTACCAAAAGTCTTTTAAAAATTTTGCTTGAGAATGGGAAAGCTTGCCTCATCGAGCCTAATCATAAGAAAGCATGTATTTAGGATGGGAACTTCTCACGATAGCACGGGAACGCATCTTGTTGGGCGGGTAACTCATATGCATGAGCATTGACATAATCATATAGACCATACATGAGCATAAACTTTTAGAACCCTTGTCGCGTTTTGAACCATAGTATCATTAATCGAATCACGGGGACGTGATTCCGCTGACATGGGAAGAATGTCACAATTCTCATTTTCTGGTCATTTCTCATATTCCATATCCATCATTTCATAACGGTTTTGCATTTTACATTACACTTTATTTTCTTATTAAATAAGCGTTATCGCGTGAGCTAATATTTTAAATATTTAATCCGTTACTTTCAAAAATGATTCCGATGTATTTTAAACTTACATTTAGTTTATAAAAACTATATTTTAGTTTTCCTAGTGTTTCAAATTTATTTGGTACATAAATCGTTAAATTTATATTATTACGACGTTTTTCTTAAAAACTATACGATAATTATTTTATCACTCAAATTTCACAAGGAATGTATTTTTACAATTTTTATTATCTCATTACATTCTATTATGACCTATTAAAAACTTACTTGTACCAAAAATCTATCATTTACCTTTACAAGTTACACTTTCCTACACAACCTTTACTTACATTTTATTTACAAACAATACAAGTATTTATACAAGTATATAGAGAAAAAAAAAAAAATATATCTTGAGGAACATACCCCATAAAATCCGGCCCTAAGGGGGGTTTCATTTAATGTTTTGGTGAAAAATTTTCCTTGATGTATAGATCTACACACTTACTTAAAGTCATACTTCAATTATTCACTCATTTCATTCTCATAGCTTCAAGTCAAATAAAAAGTTCTTTCCTCGTTGTTTCTTTCTTCCAAAAACCGGTTCTACCATGAGAGTTAGCAAGGGATCATCAATTTTGCAAGCACAAGTATTTACAATCTAGTTTACACTCTTGTTTAGGTTTTGAAATAAAAACCTAGGGTGTTTAGGTTTAATCCTTGGTTCTAATCACCTCATCATATCACTTGTAAGCATCTCATGTTATTTTTTTCATCTTACATATTCATTTCATACTCATCTCATCAATTTTGAGCAAAAACATGCAAGACTTGTGTTGTTTATACCATTTTTCATGATTTTTAGTGTTATATATATATAAAGTCATCCTATAATTATCCCCTTGTTATATATTGGTCTTGATGATGTTTAGGAACCCATGACACCCTAAGAAGGTGTATGGTAGGATTAGATTAGCTTTGGAGTTGATTTGAAGGGATTGGAATAGGTTTAGTACGAGAAAAACTATTTTCGACAAGTATTAATAAGAGTCTGTCCTTAAAATCATTTTCTGGAAAATCCGACTATAGTCACGAATTTTTGGCCTTGATATTTAGAAAATATACTTTAAAACGAATCCGTGGCCGCTTGAACGGATTAAAACGGACTTATAACGAAGGAGGAATGAATTTTTCAAGTTTGACAACGATATATATATTTTCTGAATTTTCAGCATTGAAAATGTTACACCTTATGAGTCAAAAATGAGTCTTAAGTTTTATAAATTATTTCGACTTATCAAAAATATATTAGTATACTTTGACACGAATCTAAGGACGTATAATACGTGAAAGCGGTTTGAAGCGACAAAGAAATGCACATTTTCATAAACTTGCCGTAACTATTATTTTCGAAAAACTTTATTATTTTTACGATACAAGTGTTACGGTGGTATGTAACGTCCATGTTGAGGGCTGTTTTTAACGAGGTTGTGAAACTTTTGGAGCGAAATGTCTTCTAGTAAAATTAAGATCACCGGGCATATTTTTCAAAACGACAAGCCGTTTGTATAGCGGAGTTGTAATAAATTATTTATGGTTGTCTAAACTTGGCGAAACTCACTTTTTGCACTACAATTCAACAAAACCACCATCTTTAACCCTTATTATCTTTATGTTCGAGACCTTTTGGACGAAAACTCTGAACTGAAACTTCTAGATTTCGATACAAACTTTCCAAAACCGCGAGTTCGTTCTCTAACGATCGGCGTACACCATTTTACAACTAGTTTTCCAAAGCCAATTTTGTCACTTTCAAGAAAAATTCCGACGACATTGTTTTGCGATTTAAAAGTGATAATTTCACAATAAAGCATTTATAAACTATTGTAGGATGACATTTTGACGTAAATACTTAGTAAAGTATTTTATTATATGACGGGATGTCATAAACATATTTTGACGATAAACATTATTTCCAAAACATACAAGTGGTATGAATATCATAGGGAATTGCATGCACATCATTGTATCACACTATCACGCATTCACGACAACATATCATAACTCAAGACATGACATTCATTTTAGGTCGCGGATAGTCTCCGAGCCTCATTTTAGTGCACTTCATTTTGTTAGCATATCAATCACACCAGGTGAGTTCGTAGCCCCTACTTTTACTTGCTTTCATAACTGTTTTGGGGGAGATACATGCTCAAACTATTTTCATTCACTAACACAAGTACTCAAAACTTTTACATACTACTGTGAGTTCGTAACCCCTACTTTTATACATTTTCAATTACTTTTGGGGGAGGTACATGCTCAAACTATTTTCATTTACTTTCACCAATATTCTAAACTTTGACATACTACTGTGAGTTCATACCCCACTTTTACTCGTTTAAATTCTTACAAACTATTTGGGGGAGATACATGCTTAAACACTTATTTCACTCTTGCGAATACTCAAACCCTTTATACAAATGTGTTACAATATACTCTTATACACTTTGGACATTATGTGTGGTTTATTGCGATATGTACCTTAATGTGCTAAACTAGTTTTCAATTGTGCACCAACATACAAACTTTAGCAATGGTTAACTCTGCGGGAGCCGGAGAGAGGTATTGATAGTACTATCGGTGGCCCCCACCCTTGTGTCCTTAATAGGCGAGACCTTGGGTGAATATAATCGTATTCAAGTTATTCAAGGCAATAACAACAAACAAGTTAGACTTAAATCGTGAGGTTCGATTGGTGTGATTCTTTGCATTAAGTTTATGTATATATCGTATGCACCGATGTCCTACTTACAAACAAGATTGACAATTACATATTTTGGCAATGGATTGTAAACACACAGGTTGCAAGTTTTGTATGGGCGGAACTTGGAACCGAGTGGATTTGCACGGCCTTTCTTTGCATCAACATTTCTTATAGACTTTTCAAATCATTTTCAACAAACTCTATGAACTCACCAACCTTTGTGTTGACACTTTTAGCATGTTTTATCTCGGTATCTAAGGCATTCACTTCATGGCATGCATTTGGACACATCATGGAGTCGTGGTGACGACGCGTCTCACTTGGGTTTTACGCACTTTAAAACATCGTTTGAATTGTAACAAACTTATTTCGCACAAGTTGATTTTCATTTGGGACCTACTTTGTAAACTTTGATTGTTTTAATAAATCAAGCGATGTGTTTTCCAAGCGACACTTTAGGTCGTTCGATATAATCATAACTTTGATGCTATGACGGTCATCCCCAAGGTATTCCATTCATTGCAAAAGCAGGTAATTTGGGGTGTGCTTCCATAGGTGCTTCCATAGGATCGAACACGAGGTGCTTCCATAGGATAATGCTCGGGAAAATCAACTCGGACACGAGGTGCTTCCGACACTTTTATACCTGGATTTACTAAATCCTAACACGATCGAACCTGAGGTGCTTCCATAGGATAATGCTCAGGAAAATCAACTCGGACCTGGTATTTTTCTTTGGCCTACATATCCATGCACTTCAAGGATGGCTGTGGTTTTGGGGATCAAGAGAGAGAGAAGCGGTGGCTTTGATCTCCAAAACCTAATGGATGAGTAACATATCTTCAAGGCTGTGCATACACGTGTTATTCAGCACCGACAATTAATAAACAACAAAGCCCGGAGGAAAAAGAAGGCCCAAACAGAGTAAGCCCATGCCCAGGCCCAATGAATATAAGTGAATAAAAAATTAAAGCGGCGGAAAACGCTCGCCCATTAGTATTTATATAAATGAGGACACATGGGACTTGTCATATAAATGGATACTATCCGAAATACGATAGGTTATGGCCTTTTCTTAACTAGTTTGGTTTTCACTGGTTAAACAAAAACAAAGTTAGACCCATTTATAAGACCACAAATTATGCTTGTTATCAGTCATAGTCCTATAAGGCTCGTACAGTTTCTTAACATTTTATATAGCTTAGACATGGTGTTTTAAAAAGAAATGGATGTGTTGATTTCAATCTACTATTAGAGCAGCCGTGAATAGCGGCTACAAAAAATAGTTGTAGCTTATGTTATGTTGATATTGTAAAACTCAAAAGATATAAACAGGAAAAAGTTCTATTTTGAATCCAAACTCAACTAGATTAGATATATTAAGACTTTGGGCGCTCGCACGTTGCGCTGGGAGGTTTGACAATTTTTTTATTTTTTATTTTTTCTTCTTCTTCTTCTTCTTTTTAAGTGCATAAGTTTATCGAATACGGTTATGTTTATGAAATGGTTCTAAATGTGGCGAAGAACCGTGCCTTTTTTTGGAATCGAAGTATGGAGTTAGTAAGTTGTATTATCTGGTTTCTGGGTATAAGCTAATAAGAGTAGCCTATAAGTCATTAGAATTAGTTGGCCATTTAACATATGTGTTTTGGGTTAGATCTTTAGTATTTCATCTGATTTATTGATGATTTACTTATATTTATGAATAATTGAAGTTGTAATTTGATTGAGACCGAATCTCCAAACGAAAATAATAATAATAATAATAATAATCAAACCCCAAATCTGACAGCATGTATGTGGGAGCGTCTGGAAGAATCAAGAGAGATAAAGGCAATGATAATAGGTGATACTGGGACAAAGGTGTGTGAAAATAAAAATTAGGCCATAGCCGGTTGCTGTATAACCTTAGCATTAATTGTCGGAACTGTTTTGCACTTATAAGACATATAAGTAGTGAAAAGTAAGAGCTTTGTAGAAATAAAAATTACATCAATTTTGAAGTTGTACGTTAAATATTTATGAAATGTATATACATAATATTTTTTGTTGACATGATAATATTTACAATTTTAGAAATTCTTGCGAGTACGTTTGAGAAGACATTTGTATGATATTTTTTTGAAATGTTACAATACTGCAAAAATTTATTTGTGTAATAACATTTAATAAAAAAGAAAAAATAAAAAAAAAGAAGAGGAAATGGATCATTACACGCATTACTTCGTAGATGGATGGTTTAAGCTCGTAAATAAGAATGGAATTCTAGAAAAAGAACTTTAGCAGTGTCAAATGCCATTTTCTAAATTCCAATATGATTTTTGAAGTTAAACCATTGATGCGCGTACAAGGCGTGTTCGGGGTCAAAGGAAACTTTCTTTTCGTCGAGCAAGTTTTTCAACACCCTAGGCAGTGAACCTAATCGTTGTAGTGTAGTATTGGGTAAGCCTCGGGTATTGATATCGTTCTCTAGGGGAATAGGAATGCTAGTGAGAAATTACTACGCTAAGGTTGAGGTTGAGAAAGATTATTTTTTTATCTTTTTATATTTTTTTAAGAACTAAAGGTAAAATCTCAGGGTTTGGATTTGGGGGTTTGGTACTTCTACCAATTACTCTACTTATCTAATTTTCTAACTAATGGGTATTCTATGTCTCTTTGAAGTGTGCTCGTATGATGATTAAAGATGTGTTTACCTAGTTACTATTACTCCCTAGTTATATTTTATTGGTGGTTGAATTGTCACGTCCTTATTATTAACGCGTTGTGTTTTCTAAGGTGGTAGGGTGTGCTTTTATCCCTAAATCTTTGAAGCTACCATAAGGTTAATGACTACGAAATCTATAGGATTCATAAACTTAACACTAAGGTTTTCTTTGGATGTTTAGCGTACAATTCCACTAGTAATTATAAACTAATGTTCAACAAAGATTAATCAGGCATTAAAAACACAACGATGACTTTAAGCACTTCTAAGCCAATTACAATTAAGATAAGAGACAACCAATCAATATTTAATTACTAGGTTTCATAGATCTAAGCAAAAACACAAGTAAATTAGCCGGACATGTTAAACATGCAAGCATACACACATTCAATCGAAGACATAATGAAATCAAGGGAATAAATAACTTATCTCGATGTAAAATAGGTATGAGAACCCTAAAATACTGTCCAAACCGGACTACAATCATTTTAGGTTTTTACTCCACAAGTCTACCTCTCAAAAGTCTGAAAATTCGATTTCTATATATAATTTTACAACTGCGATGGCGTCGCCTTATAGGTGGGACGCCGTCTGATCGCCACTATTAGGGTTTCGTCTTGGCCAAGTCAATATTGGGACGGCGTCACGTTGTGGTTGTGACACCGTCTGTCTTCGATCTTGGCGTCGTGCGAGTGCGGATCTAGGCCGTCCGAGAAGAAAAGTCTTCATGACGCCCTTACTCATCAAAGCCTGACGCCGTCAGGTGTAAAATAGCAATTTTGCTCCTGAGTCGTAAAAAATATAGGGACGGCGTCGCCCTCTGATTGGGACGCCTTCAGGTGTTATTCCAGCAGCTTGAGTGTCTTGATCTTGACTTAGCCATTTTCTTCACATATTCCCTCCTTTTCGTCCAAAAATGCATCATTCCATCATTTTGCTTCCAAGAGACCTAAAAAGTAAAAAGGAACGAAATTAAGCAGTAACGGATATAAAAGTGGACGATTAATTTATAAGTTAGGTATTTGCTTGTCCTCAAGCAAATGTGCTTTTGGCCAATCCATTTATAAGTTAGGGGCATAAACCAATGGTTTAACATTATTCATAACAAGTATAAGTCCCGCAATAGTCATAACAAGCACGGAAATTATATACTAGCACCTCACAAGTGGTGTTTGGATACTCTCATCTCTCGGGTGTATATGAAATATATCAAATGGAAATGGAAGATAAACACTCATTAACCGGACATAGTACATAGATTACCATAGGCTTGAGACTAGATCAAACCTCCATCGCTTTGGCGTAAGCACCTAGGAACAACTATCTAAGAGGTCTTTAAAGGGTTGTAACGTTAGGCTTACGGTAGAGAAACAAAGGGTTTGGTTGGATAGGCGATTTAGTGGTGGCAAGTCAAAAATCTTTGTTGTTCCCTATTCACTATCTTAAAAACAATTAAAGTATTTAAAACAAGATAATAGTGAATCTATGACTGAAAAGATATAAGTAAAACACACTGATTAATTTTCAACATAATATTCTTTATTAGAAATGAATCAAACAAGAATACATTACCCCAAGTACTTGCGGAATAGTACTTGGGATTGAAATGACAAAGGTTGGTGACTCCTCTCTAAGCTCAGGCTAAGTCTGAGCACAACTACAAGAACCCACTGAGCTATCTCAGGGATTAAGTTGTATTTGGAGGAGTGAAAAGATGGCTTGCGTGTATGTGTGTTTTTTTTTTTACAATTTACAAGCTTGATCTTTCACTCCATCTCTTATGCTATTTATACAAGTATGTGTTGTAACTCTTTCCTAAGTGACAAACTGACATCTTACAGAAGACAAAATACTGGTGTATTTTGTCTCTGATTACAAAGACTATTTTAAGTAAGAGACAACATTGCTTTCATAAGGTCGGTGATGACACCGAGCACGATCTTTGCCTTCGGGAAAGTTGACTTTGGTTGATAAGGACTTCCTCTTATCGATTCAAACTTATCCCGCCTTGTCCGCTCATTCTTGATCTTCATATCCTTGGTCTTCTACTTGGTTTGTCTTGATGTAAGTAGTTGAGAGAGTCTTAGGGATTCGATGAGTTATTGTCATCACTCACTGAATCCACCATCTTCTTCTTGACTCATTCTTCACCCATTAAGTTACGCCTTCTTGGTGGAGACTTCTTCTTCGCCTCATCTGCGTATCACGAAGATGGCTCACCGAGACTATGCACTCGGTGACTGTTAGTGTTTAATGGTCTAAACACTTGGGCTATTTTCTATTCAAATCCTAGATTAAGGGGTTTGGGTATTTACTAAACCCAACAGTCTCCCCCTATTTGGCTATACAAATAGCCTAAGTGTTTGATCAGTGTAAGTGAGCAAATGGCTTCTTCTTACACTAAATGTACTAATGAATACAATAAGGAACACTGAGTATTTTAACAAAACATACATCTTTTATTGATCACATTACATGGTTCCTATCACTAGTACAAAAGATAAATCAAAATGATGTCAGTCAAGATGGATTCCCAGTGCTTCAAGTTTAGGCTTCTTCTTGAGGAGTGCTTCTTTGTCAGGGTGCTCTTTTAACTTCTTATTCAAGTCTTTGCAGAACCTGACATTTTCAGGGGTGTTGATTTGAGAGGCCTTTGGTATGTAACTTTGCCATGGTTCCTACCCCTGCAAGATCAATATCACTCCATCTTTGGAAAGCTGGGTTTCCATAGACATCATTGAAAAATAGCCCTCTTTCAGGCTTTTCAATCACCAGACAGTTCATGAACTTTACACCTTACAGCGGATCCCTATTACACTCCAGTCCGGGCACTTTAATCTCGCGGGGAACTCAACTCTTTTCCTTTTGCGGTGGATGATTGTGGTTGAGATCCTTGAGGTGCTATTAAGGTTGGATGAATCCCCAATTGCATTGGTGCTTGCCTCAGTCTTTCATACCTCTTACTGAGCATTTTCATCAGCTCCTTAACCACCGCATTCCTTTTGTCTCTATGATTGGACCAAGCTCATCGAGTTCGGTGATCCCAAAATCGGTGAAGGCTAAGGGATCATGAACCTCGAAATGTCTCTTATCATCCCCCAGCATACATTCATTTCCAGTGGTTTGGAATTGGGATGATTTTGACATCGATGATCTTTTCAGTAGCCTTCGCTTGTCATTGTCGATTATAATGCTCAATTACGCTTTGCACGAGGGCTTGACTTTCTTCTTCTTTTCTTCCAACTGTTTTCTCATTTCGACCATCCGAAGCGACTGAGCATCCTTGAACTTTTGTCTGCTGACCTTTTGGAGCTTCTTTGGATCTATTCCCATGTTCTCGGCTTCTTGACGACTACCTTTGCGGTGCTTCTCTATTCTTTTCTCTTCCTTTATTTGTTTCAATCTCCTTTCTTCTTTAGCAAGATATTTACTTAGTTGTTGTGGTGTGGCGGTATTCGATGTCGCCGATTTTGTAGGAATCTTCTCGGGCTCGGGTTTAGGCTCAGTGTTTGCATTATGGCCTTCCCTTTGTCTTGTCCTGATGAAGATGATGCTACTAAGGGTGGTGTTGTTGTCATGACTGGTGTTGTGACTGTCAGTGTTGTTGTTATTGTTGATGTTGGTGGTGGGATTGATGAGATGGGTATTGCTAAAACAGGTGGTGATGATGATATTGGAGCTGCAGATACTGGTGGTGTTGGCTCCCCCTCAGTTTGAGAGGAAGTCTCTTCAGTGCTCCTCTCCCCCTCAACTGTTGCAGCAACGTCAGTGAGAGCAAGAGTTGGCTCGAACACTGGGGGAGCTTGGGTGGCTTGACCTTTGAAGGCTTGGTAGATTTCAGTAATCATAGCCTTGATATCAGATGTATCTTTTTGGAGACCAGTGACCTTTGTTTCTAGATTAGCCTGAGAGATTTCCAAGGTTGTCAGCCTAGGCCCAAGATTCCACGCCATTGATGAGGAAGCCTTAGCCATATTGGTCACCTGAGCATCCAAAGAGCCCAGTGTTGTCTGAAGAGACTGAACCGAAGATTGAAGACCCTGAACATTGGCAGAATTCAACATGTTGAGAAGTTCTGTAAGGCCTGAGGAATTCTTTAAGTAAGCCTCAGTAGCCTCCAGCACTTTTGAGTTGAGTGCTGGGTCTTCTTTGTTGATTCCCTGATTTCATCAATCTTGGTCCCACAACCCTGAAGAAGTTTGAGAAATTTAGCCAAGTTATCATCCAATCTGTGAAGTTGCTAATACATAAGATCTCTGTGTTCATCAGTGTTAGCATTGAAGGTGAGCACATCGGATTTAAGATCAGCATAACTGGCAGCAGCCTCAGTGTGTTGATCCCACATTTGGTCAGTGACCCCAAAGTATATCTTCCTTGAGGATTTGGTGATCCACATGGCTAGCTGCCATTCAGTGATTGGTAGAATGTTATCATAGCGGCTAAATTCACCAGAACTGGATGATGAAGAGTCCGAGTCATTGTCTTCAGGTTGAAATGGTGACTCAGTATGCTCCTGTGGATCAGGCTGAGGTTCTTGTTTATATTGAACCTCAGCATCCACTTCTTCCCCTACTAATAAAATTACATCTTCACTTTCAGCATGTTCATCATCAGAAAAGAGTATCCTGTAACATCACCATAGTTAACAAAGTGGGGTGATGGGTTCCGTATCGTCGGTGGTTTAATCCTTTGAGTCTTTGTCCCCTTTGACCCTCAAACACCGGTGGGCGTTTCCAGTGCCTTCTCGGAGTCGGGATTGGTGGTGGGTTCCGTGTCGTGGGTTTTCTTTCCTCAAGTCTTTGTCCCCCGAGACCCCGAGAAAGCGATGGGTTTTCCGGTGCCTTTAGCGAGTCGGTGAAAGTGATATTCCTATCGGTGGGTTGTTTAGTTCCCTCGAGTCTTTGGGATCATTCAATGTGCCCTCGAGACAAAGGCTTTGATTTGCTAATGTCATCCTTGGGTGAAGTGGAAGGCGCTCCCCTACCGGCGAGGTTGTATGTTTCCTACGGATCTTGGGGGTAGTAGTTGGGACCAAGGCACGCGATTGTGATGTATCGGTGTCGCCGTTGTCACCGGGGTGGATGACGATTGGCCTCCGGTGGGTGTCGATCGTCTTAGGTCTTCTTTGCCTTTTGGCGGTGCTCCGAAGCCTCGGGGCCACGAGACTTGGGTTTGGTCTTAGTCCCGATCCGAGACTTCCCTTTCTCTTTTTAGGAGCAGGTTTGGAGACACTGAATCCCTTTGATTGTTTACAGCAATCATATGGGCCGTCAATACATTATCAGTGATTTGGGATGGGTCCTTTTGAAAGTTGGATTGACTCAGGATACCAGGTATAGCACCAAATTTTTCTTCCTGAGGGTAATTGCAACCCAGTAACACTTGCAAAGCGCATGAGACAAACCTAGGATACAAAATGTATTTTGTCCTAGTTTTGCTCAAGAGCTTGGTTACGAGATCACTGTAAATGATCTCCCCTATGTCGACAGTGACCCCATTCATCAAACAGTATGCCATCATCAACTGAATAGAGTTAACTTGCTCAGTTGATGAGTGGTTCCCACCGAGAACCTGAATCACAAAAGTGTAGGATCTTCCAAGCCGTGGGAAATGAGTTTTTGGTGACTGGGGTCTTGTCCAAAAATTTTGGATAAAAAAAAATTGTTTTAACCCATCCTTCACTGTGGTGGGTTCAGGATGGGCGACATAAACTCCCTTGTTGTAGTCTAACCCTGTTGAGGTGCAAAAGGTTTTGTAATCCGGGTGGTGATCCTTCCCATTAAATAGGTCGAACTTAATGAGATACTCCTAAGTGGTCTTAGGTGCATCTCATTAGTTGCGGTGTCGGTCATAGGCCCTCTGATAGCCCAAAACTCCCTGAGGAGATTTTGGTATACAAGTGAGGGACATTGAACAAATACCTTTTTCAGTGGGCAGTTATAAAAAAATTTCATAATGTTCTTGTAGGCTGGGACAGTTTGAGGATATTCAAAATTGCCTATGACATTATTGGTTTTAAATTCAACATTGGTAAGATCCCCTACCCACTGAGGTGCAAACTGGAGAGATTGTGTTCTAGCCATTTCCATTAGAAGATTTTTTAGGGTTTTGAAAGAAATTTTGAGCTAGAACAATCAAAGAGTGTTAAATCTCTCAAGTTTGTGATGAAAACTTTGTAAATGTTTGAGAGGAGGTTTTCGAAAAGATTTGAAGAACACAAAGATTTACGGGTTTGAAAGAGATTTTGATGAGTTTTGTTAGCGTAAATCTTTTGTGTGTGTTATAAGGATTTTGTGAGGGTATTTATAGGGTGTTGAGAGGGTTGTTTGTGCATACTTGTGGATTTGTAAAGTCGGTTTTGAAAACGTTTTGAATTTCCACATTTAATGCCACCCTCCACTATCATGATAAAATTTCGTTTGTCAAGGAAGCTTGATTAGGGTGTGCGAAAGCGCACTACGGTAATAAAATATCCACATGATATTTTATGTGTGAGGAGGCATTTAATGCCAAGTGAGATGAGGTGAGTATGAGGGACCCCTGACAGTAAGATACAAAGACATATATTCCTATATTTAATTGGTGTGATTTCCAACCTAGGACATTTAAGTAACTAATTCTTGATGCATTTAGTTACTCATTCAATGCTCAATATCTAGAGTCAGGGTTCCTGAATGAGTCTTACTCATTCAGTGAGAGGTTGTTTTGTGGGTTTCGTTCAGGGAGGAGGAACCATTTCAAAGAAAGACTCACTGAGATTGGTTTTAAGATACCTGACTTTCAATGTCAAGCATTCCCAATTCGACTTTCGGTCTCACGAAGGTAGGTTCATCAAGGGTTTGGTAAAATATCGGCAAGTTGATATTCGTAGGATGAAATGAAGTTCTCGTCTCCTTTCGTTATGTGGTCCACGATGAAGTGATATCGATATCAATGTGTTTGGTTCTTTGATGAAGGACGGGGTTGTTGGAGATTGCAATAGCACCGGTGTTGTCACGAAAATGGGTACCATTTTGTAATGGATGTGATAGTCACGAGTTGACTTTTCATCCATAAAACATTGGCACAACATCCTCGAGCGAAACATACTCGACCGGTGAAGACATGGCCAATGATTGTTGCTTTTAGCACTCCAACAAACCAGTTTTCCTCCAAGGAATTGACAGGACCACGAGGTACTTTTTTGTCCATGTTGCGACCAGATAATCAGTCGAATAACCTTTGAGATCGAACCACGAGCACTTTGGATAATAGAGTCCAAGGCTTGGGGTTTCCTTCGTACCGAGTATTCATTGGCTGCAGTGAGGTGGGATTCTTTGGGATTGGGCGATATCTTGCTATTAGACATCTTGAGAATTGTATGTCCAGTGCGGAAGCGATTAGATACATCGGTGAGCCAACAATCCCTCCGAAATGGGTTTGATTGATGACTTGCCGGTGAGATCAGGTCCAAGGTTGTTAGGAGGGACCATTGGTGTCTTCACTGAGGCACAGTCAGATATCTAATATTTCTTCAAGAGATTTCTTGTGTATTTCTCTTGACTGATGGAGATTCCTTTATCAGTTTACCTGATTTGTAGTCCAAGGAAGTATGTGAGTTCACCCATCATGCTCATTTCAAACTTCTTTGTCATTAGTATTTCAAACTGTTTGCAAAGAGTGTAGTTTGTTGAGCCAAAGATGATGTCATCAACATATACTTGGACCAGTATCACATCTTGTTTTGTCATATAGATAAACAATGTGTTGTCTATCTTTCCTTTGAAAAACTTGTTTTGAATCAGGAAGGCTGAGAGAGTTTCATACCATGCCCTGGGAGCTTGCTTTAGTCCATAAAGGGCTTTATCAAGCTTGCAGACATAGTCAGGGAATTCACTACTCTCAAAGCCAGGAGGTTGCTGAACATACACATCTTCCTTGAGTTCACCATTTAGGAATGCACTTTTTACATCCATTTGGTAAACTTTGAAGTTCATGTAGGTGGCATATGCAAGGAAGATCCTGATGGCTTCCATTCTTGCAACAGGAGCAAATGTCTCATCATAGTCAATGCCTTCTTGTTGACTATAACCTTTGGCTACAAGTCTGGCTTTGTTTTTAATGACAATGGCGTTTTCATCGATTTTGTTTACGAAAACCCACTTCATTCCTATGACAATGACATCACGAGGACATTTGATCAAGGTTATGACCTTGTTTTTATCAAGCTGTTGAAGTTCTTCTTGCATGGCTCGAACCCGACTTGGGTGTTTTAGAGCCTCGATGACACCTTTAGGTTCTATATCCGATTCGTAATCGACATATAGACATTCATTGGTTGAAGCTGCAGTTAACTTAGCAGCCATGCTTCTAGTGAGCATGCCCTCAGTAGGTTCACCAATGATGTTTACAAGCTCAATGTCCTGAGGTTTTGTCCACTTACTTTGTGGTCGAGGATCTGAGCTTGAAGAGGTCACTGGAGATTCAGGAGTAAGTTCAGGTGTATGAGCTACATAATCATTAAGAACATCTGTTGAGATGTCTTGTTCAGGTTGGGGTTCATGAATCACAGGCACCTGAACATTTGGTTCATTGTTACCTATCCCAGTAGGGACTGATTGATTATCAATGAATTCACTGATAGTTGGTTGTGACAGGTTGTGAGGCAAGACATAATATGAGATGTCGACATCGACTTTGTATGAGGAATTGTGTTCGATGTTATACTCATCGAGGAGGATATCTTGATGAGTTATCAATTCCTATTTCCTCCACTCGAGGTGTTGGTGAACCCGATGCTTTCTACACTCTCATAAAGGTGACATGAAAGGTTTCCTCAACTTGTTGTCTCCTTGTGTTAAATACCTTGAAGGCTTTGGAGATCGATGTCACACCCCAAATTACTGCTTTTGCGTGAATGGAATTCTGAGGGGATGATTGTCATAGCATCAAAGTTACGAGTTATATCGAGCGACCTAAAGTGTCGTTTTGAAAATATCGTTTGATTAAGTAAAATAATCGATTTTACATAACATCGGTCCCAAAATATTTCCAATATACCAAAATGAGTTTGTTACAATCAAGCGATAGTTAAGTGCATAAAATATATGTGAGACGCGTTGATACCGCGACTCTATGATAAGTCCACATGCATGCCATGAAGTGAATGCCTTAGATACCTGAGATAAAACATGCTAAAAGTGTCAACACAAAGGTTGAGTGAGTTCATAGAGTTTGGTTAACAATTAAAGCTTTTAAAGAGCGTTCATGCAACAAAGGCAAAGTTTTTGGTCATTTAGAATAGTCCACAAAGCAAAGGCATTGTAAATCCACTCAGCTCCAAGTTCCGCCCATACAAAACATGCAACCTGTGTGTTCACAACCCTTGCCAAAAGTAGTATGTCTAAAAGTCAAGTGCGTTATCATAATAGTTCACAAAGCAAAGGCATTGTAAATCCACTCAGTTCCAAGTTCCGCCCATACAAAACTTGCAACCTGTGTGTTCACAACCCACTGCCAAAATATAGTGTGTCTAATAGTCGAGTATAAGTTACCACAATAATTCACAATATAGTACCACGTATATAATAATGTATGCCAGGCAAAGCCCCTAGAATAAATAATATGCGTCCCGTAACATAGTGGACGAGAGGTTGGCCGACCTCTAATAGCGCTATCCATACTACCTACTAATAGGAGACTAACAATGCGAATGTACGAACAGTACATCATACAACTATTAATATACAACCAAGAACACTCCGAACATGGGAGAATTTGCACTGCTCCGAACAAGGGAGACTTAGATTGAAAATGCTCCGTTCCCATAGGGAGACATTCTGCTCCGGACCGGGGAGGCTTTAAGTTTCCGAACATGGGAGACTTTATAGTGATGCTCCGAACATGGGAGACTTTAGGTCAAGGTCATAACACGTACGGTTCAATAAGTTCAAACAAGTTATAAGTTCATATTTAAGTTCAAGGGTTTCGTTCAAAAGTTCGTAATTAAGTTCAAATGTTCCAATCAAAAGTTCGTAATTAAGTTCAAGAGTTTAAGTCGAGTTCAGAAGTTCAAAGCAGTCAAAGAGCTCGAATAATATCAAAAGGTTCAAGATAGTTGAAGCGTTCAATGTTCTATCAAACAAGTTCAAAATAATCAAAGGGTTCATTATAAAGTCAAACCAGTTCAAAATGGTCAAGGGTTCAATATTACGTCAAAGATGTTACTTATATGTCAAAATGTTTTAAATTAAGTTTAAGTGTTCAAATCTATGCCAACATGTTCCTATCAAGTTAAAAGAGTTCAAATATATATGTCGAAGGGCTCAAAATCACGGAAAGTGGTTCAAATAATAGTGTTCATAACATAGTGATCAATTTAGTTCGGGCACAATCTACTTACTAGCATAAGTAGTGAAACAAAAGGGTAACAAGTTCATGATAGTTCAAACAATATAGTTTAAGTTCATATAAGTGTAAAGTAAAAGCATGAAGTTGAGCATGTATCTCCCCCGAAGAGTTTATAAAACAATTAAACGAGTAAAAGTGGGGCTACGAACTCACCTGTTGCAATAGTTATGATGACAAAGTGGATGCACGAAATGAGACGCATAGCAGTCTAACCGCGACCTATAATGAATGATATGCTCTAATATAAGTCATGAAACAATGTCGTGCATGCAAACTCATATGATATCCATACCACTTGTACACTTTGGAAAATAAAGTTTATCGTCGAAATATATGTTTATGACATATTGTCAAGTTACCAAATACTTTACAAGTACTTACGTCGAAATGATATCCTCGATAATCATTTAGTGATTTATTATGAATCTATAACTTTTCGTCAGTAAAATAATGTCATTTGCGGTTTCATGAAAGTGACTAAACGGCCTTAAAAGCTAGTCGTAAAATGGTGCACATCGAGTGTTAGGAAACAAACTCAACGGTTTTGGGAAGCTTGTATCATTATCTTAAAGTTTTAGCATTTAAGTTTTCATCCTAGAGGTCTCGATCATGGAGAAAAATATAAGTAAAGTATGGTACTTGTGTCCAAAATATTGTTTAAGGGTGGTTTTCGGCAAAGTTTAAGTGACAGTATTTTATTCGTTACAACTCCGCTTGACGAACGGTTGGACATTTTGGAAAATTGGCTAGGCGAACTTACTTTTACTAGAAGACATCATGTTATAAAAAGTACTACATCCTTGTTAAAAACGACCCTCAACATGGTCCTTCGTTGCCGTAGTATGTGTCTAATAGAAATATATTAATTTGCTTATATAATAAAGTTACGGCAACTTTGTTTAACGCGTGTAATTTAATCGTTACAAGTCCGTTTTCTCGTTTTATATGTCCTTAGCTTCGTATCAAAGTATACTAATATATTTTGATAAGTCGACACAATTTATAACGCTTAAGCCTCATTTTTAACCCGTAACAAGTTAAAATAACATGCTGAAATTTCGGATTTATAGTTTTCGACGTCAAATTTGAAAATAGCATAACTTCTTCGTTATAACTCCGTTTAATCCGTTCAAGCGCCACGTTTCTTTTAAAGTGTATTTTCCAAATATCTAGCCCAAAATTTTTACCAACTGTCGAAATTCCAGATTTCACGAAATGATCAGACCCTTAATATATAGTTGTCGAAATGGATTTTTCTCAGTAAAACTTATTCTAACCAATTCAAACCAACTCCAAAGCTATTCTAATCCTACCATACACCTTCTTAGGGTGTCATGGGTTCCTAGGCATCACCAAAAGTGATATATTTCAAGGAGTAATTATAGGAGGATATATACTAATTATAAGTAATAAAAACATTAAAAGTGGTATAGATTCATATGCAACATGCATGTTTTCTTGCAAGAATGATGAATTAACATAAATATGAATATGAAAGAGTTATAAAGATCATGGAATGCTTACTTGAATGATTATGTGAAAGAAAATGATGAAAACTTTATTAATCTATACGTTTATTATTTCAAAACCTTGACATAAATCACTACTAGAACATGATGAACACTTGAGCTAGAAAATTTTTGGTTTCTCTTGTGTTTCTTGCCTTGGACGATTTGTATGAGAGAAAAAGAGTATGTTTTGATCTTCACCTTGATATTATGTTGGTATGTGTTATCAATTAGAATATATTAAACATATGTAAGTCTTAGTGTATCTTGAAGATATTTGGTACACAAATTATGTGTGTCATCCTATTTGTGTCGACAAGGTTGAATGGAAAGGGACATGTTACATTTTTTTTTTTTTTTTGATTCAATGTTTTATATGTCAAGTATAATATATATATTGTATATATAATTAAGTATTAAATGTAACGTTAGCTAGAAATCGATTTTAACGGGACAAAATAAAATATAACGATGTCATAAAATTATAGAAATACATTTCTCACAAGCATTGAGTGAATAAATATTTATCGAGTTGAATTCTGAAAATCGTCATAATTATTTATATATAACAATTTATATACAATAAATTTAAAAATTTAAAACATGGGTAAACTAATAATATAATTTTATGGTCTTAAATTGAGTATAAAATATATCGTGATAAGTTTTGAAGGAAGTGTCGGATCAATTGTTCAAAATAAAAGATCCATTCGATAGCGATCTTTATTTAATAAGAATTTATGATATCGAAGTTAACGTGAAATGCAAAACCATGCATGAACTAATATGAAGAATATTGAGTTTGAGAAATGATTCCTTTTCATCACGAAATTGAGATTTATGTGACATTCTTTGCCAAGTTGTTGATGTTTTTGAAATTTAAGTGTGAGTCTCTTGTGCCACAACCAGTTGATAGTTTCAGTGGCTTTGGCAAAGTGACAAGTTCCGTTTTGAGAGAGAGTTGACATGTCTAAGATATAAACATCATCTCTTCTAGGAGCTATCAACACAACTTCTTTGTTGGCATTAAAAATGGTTCCTTGTTTGTCATTGAATTGCAGAATGTACTTAGCATTACATAGTTGACTGACACTGATGAGATTGTATTTGAGACCATTGACATAAGCTATTCTAGAGAAAACTATTCCATTGCGATATCTTGAACCATAATCTTGATGGGACATGATGAGTTATCACCAAATACTACCTTGGGTCTGGTTCCTTTACATATTTGTGCAGATACTCATAACGACAATATGCTTCTTGAGCATCCACTATCTAGATGCCAAATAGGCTCTCTGGCGTGTCTCGCACAAATAGTAGACAAGATTAGTTTCTCTTGTCGACCCACATACTAGTGGGCTTGGGCTTAAAGGTCTCTTTGAATTTGGCAATTGACTCATGGTCGGTGGTTGAGTGCATTGTGCTACCACGTGTTTTGCATTTGGAGGACCGAGGATGACTCGGTGATTTTGGGTTGCTTGGAATTTCTCCTTGCTTGAATGAAACTGTCATCTTGAGATGTCTTATGAGTGGATTTGACAAATATCACAAGATTTGTTCATGAGAAAATCATCGAGATGATGATCATTAAAGCCACAGATGTAGGTAAGGAGGAAAAGGTTTTGCTCTAAACTTTTGAGCAGACTTGGATGTTGAAGCATACCGATGACCAACTTTGGTGTAGTTGCATCGAGAACTTACATATTGTAAGTGATCGTGATTCTGTGATCATCCTTTTGCGGATCATACAAAAGAATTCTATAACGGTTGTCGGTGGTATGGTGGTATAGTGGCACAGATCACACTTCGCTTGGGTTTGGTGGTGGCTTTTGACTTTGAGGTACTAGAGGAAGGCGACTTAGTTTCCTTGATTGATTCGAGGACTTTTCGATGGATTCCATCTTGTCGGTTAGCTTCCTTACAAGTTCGATCCCACAAATTTGGTCGACCAGCTGGGGACAGAGGATGTGGAAGTATCGGTGGGGTAGATTCTTGTTGAATTGGTTTTGATGGTCTTTTCGGGATGGTTCTACCAAGTCCAGACCTTTCTTTTGGTGAGTGTGGATTGTATTGTAATGGAGTAAGCCCAGTGGAGCAAAGACCCGAAGAGGTTCGAGGGTAGAGGTGGTGCTTGAGATTGATTCAAACTCGAGATGGGTTCAAGACTCTGGGCACATCTGGGAGTCCAAGCATGCTCTTTAGAGCTTGACTTTCGTGCTCTAGAATTCTTCTAGAATCAAAGTTTGAAAGCTTACTCTCGGGATTAACCCGCTCAATCCATCCACGGGCTTGGGGTTGACAACATCCGTAATCATGCCACCAGACACAAATGGCTTAGGACCACGGTCTTTGAGAGTCGAAGATGATCTTCACCTAAGACTATCTTCTTGCTACTGGGGCTCCCACAAGCATCAAAGACCACAGGATTCTTAGCGATCCAACTATTAAGGATATCTTGAACCTTTTGAGTTCGTCTTGAGGAGCCCGATTTCTTTTAACTAGTTCGGTGTTTTGAATTTGCAAAGTGTGACCTCAAGCTTGGCTTGTTTTAAAAGAAGCAATTCATCCCTATACTTGTTCAATTCAAAACTTAGCTTGTTGTATTTTGAAAAAGATTCGATCTTTGCTCTTCTACGAACTTAAGGTCAACATTAAGATAATTCAAATAAGGCGCCAATCGAGTCATCATCCATAGAAAGTAAAATATTTACCTTCTTCATTATGATATTGACCCATTCTCCATTCCTAGCATGATTCTTTCCAACGCCTAGCTTGTCCTCTTCACGAGAGGGCCATCGATTGCACTAACATGCACCATTTCATCATCGATGACACCGGCTCTTCATCCCGGTCGAAGGTTTGACAACAAGGCCTTTGTTTTACCCCGCATGATTGAACACTTTTTGTTGTTTCTAAGGGACTGGCCTCAAGCAATGCAAGCTTAGCTTTGACTTTCCTATACTTAGATTCAAAATCAGCAGTTTGTTTTGATGATTTTTTGAAAGTTTTGATGAGGCGATAGATTTTGGTTGAAATTTGCTAAAGCTTGAGGATGATTTGACCACGATGGTTTATAAGAGGGTTCGAAATTGTTTTGAAAACAGATCCTTTGCAAAATGACCTCTTTTGTGACACTTAAAGCATTCAAGATCCTCATTTGCTTTAGCATTTGAAAAACCTTTGTTTCTTTTTATAAACCTTCGAGAGTTAGCAAGAGTGCCCTTTCACGAAATTCAACGTTCGGTCATTTAGGTACTCCTCACTTGATCTCTCATCGGGCTCATCATCTGAATTTTCTTGGAAATCTTGAACCACATTGTTAGAAAAAAAGCGGTTGATATAGGTGTTGAAGTGGTGGTGGGGACTTCTTGACTTCTAAGACTTCTTTAAGTCGGTATCGTCATTAATGAGGTTTTCCTCATAGACAAATTTCCATAAATTTCGGAAGTTCAAGATTTTGGATATGATTAACATTCCTAAGTCCTTGAGAGAAATTCAACCACTTCTCGTGAAGACTATTGACAAAACCAACATTGATTTCATGTTTGGACAACTTAACACCATCATTAGACAGTTCATTTAAAGAGTTTTGTACCGGGTGTAAGTTTGAGATAGAGTTTCCGAGTCCTTAGCCTCGAAGGTGTTGTACTCAAGTTTCAGGTCCATTATCCTGCTTTTCCTTGGTATCGGATGGGCCTTCATGGCTATGAACTAGGTCATCCCAGTTTGTTTAGGCAGACTCGACTTATTATCGACTCCATAATATCATCGGAAGACATGATATGATGATACTTTTGAGTCTTTGGTCCTGGTTGACCACCCTCTCTCATCTTGAGTCCACCGAGCTTGGGTTTAGGAAAACTTTCGCGATCTCACGGGATAAATGGACCTTCATTAATACAATTGACATAATAAGGTTCCATCCCAATCAAATAGCAAAGCATACGCTTTTTCCATTTGTTGAATTTACCAACTTCAAGTCTAGGGACCTTGGTGAATAAGCTCCACCCTTTTTATCGACTAGTTGGGGTACATCAATTTCGACCATAGGGATCTGATTTAAAAATGTTTTAGATCGGCTTAAAATTTTTATAAAGGTTTTATAATCACTTTGCTCGATACCACTTGTTGTTCCTATTCACTATCTTAAAAGCAGTTAAAGTATTTAAAACAAGATAATAGTGAATGTATGGTGAAAAGATATAAGTAAAACACAATGATTAATTTTCAACATAATATTTTTTATTAGAAATGAATCAAACAAGAATACATTACCCAAGTACTTGCGGAATAGTACTTGGGATTGAAATGACAAAGGTTGGTGACTCCTCTCTAAGCTCAGGCTAAGTCTGAGCACAACTACAAGAACCCACTGAGCTATCTCAGGGATTAAGTTGTTTTTGGAGGAGTGAAAAGATGGCTTGCGTGTATGTGTGTTTTTTTTACAATTCACAAGCTTGATCTTTCACTCCATCTCTTATGCTATTTATACAAGTATGAGTTTTAACTCTTTCCTAAGTGACAACCGACATCTTCTGAAGACAAAATCTTGATGTATTTTGTCTACATTCTAAAGACTATTTTAGGTAAGAGACAAGACTGCTTTCCTAAGGTCGGTGATGACACGAGCCCGATCTTTGCCATTCGGGAAAGTTGACTTTGGTTGATAAGGACTTAGTCTTATCGATTCAAACTTATCCCACCTTGTCCCGCTCATTCTTGATCGCATATCCTTGATCTTCTACTTGAGTTTGTCTTGATGTAAGTAGTTGGAGAGAGTCTTAGGGATTCGGTGAGTTATTGTCATCACTCACTGAATCCACCATCTTCTTGACTCGTCTTCACCCATTAAGTTCCGCCTTCTTGAGTGGAGAGACTTCTTCGCCTCATCACCGAGTATCACGAAGATGGCTCACTGAGAGACTATGCACTCAGTGACCTATTAGTGTTTAACGGTCTAAACACTTGAGCTATTTTCTATTCAAATCCTAGATTAAGGGGTTTGGGTATTTACTAAACCCAACAATCTTTATGTTACAAGCATGAGAAGAATGGCTTTGCTAAGCCAAGACTTGACTCTCTAAACTCTATATAACTGAAACATACAAACATAAATATAAAGATAGACGTAGGATGGTAGCCCGTATGTTTTTTCATTTTTTTTTCAATACTCTTTTTTTTCGATTTTTTTTGTGCATACACTTTTACTCTACCATCCTCTACGATAATATCAAAATATATGGGATTTATAGGCACATCCCTACACATGAGTTTTTATTACTCTAACACTAATAAGACCCGAATTGAAAAGAACAAAACACTTGGAGTACATTATTACGTAAATAAAGGGAATTTAAATTTAACGTTCTTTCCCGTCACTCCATAAAATTTAACTTTACCCATGAGTCCCAATCATCCCAAAACGTGTACAAAGATATGACTCAACTTAGCAACCATGCAAGTAACTATATAATTGAACTAAGGGTTTAGTATGATAACAATAATGCACTAAAAGTGAGTGCATACAAGATAGGCTAAAGCGATTTGGGTGTAAATTTGGGGTGGATTGTAAACAATGCTCTTCATTGATATTCGAAACCGAAACATCACGAGAACCGCGAAAAGGATAGGCTCTGAGGGGTTAACTAGGGGTATCATGTACTAAAGATGAGTACAACGCAAGGGTGTGGGTAATTACTCAACCGATGTGGAAGAAGTAATTATAATACGGGTATCAAACAAGGGTTATCCTCATGCCTCTTATCATTTAGTTATTCCTAACTACACAAGTGTAGTCTCACTAGCGATCTCGGGATGGATCACAAAACAAGTTCTAGAATCTATTATACTCTTGGTACACTCTCGAAGCATTAAATATGAATGCTTTAATTCCTATAGATCTAGGCGAACCTCACATTTTTGGGTGGAATTTGAGTGGTAAAGGGTTTTTGTGCTAGTCACATAACTCCTATCCATGAGACGCTTTATTAAGACTAAAGACCCACTCGTACAAGTCATGAAAAATTTTAAATTTGGTGCTAAAATTACCTAACCGATATTTCTCATGGCTTATTACACAAATGAAATAGGACAAGACAAATAATCAAGGATAAGCATAGTTTCAAAGTTCCGTTTTATTCTCCTCCTACACTTAAAGCGAACATTGTCCCCAATGTTCCCCGAAAGTATCAAATTTATGATAATGGAAGGTAATTAAAGAGAAAGAAACTAGTACTCCCCGATTAGCTCGGTAGGATCCGTGTGAAGTAGTGGTTAAATTCTTTCCAAGAAGAATATATCGTGAAAAGCTCCATCTAATCTTATGTTTCTTCTTCCTAATAAATAAAACACGCACACTTTAAGAAAATAGACGAAACCTTCGTAAAATTGGCGGTAAAATTATATATGACTCTACTAAACTAGGATATAATGCTTGTGGAATGGATGTTTGTAGGTTTTACGGAAAATTAAGACACGAGAAATTCCAAAATTTATAAGTAGCATAGAAAACGAGAGAAAGTTAGATAAAATTTACGCTCCTCGACACCGTCAAAGTTATCCTGACAGAAAATGGTCTGCTGCGTTTTTCGGAAAAATTACACCTTTAAAATCAGGAAAAGTTCCGCAAAACATCCATTATGACTCTATACAAGCATTTGACTCTAACAAACACATATATATCTATTTCAATAATCGTAATTCTCATGTTCACGTTCTTTTAAAACGTGTGTAATCTTCCTACACTTATCCTTTTGTAAAATACCTTTATATGTAATTAAGGCGAGGTTAATGACAAAATAAAGCATTTTCACAAATTCAAACACGAGAATAAACAATCAATGAAAAGATATATGACACACAAACAAGCAAACAATTAAGCATGGGTTGCCTCCCAAGCGTTTTCTTTATTTATGAGTCTTGTAGCTAGACTCGAAGTCGTGCCCTACGTGACTTCACCTCCGTCACCTTCTTCCTCATGATGGTCTCTATTGGGGTTTTCCAAGTTATAGTAGTGCCCTATTATGGACCTTTCTAAGAAGTCATCTTCTCCCCAATCGGTTTTATATTCCGGTCCTATTTTCAAGCAATCCTTATAGAACCCAAGATCGTATCCATCACATAATCTACTCCTTTCTCCTTATCATCCTCATTCCTATAGTAGACCGATAGCTTAAGTTCCTTTTCATCATTGGATAGTGATGAAAACTTCTCAATCTTAAATGGCATTTGGTAAGCCATGTCATCGGTCTCATCTTTAAATCTAACTATCCCTAACGACGGATCATAAGTCATCCCGGTGTTTTCTATGAAAGGCTTTCCTAGAATTACGTGGGACAAGCTAGGATCTATGGCCATACTAATATCCTCCACAATTATGAAATCCGTAGGATACATGAAATTACCTACATAGACGGGCAATCCCTTAACTCTACCAAGGAAATTACAACTAACTCTAGGATTATCGGGATCTTGCCTATTGAGATAGGCTTCTTCATCACCCTATTATAGTAAGTGCTAGTCATGATGTTTATTGGGGACTTGTAATCAATGTAGGCCTTTTCCACGAAAAGATGTCATATGCAACATGGTATGTTGAGATTCCAAGGATTCCCAAATTTGATCCGAGGGCTTTTCTAACATACATGTGTGAAGGTTACTTACTAAGTATGGGTGGCGAGAGTTCCTCTTCCGTAGGAAACTTATTGAAATAGTCATCGCCTACTTCATCGGTTGATTCATCCTTAGGAGTTTCACTAACCTCAAGTACCGTCTGATGGTTCGCTTCATCACTAGTCCTATTAGGTTTCACTAAGGTGATGGTATTGACGAATTGAATGTGCTTGGTTAATGATCTGTGCTAAACCGTCAAGTCTAACAGACTTGCCAGCCACTTGTGAATGGCCGACCGTAATGCACTTAAAAAGATTAAACACAAATGCAATGAAGATCGAGAATATAGTGAATTCCGGTCGTTATGTCCCACGGAGACTCAATGGTGTGTACAACACTTGATCGAGACGATAGAATGATCACTAATGATAGTGATCAAGAAAGGATTTGGATAGGATAATTACACTCTTGAAAAAGTTTATAAAATAAAGCGACTTAAATACAAATTAAGAAAATTAAAAAGATAAAATATATTAAATAAACGCTATCACTATATTTAAAGTGATGAACGTTTAAAATCTAAAACTTACGTTTAAATTAAAAACTACGTAACGTACAAAATAAAACGTGATATTTAAGAAATAAAAGTCCTAAAAATATGAAAAATACATTTTTACAAATCTAATGATAAAATAAAATTATTAGAAAAAGAAAATTATTTTAAAACTATTTATGTAATTATTATTAATTAAAAACTATTTTAAACTATTTAATAATACTCAAAAATAAAAGAAAATATGAAATAAGACTAGAAAATAAAATTAAAACTTAGAAAAATCTAAAATATGATAAAACTAATTTTAAAAGCGAAAAGATATTTTTAGACTTTTTATTATTTATTATTAATTTAAAACTATTTAAAACTAATTAAAATGCTAGAAAATACTTTTTAAGCTAAGAAAATTATAGAAAAATACTTTTTAAGCTTTTACATTTATCTAAACTTAAGAAAATTGAAAAATTATTTTGGAACTTTTCTTAATTTTTGTATTAAATGCTATTTAAAAATGCTTAAAACTAATTTAAATTAAGAAAATAGCAAATCAACTTAGAAAAATCTGAAAATTTCAGGAAAAGTCTAAAATGATATTAGGAAGCTAGGAAAATTAGAAAAGCAAGTGCTTATGTGGATGAATTTGAAGCGCTATGGAAGTGCTTATTGAAATAAGCACTGATAAGCCAAAAGCACTCCAAAGACTACCAAACGATACACAAGCTATGATAAGCTAAAATAACTAAAATGAAACAAGTTACAACGAGCTAAACCTCTTTGGATTACAAGCTCAACAGATTTGATGCTAAAGCTATAAGCTAAAAAACGATTATAAAGGGTACTACTTTGGTGAGGAATAAGCTAGCCAATAAGCCAAAACCTAAAACCGTAACTTGGGATCCGAACTAGACCGGTTGGCTATCTAAAACCCAAAGCTCAGACCTAAAGGAGCTATGATGAGCTTTGCACAAGCTCATCAAAGTCTCTGACAAGTCCTGCGAGACTTGATGCCTGTCTGAGACACTTAAGTCCATATTAACAAGCTAATTTGAAGCTTATGGAAAATTCAAAAAATATGCAAAAATAACACCAAGAAACTAGAAGCGGTAGAATTTTTAAAATCAACAAGATTCACTTGAAATGGCCTAGAAATGAGCTCACTAAAATCACCTTAGTTAGGCCAAAATTGAGATTTTTAGCTTTTGACTTTTAAGTAAAGCGAATTGTTGACTTTCTTGAGTTTTGATCTGGATTTAAAGACGGAAATGAAGTAATATGATGTAATAAAACTAGAACAAGCTAAATCTAGGTATTTTGAACACAAAACTAGCTTTTAACCTTCAAAAATTCCAACAATGGAATCATTAAGGACCGAGGAGATGGATTTTGACTTTTGGTGGTAGCAGCACAAACTTATGGTGATTTAAGTGCAAAAGGATGAACAAGCTTAGAACAACAAGGCTTCACCATCGAGCAAGCCTCTATAACAGCTTTCACCTATTTATCCAAACATACCTTTTTAAAGCGATTTAGAACTTTTCAAAGTAAAACAATGATTTAGACCATGCAACTGAATCACAACCTTGTATTATCATATAATAAGACTAGAGAAGCATAAAACAACGAAATAGCAACATGAAACTTAAGATTATCAATTATGCTAATAAAACTGTCAAAATGAGATTTTAGAAACTACAAATTCTAATGAACTAACAATTGGTTTTATTAATTAATTAACTTTAACTAACACTAATTAACATAAAGACACAGAATTTACACTTAAGATCAATTAAGCAGTAAAACACCAAATTAGAACAAAAGGCTTACAAGATGGATCAAAGCTCAAGCGAGAACTGAAGCTTAAGAACAGATCCTATAGCTTACCATTAAGCACTATACCCAAGATAATCCAATACTAGCTTTGCTACACTGTCTTGATCATCATTCCATGATTTTGATTTTACACTAATTTTTGGTATTTTGAGAATTTTGAGTTAAAACTTTAAAGCGAACTTTATGACTTCTAAAAGCTTAAAAGAGCTTAATAAAAGCTTATGTGAGCCTTTTCAATCCTTAACAACAACTAAGAACAACATTTAGGTAATTTGAGATTTTGAACCATAAAATATGCATAAACCGAAATCGTGTACAAGAAGTGAAATTGGAATCAAATTAAGTTTTTAATACATGAATATTGATTACAAAGTATCCGAAAACTTAAACATTAATGGAAAACTTAAAATATTTAAAACGACATACTTGAAAATAAAATTACACTCTCGCTAACTACTACTCTCCTATGTCTCCTCTTTTTCTTTTTAATGACTCTTTGAAGTCTTTTCGACTTTGTGAGACTTTCCCACTAATTTGAGCCCTTGATTTAGTCAAATTAATCCTAGCCGCTTAAATGGCTTTTTGGCCAAATTCATCTTGCGAGGTTTAATCATTTAATGGAGTTTGGAATATGTGGAGGTGGAGGGGACAAGGCAAGGTGAGGGATGGTGAGGCAAGTGGTGAGGTTGAAAATTGTGGAAAACCGGTCTGGTTTTGGGGATTGAGCAAGGAGAGGTGATGCTACAGTAGAAGTGGTTTTCTTGGCGTTTAAGGTGGGTTTGACCTTCTTTGACCGAGGGGGTTAATAACAAAGGTCGGGTCAAGGATTGGGCCAGCTGGTTTTGGGCCTAGATTGGGTTGGGTAGTGGATTTGGTTTTAGGCTTTTGATATTAAAGGATCCGTTTGGTTTAATGCTAATATCAAGGACCAAAAGTGCAACTACACCAAACTTCAAGGACTGAATTTGATAACTTTCCAAACTTATCACAAGGACCTATTTTGACAAACTTTGATAAAACAAGGATCCTTTTTGCATAAAATCCATTTTAAAAGGCCCAAGGACTAATTTTGCAATTTTCCAAAGTTTGAGGACCTTTCTTGCCAATTGACCAAAGAATCATTCAAGGATCATTTTTAACAACTTAAAATACTTCAGGGACCTTGAATGATAAAATTCCACATTTTGATATTCCAGGGACTAGATTTGACAACTTTTTAAAACTTGGGGACTAAAGCGCCAATTTTGCAAACTTTATACATTTTCATCCGATTTTGATATTTTGCAATTAAAACACATAAAACACGATTTGTGATATTTTGATCATTTTGATGTGTTTCGAGTGTTTTCGAGATGATTTTTGCGTTTATATTGTACAAAAATGATGAGTATTTAGAGACTCATCAATCCCACACTAATATATTGCTAGTCCCTAGCAATGATTTGAGAAAACATAATGGATTTTAATCTCTTTACCAAAAGCCATTACTTACGGAGTAGCCAAATGTTTGAGTTCAAGTAAGAACCTTGGTACATCGATAACCAAATGATTTTGAGCAAATCATAAGTCGTAAAACAGTTTGATTAGTCTTTACCGTGCCGCACCCTTCCGGACTAGCCAACTCTTAGATAAATTATCGAATTATCTTTGGTGGTGAATACCAATTATGGTTTTTCCACCGCCTTTACCACAAGCCATAACCTTGCGGGCTAGCCAACTCTTCACTTTTTAGGATATGGTGAATGAATACCATACAATTTTGGGCAAGTGCAAGTCGTCAACGGATTTGAGATATCTTTACCAAGAGCCGTTTGCTCTGGATTAGCCAATCCTTTTGTTTATTAGACATGGCGGATCGATAACCAAATGAGTAAGTGTAGAACACTTACTCCAAAAAAAAATTTTGGCCAAAACGGGAATTGAGTAGATAATATATGAAATTCGTGAGAATTCCCCACACTTAGAAATGAATATTGCCTCAACATTCAAAGTACCGCGGTTATCCGAAACAAAGAACGTAAAGGGAAATACTACGGCCATTATTTAGAAAGAAGAACTTTTTTTTTTTTTTTTTTTTTTTTTTTTAAGAAACTTATATATATAACATGTGGGCATCACCCCACACTTAGTGGTAGAAAGGGTAAGAAGGCGAAATATGGGTGAAAACCCATATAGTGTGTCTCTTGTTTTTGATTTCCGAGTCGCTAGCTTGACTCGACCCGCATTGGTGGTTCATGGGAAGCAAGTGGAAGATACAATCTCCATCGGACTTTCATTCAAGATGTTTAGATAAACATTGAAGCACGTGAAAGTTCCACACCGATGAGATATAGAGAGAACCGGCTCAAAAATGATAAATGAAAATGCCGGGATCGAAAATAGTGTCCTCACTCCCGAACGAGTGAAGAAGAGAGGAAGTCACCAGGTAGGTGAAGAAAAGAAGGAAAATCATGATGACGATCATGATAAGATCTTCTTCCTCAGGATCAAGTGCAATTGCACTCGTTTGGATTTTATTGGTTGAGCTCTTAGGATTGGAAGGCATCTCGGGAGAGAGGGTGGGAAGATTTGTCATAACTATGTAAATTGAGATTCTCTCCCCCCGATCATGATTTTTGCCATCCAAACAATCATACTCCAGCGGAGATATGATATGAGAGAGTTCACCGGAGAACTCCTCATGAAGAGAATCCATCACATAATGTGAATTTGTGAACTCTTGTTCCATTGTGGGCTCATCACTATCCTTAGTCTGAGTATCAAAGAGTGGATTCTCAGAAATTGAAGTGAATTCAGAGTTGAATTCAAATAGAGGATTAGTGAAAGTAGCTTTGAATGTTTCGGGAACTAAGTGATCAACATTCTCTATTGGACTGTTGGAATACGAAGTGAGTGAACGATCATTATCAATGAGACTTTCGGTCTCTCCCAGATCGACTTGAAATCAAAGAGTGGATTGATGTGAGTGAGTTCACGAGAGAACTCCTCAAGAAGGGGATCAACATCGATTGTGGAAGTGATGCCTCAGCGTACTCGATGTCTCCATAGGAAGCACAATCGTCGCTAAGATCGAGAAAGTTTCAAAATGATCTTGAGAACACTCGAGAGGAAAGGAATATCACACGGATGCTCGAGAATTCCTGACTCTCTTGGGATTGGGACAAGGTTCTCAACACTAGACTTTATGAATTCGTCCGATTCCTTTTCAGAACAAGTGTCAAGATGCTCATCCCCATGTTCGGAGAGTGAGTGGGAGCTTGGGTGTGATAACAATGGTGAGGGAGTTTAGAAGGACTAGCATACATATGTTTTATACTTAACATTTGTTCTTACGCTAGTAATTCCATCATAGTCTTTCTCCCGACTTTGCATGGAAGGAATTTCAACCGATGAACTTGATGAACCTTTATAAAATTGTAGGATATCAAGGATATCTTCATCATCATCGTCATCGAGAATGAAAGCGGAATCGAGAGCTAGATCGGCCGCTTTTCTTTTGCAATTGATTCCCTAATAGATTGTTCAAAGGCAATTTGGGAATCTAATTTAGCGGCCCGCTCTTGACTAACAAAACTTCCATGGATTTCTCATTTGGATTATCTTGGGAGGACATAGCCGACTCCTCCTTAAGTTCTTTAATAACTCCGAGTCTTGATAGAAGGTGCAGCCGTGGTTTCATGAGTCGCTTGAATCATTTGGCACTGTGGAGGTTGGTCTTGATATGAAGAGTCGTAATTGTTACAAGGAATTGGGTTCTGTTTGACAATCGAGCTCGAGTGAGGACCTCCACAATACTCACAACAAGAAACGATGTGGTTGTGAGTGGTATGTGTTGTAGTCATAATTGGTATCGAAACTTGCTCATAGACAAGCGTGTTTCCGATTGACAATCGGCTGGAGTGTGAACCACCACAAGTACTCACAACAAGAAAAGCTGCTTGAGTATCACAGTGTGGTAGCTGGTGGAATAAATCGGTTGTGTTATGGTAGGAATAGGGATCTTGGTTATAGACAGACCGTTTCTGATTCCACCATGCCACAACCGGGCAATTGCCACCATTATAAGGACCACCACACCATTGACAACCAAGAGGGTGAGGATAAGACATAGAAAGAATCAAAGGGTAACAGAGGGTAAGAAATGAAGAATCAAAAGGTAAGAGGGTAAAGAGGAATATTTTGGTGTTTTGAAAACATGATGATAAAACAAAGAATAAAAATATTTTTGGCGTTATTAACACTTTAGGAAAAGTGTTAATGAACTTTGGATTTTTCGATAACTTTACAAAAACTTTTACAAAGATGGAATATGTGCAAGAATGGGTGCGAAAAGGCTAAACACACGCTAAAGCCTCCCCGACAGTAGCGCTAAAATTTGATCTGCTTAAACCGTCAAGTCTAACAGACTTGCCGCCCCACTTAATGAATGGCCGACCGTAATGAGACTTAAAGCAGTTAAACACAAATGCAATGAAGATCAGAGAATATAGTGAATTCCCGGGTCGTTATGTCCCACGGAGACTCAATGGTGTGTACAACACTTGATCAGACGATAGAATGATCACTAATGATAGTGATCAGAAAGGATTTGGATAGGATAATTACACTACTGAAAAAGTTTATAAAATAAAGCGACTTAAATACAAATTAAGAAAATTAAAAAGATAAAATATATTAAATAAACGCTATCACTATATTTAAAGTGATGAACGCTTAAAATCTAAAACTTACGTTTAAATTAAAAACTACGTAACGTACAAAATAAAACGTGATATTTAAGAAATAAAAGTCCTAAAAATATGAAAAATACATTTTTACAAATCTAATGATAAAAGAAAATTATTAGAAAAAGAAAATTATTTTTAAAACTATTTATGTAATTATTATTAATTAAAAACTATTTTAAACTATTTAATAATACTCAAAAATAAAAGAAAATATGAAATAAGACTAGAAAAATAAAATTAAAACTTAGAAAAATCTAAAATATGATAAAACTAATTTTAAAACTGAAAAGATATTTTTTAGACTTTTTATATATTTATTATTAATTTAAAACTATTTAAAACTAATTAAAATGCTAGAAAATACTTTTTAAGCTAAGAAAATTATAGAAAAATACTTTTTAAGCTTTTTACATTTATCTAAACTTAAGAAAATTGAAAAATTATTTTTTGGAACTTTTTCTTAATTTTTTGTATTAAATGCTATTTAAAAATGCTTAAAAACTAATTTAAATTAAGAAAAATAGCAAATCAACTTAGAAAAATCTGAAAATTTCAGGAAAAGTCTAAAATGATATTAGGAAGCTAGGAAAATTAGAAAAGCAAGTGCTTATGTGGATGAATTTGAAACTGCTATGGAAGTGCTTATTGAAATAAGCACTTGATAAGCCAAAAGCACTCCAAAGACTACCAAACTGATACACAAGCTATGATAAGCTAAAATAACTAAAATGAAACAAGTTACAACGAGCTAAACCTACTGGATTACAAGCTCAACAGATTTGATGCTAAAGCTATAAGCTAAAAACAGTATAAAGGGTACCTACTTTGAGCTGAGGAATAAGCTAGCCAATAAGCCAAAACCTAAAACCAGAACTTGGGATCTGAACTAGACCTGGTTGGCTATCTAAAACCCAAAGCTCAGACCTAAAGGAGCTATGATGAGCTTTGCACAAGCTCATCAAAGTCTGCACAAGTCCTGTGCAGACTTGATGCCCTGCACAGGACACTTAAGTCCATATTAACAAGCTAATTTGAAGCTTATGGAAAATTCAAAAAAATATGCAAAAATAACACCAAGAAACTAGAGCAGTAGAATTTTTAAAATCAACAAGATTCACTTGAAATGGCCTAGAAATGAGCTCACTAAAAATCACCTTAGTTAGGCCAAAATTGAGATTTTTAGCTTTTGACTTTTTAAGTAAAACTGAATTGTTGACTTTATTGAGTTTTGATCTGGATTTAAAGACTGGAAATGAAGTAATATGATGTAATAAAACTAGAACAAGCTAAATCTAGGTATTTTGAACACAAAACTAGCTTTTAACCTTCAAAATTCCAACATTGGGCTATTAAGGACGAGAGATGGATTTTGACTTTTGGTGGTAGCGAGGCACAAACTTATGGTGATTTGAGTGCAAAAGGATTGAACAAGCTTAGAACAACAAGGCTTCACCATGAGCAAGCCTCTATAACAGTTTCACCTATTTATCCAAACATACCTTTTTAAACCGATTTAGAACTTTTCAAAGTAAAACAATGATTTAGACCATGCAATGAATCACAACCTTGTATTATCATATAATAAGACTAGAGAAGCATAAAACAACGAAATAGCAACATGAAACTTAAGATTATCAATTATGCTAATAAAGCATCAAAATGAGATTTTAGAAACTACAAATTCTAATGAACTAACAATTGGTTTTATTAATTAATTAACTTTAACTAACACTAATTAACATAAAGACACGAATTTACACTTAAGATCAATTAAACGGTAAAAACACCAAATTAGAACAAAAGGCTTACAAGATGGATCAAAGCTCAAGCGAGAAGCTGAAGCTTAAGAACAGATCCTATAGCTTACCATTAAGCACTATACCCAAGATAATCCAACACTAGCTTTGCTACACTGTCTTGATCATCATTCCCATGATTTTTGATTTTACACTAATTTTTGGTATTTTTGAGAATTTTTGAGTTAAAACTTTAAACTGAACTTTATGACTTCTAAAAGCTTAAAAGAGCTTAATAAAAGCTTATGTGAGCCTTTTCAATCCTTAACAACAACTCAGAACAACATTTAGGTAATTTGAGATTTTGAACCATAAAATATGCATAAACTGAAATCGTGTACAAGAAGTGAAATTGGGCCGAAATTAAGTTTTAATACTGAATATTGATTACAAAGTATCACGAAAACTTAAACATTAATTGGAAAACTTAAAATATTTAAACGACATACTTGAAAATAAAATTACACTCACGCTAACTACTACTCTCCTATGTCTCCTCTTTTCTCTTTTAATGACTCTTTGAAGTCTTTTCGACTTTGTGAGACTTTCCCACTAATTTGAGCCCTTGATTTAGTCAAATTAATCCTAGCCGCTTAAATGGCTTTTTGGCGTAAATTCATCTTGAGGTTTAATCATTTAATGGAGTTTGGAATATGTGGAGGTGGAGGGACAAGGCAAGGTGAGGGATGGTGAGGCAAGTGGTGAGGTTGAAAATTGTGGAAAACCGGTCTGGTTTTGGGGATTGAGCAAGGAGAGGTGATGCTACAAGAAGTGGTTTTTGCAGCGTTTAAGGTGGGTTTGACCTTCTTTGACCGAGGGGTTAATAACAAAGGTCGGGTCAAGGATTGGGCCAGTGGTTTGGGCCTAGATTGGGTTGGGTAGTGGATTTGGTTTTAGGCTTTTGATATTAAAGGATCCGTTTGGTTTAATGCTAATATCGAGGACCAAAAGTGCAACTACACCAAACTTCAAGGACTGAATTTGATAACTTTCCAAACTTATCACAAGGACCTATTTTGACAAACTTTGATAAAACAAGGATCCTTTTGCATAAAATCCATTTAAAAGGCCCAAGGACTAATTTTGCAATTTTCAAAGTTTGAGGACCTTTTGCCAATTGACCAAAGAATCATTCAAGGATCATTTTAACAACTTAAAATACTTGAGGACCTTGAATGATAAAATTCCACATTTTGATATTCGAGGACTAGATTTGACAACTTTTTAAAACTTGGGGACTAAAGCGCCAATTTTGCAAACTTTATACATTTTTCATCGATTTTGATATTTTGCAATTAAAACACATAAAACACTGATTTGTGATATTTTGATCATTTTGATGTGTTTCGGTGTTTTCGGATGATTTTGCAGTTTATATTGTACAAAAATGATGAGTATTTAGAGACTCATCAGTTAACTTACTTGGGTCTTTAATTTTCACACCGGAAGCTTCGGGAGAATGAGTCGAGATGGTATTGACCATTTTGGTGGTCTTCCTATCACTATTGGTCATGGCATTCAAAAGGTTATCAATCTTCCTATCCATCTCTGCTTGTTGTTGGTTAAAGCGGTCCGAAAGCTTGGATATTTGAGCTTCTTGGGATGTAACTAGGTGTTGAAACATTCCTTGTATGTTTTGTTGGCTAGGGCCGTGGGACCATGGGGAATCATTAGAGGTGAATTCTTTGGTTTGTCCCTAATTGTATTCGGTTTGCCCTCCATGCTTCTCGGGCATCATTGAAAGTCCTAGGTCCGGTGTTGTGGGAATCTTCCTCCCATTCCATTGGTACGCGAGGATGCGTAGTCAACGAAATCTTGTTCGGGAGTCTTGTGCAAGTCACGAGTGTCATAGAGACCACTACATAGCTCACACAAGGAAGAGACTTTGTTCACTTGGCGTGAAGACTTAGGATTTTCGTAGGAGCTCATTAGAATTTGACTTGATCTTGAGTTCGAGCATCCTACGATCGGAAGTTTGTGAGTTAATGGGAGGCAAGGAGATTGCCTTAACGGTTTTGGGCAACTCACGGGGTCATTCCAACTTTCGTGGTCATAGAGGCAATGTCCTCTATTGTACCCCACGATTCTTCCGCGGTGAGATAACTAAGTTTACCACCGCCGCTTGGTTGATGGATTGCTTAGTTGGGAAGTTGACATGATCGTAAAATAGTTGGACTTGAAGCCAAATATCAATGCCGTGATGAGGGACTTTATGGAGCAAGTCCTGAATCGAGTCCATGCTTTGTAGAGATTCACCTTGACGTTTTGGAACATCAAGATTTCATTCCTAAGCTTAGTAGTTCTCCCGGGGAAAATTAGGCAAGGAAGCAGTAGTGAGATCATCCCAACTTGACATGGAGTCGGCGGAAGTCGTTCAAGCCAATTACTAGCTTGGTCCCGTAGAGAGAATTGGAAGAGGCAAGCGTGGTCTCCGAGTAGTAGCATCAAGGTTGATGGAATCGGCGATTTTAAGGAAATCCTTAAGATGTGATTAGGATCTTGGGAACAAAGTCCATAGAATGCACATCCGTTCTGCACCAACCGGATGGTGTCGGATCGCAAGGCCGTAGTTTGAGCTTGATCGAGGAGCACAATGGTGTTCCTATAGCCTCGGTGGCTTGGTCTAGAGTATTCACCAAGAGTACGGGCTCTTGGCGGGTCATTTGGTGGTGGGTTGATGAGTGGTGGTTGATTATCACCTTCCATGATGAAAAGTGATGGGATTACGAACAAATTCACGAAGAAAGGGGATAGACTATGAGGAAGCTAAGAATGAGAAAAAATGCTTACTTGATAGGAATCAAGCAAGGAAACCTAAATGAGATAGAATCCTAACTAGCTATTCTATTCCCCGGCAGCGGCGCCAAAAACTTGATGCGCGTACAAGGCACGTTCGGGGTCAAAGGAAACTTCCTTTTCATCGAGAAAGTTTTTCAACACCCTAGGCAGTGAAGCTAATCGTTGTAGTGTAGTATTGGGTAAGCCTCGGGTATTGATATCGTTCTCTAGGGGAATAGGAATGCTAGTGAGAAATTACTACGCTAAGGTTGAGGTTGAGAAAGATTATTTTTTTATCTTTTTATATTTTTTTAAGAACTAAAGGTAAAATCTCAGGGTTTGGATTTGGGGGTTTGGTACTTCTACCGATTACTCTACTTATCTAATTATCTAACTAATGGGTAGTCTATGTCTCTTTGAAGTGTTCTCGTATGATGATTAAAGATGTGTTTACCTAGTTACTATTACTCCCTAGTTATATTTTATTGGTGGTTGAATTGTCACGTCCTTATTCTTAACGCGTTGTGTTATCTAAGGTCGTAGGGTGTGCTTTTATCCCTAAATCTTTGAAGCTACCATAAGGTTAATGACTACGAAATCTCTAGGATTCATAAACTAAACACTAAGGTTTTCTTTGGATGTTTAGCCTATAATTCCACTAGTAATTATAAACTAATGTTCAACAAAGATTAATCAGGCATTAAAAACACAACGATGACTTTAAGCACTCCTAAGCCAATTACAATTAAGATAAGAGACAACCAATCAATATTTAATTACTAGGTTTCATAGATCTAAGCAAACACACAAGTAAATTAGCCGAACATGTTAAACATGCAAGCATTCACACATTCAATCGAAGACATAATGAAATCAAGGGAGTAAATAACTTATCTCGATGTAGAATAGGGTATGAGAACCTTAAAATACTCTTCAAACCGGACTTCAATCATTTTAGGTTTTTACTCCACAAGTCTACCTCTCAAAAGTCTGAAAATTCGATTTCTATATATAATTTTACAACTGCGACGACGTCGCCTTATAGGTGGGACGCCATCTGATCGCCGCTATTAGGGCTCCGTCTTGGCCAAGTCAACATTGGGACGGTGTCACGTTGTGGTTGTGACGCCGTCGTCTTGATCGACGTTGTGCGAGTGCGGATCTAGGCCGCCGAGAAGAAAAGTCTTCGTGACGCCTTACTCATCAAAGCTCGGCCGTCGGTGTAAAATAACAATTTCGCTCTGAGTCGTCACAAATATAGAAATGGCGTCGCCTCGATTGGGACGCCGTCAGTGTTATTCAAGACTTGAGTGTCTTGATCTTGACTTAGCCATTTTCTTCACATATTCCCTCCTTTTCGTCCAAAAATGCAGCATTTTGCATCCAAGAGACCTAAAAAGTGAAAAGGAACAAAATTAAGCAGTAACAGATATAAAAGTGGGCGATTAAGGGCTTAAATGACCCCTTAAAAGTGTACGTTTTAAATCCTTATCAACCATCTACCTACAAAGTAATGCGAGTACCTAATACATATATTGGTACCTTGAACTTGTTCTTGAAAGAATAGTTTTTCAAGATGAAGCTCAATGGCTCAAGTTTTATTTCTAATTATGAATAACGTGTGATTATTAGTGTATGGCTGCATTACTTGGTATATGGATGGTTTAAGCTCATAAAAAAGAATGGAATTCAAAAAAAGAACTTTATAGTGGTGTTAAAGCACACTTTCTAAATTCTAGTCTTTTATTTGAAGTTAAACCATTCACCCAACAAGTAATACAACCACCTAATACATACCTTGGTACTTTGAACTTCTCCTTGAAATCCTATTGCTATGTCAATGTTGTAAGCGTGCAGGTTTCAATGAAACTTGTTTGCACAATGTTGGAATATGAATAGGTTTTCGAGGAGAAGCTCAAGTTGTGTAAAAGCTCAAATGTGGTGGTAGTTAGGCCAAGAAGTGTAACAATAGTTAGGAGTTTTACTTACCTTTGGTTATGTTGAAGTAGGAGTTTTCTGATATCAGATGTTTTTCTTCTTGCATTCTTGCAAGTAAGTTTACAGTTGATTAGTGTATAGGTAAACTATTTAAGTAATAAATAATGATGGTGTATGGTGCATCCAATATAAATTTTTATATAAAATATGATAGCGATGACGATAGTGCTAAATGTATTTTTATTTTGAAAAGCAAAATTAGTTCCCTATTCATTTGATTAGTTTTTTTATTGTTCCTTTCTCAAAATAATATAATTTCGTATAACGACAAATGGGCTACATAACAGGATATGGCAAAAGGAATTTTGAAAAATTTGCTTCTATGATATCTTTTTTGTAGTGCATATGTTGTTGAAGAAGGAAAAAGAAAAAAAGGATAATAATTTTGCTTTTCAAAAAAAGAAATACATTTAGTGCTATGGTCATTGGTGCCACATCTTGTTGTTCATCACTATAATACGGCAAAAACATATGAGCACCGTTCTTTTTGTTCTTTTACTGCTATTAGGAATTTTTTAGTTTTTGGTGGTTACTTGCATCTATTAGTACGTTCTCTGCTGCTATTCTTGAGATAAACCATATTACTGATTAGTGTATTGATGTAGAATTCGTTAACGAAGATTAAAAAATTAGCCATTTATTTTTTGATTGTTTTGATGTCAGCATATAATATGTCATAAAGCTGTTAAAGATGACAATGACGATAAGAGGACTAAATGTATTCCCAGTTTGAAAAGTAGCATCATGGATTATGGTATTTCATAGTAACATTTGTTAATTTTCAAAAGAAGTTGAGACTGTTAGCAAATCAGCAACATATAATTTAAGTCGAGAAACGTGACAGGATGTTGCATTTTAATTTGTTTCAAATTAAGTTGTACAATATATAGTCATGTTCCGCTACTGTTACTAAGTCGATAGACTGTGTCAATGTCATTTCTTTTGTATTATTCTAAAACTGTTTGTTTACAAAATCAACAAATAATGATGATCCTTTTTGGAGAAAAAAAAAAGAATACCATTTGTCCCATCATCGTCACTGCCACATTTGTGGACTTCATTAAATATGAGACATGTTTGTTGTACACAGATTACGAAAAAGCGGAAAAACGGTATAAAGCTTTCTTGGAATTTCTAAGAAAGCTAGGAGTGCAAGGAACGTTATATTGTTTTCTCACTTTCTCGGCTTCTGTGTCGAGCTTCTATTGAAATAGTCATGTAGGCATAAAAAAATAGTTAACTTTGACAAAGTTTTATGTTCAACGTCGTACCTGCTATTAGTATGGCATGCAAGTAGACACGGAGGTGTGTATTTAAAAGAAAATCTTCACGGTCAACCTAACATGCAAATAGAATTAAACAGTCTTCAATAACAGGTTGCTACTTAGTATTAAAAGTGCAGTTAGTAAAGTAACTGAAGCTTAAGAATATATACTAAAGTGATGATTTAGAAAATTATGAGTTTAGCGTTTCTTTAAGCTGATGAAGTATGCATTAGGATCCACGGAAAAGAATCCAGAACAATAGATTCTTGACACAAAGTGTGAACCAAAATTCAGAAAACTGATGTCCGTTTGATGGTAATAGAGTACAATCAGTATAAATAGTTTCAAATTTTGGTGCATGTTTTGAGTCGTGAATGTATGTTCAAATAAGGCTCAGAGCTGTTGATTTTGAAGCAGCATGATCATCATTGCCTTAATAGACTCACAAAAACAAATAAGGCTCATAAGTTCAAATACTGAAGTTGTACATAAAGGTTATCATGGCTTCATTAAATATGGAAGGTGGTTCTTGTACACAGATGAGGAAAAAGCAAGAACACGATATAAAGCTTTCCTGGAGTTCCTAACAGAGTAACAACTGCAGTGAAATGTATATCGTTTTCTCACTTTCTCATCTTCTGTGTTCAGTCTCCTATTGAAATAGTAATGCAGTCATTAAAGAATAGTTAAGTTTCATAAAGTTATATGTTCAACGTTGCACATGGTATTAGTTTTCTATGGATCTACAGACAACAGGTGCCTATTTAAAAGAAAAACTTCACAGTCAACCTGTAACATTTCATATTTTCATGTTACTATTCATCCTCATATTTTTACAATTCACTTCCGTATTTTTATTTTTCATTCTCATAAGTTAACCTATTTTCATGATGACACGAAAGTTTGACACTCGTCGGGTCATTTTTGCAAACGTTTAAAGAAACCGGTTTCACAAAATCGTGTCTTAATTTTTCGTTTTGGTCTAAAGTATATTTGAATATCCCGATATTTCCATCCAATATTCTAAACAAGAAAAATTATGTGTTTTCATATCTTATGAGATTTCCATAAGTTTTGGATCTTTACGTTTTCTGAATTACGCGTAACGCGATTTAACCCTTCCGGTTTTAGATTTAGCAAATATTTAACACCAATCGACACTAGAGTAGACTCAGTGTAGATATTATAAGCCTTTTAAGTTCATAACAATCATATTAGAAAAGTTACATTTCACTTTTCCCATTTTTTCGTAAACTTCATACATTTTACGTTTTACGCGTTTTAAACCTACGTTTTCAGGTTTATTAGTGTTTACGTGATCCATTAAACTTATCACTCATTTTATAAGTTAATCATGAGTATATTGATGAGTTTAACCATTTTTGCAAGTTTCATATTTTTACGACACCCGGTTTTACGTTTCATGATTTAAATATTTAACGATAACTATTACCGGGACAAAACTGACTCCGTAAAAGCAAGATAACATTAAAAATTCATTTAGTCATATATGGTAGCATAGTGAACGACATATTAGGGTATTCACCAATCCTCGGGGGCTTGGTGATGAACCATTAGTTCCTTTATTCATTATGTGTACCTATTTTGACCACAAATAGGCAAAATATCTTAAGGTTACTAACCTCCTCATTACTTTGGTGATTTGCATGCCACAAAAGAAGGATTTCTAGTAGAAGTCTTCAAGTATTTTTCAAGTGATCCTAAGTTGAATTCAAGAGTTTCAAGATTTGTGAAAGCTAGGGTATTGTTGAGGGATTTAAGTTAGTGATCTTATTCTTGTCCTAATTTCTCTTTTTAAAGGCCAAAAGTTGTTGCACGTAGAGGTTTCCCGACTTATCCATCTAATTCGTTAAGCACTAAACATCATTAAGTCATGGTGAGTCATTGCCTCATTTTCTATCTTTTAAATATTTATTAAACTCTTTGGGGGAGATACATGCTCAACTATTTTATAACAATCATGATTATTTACAAACTGTACGTTTATCTGAATTGAATGTTTTATTAGCACTAAGTAAAACTATTGCCACACTCAAGCCCCTATATTATGAACCGTTAATAACTAGTTGAGTAAGCTGAATATTATGAATAGGCCCATTATATTTAATGAAAGATGTTTGTGTTAAGCCGGTTAGGTAACCAAACGCACTATATTCGAAGATGTTTGAGTTAAGCCGGTTAGGTAACCAAACACACTATATTTGAAAATGTTTGTGTTAAGCCGGTTAGGTAACCAAACGCACCATATTTGAATACATTTTTGTTAAGCCGGGTAGGTAACTAAATGCACTATAATAGATGTTGTGTTAAAGGGGATAGTAACATGAGCTTATTGGAATAGTAACTACTTTTCAATGACTAGGTGCGAGATCATAACTCCCACTAAAAACAATGTGTTCAAACAATTAACTATAAACTTATGAACTCACCAACCTTTGTGTTGACACTTTAGCATGTTTTATCTCAGGTCCTTAATGTACGAGGTGGAATGGAAGGGCACGAGTACTTAAGATGGCTATAAATTTTATTATCATTCGAAAACTTATTTATGCATTTGTAACCGTAAAAACACAAGGACATCATTTTATAAACTATAATATTTATATAATTTGAATGATAAATCTTTTAAAACCACTCAATTAGAGTTCGTTTTTTATTGTTATAACTGTTATGCCATGAAGTAACACTCAGTTTGAATTCCGTTGGGTTCACGAAATTGGGGGAGTTACAGATTGATATCAGAGCTATAGTTATATAGAAACAGGTCTAATTGTGACATAAACTATAACCACTTTTTCACAAAAAACATTTGATAGCATAATGCTCTCTGTTCCTTCCATCCCCCACACGATTATGTGACATTTAGGCATTTTTATGCTTCACGAACATATTAGTAAATTGACATATACACACTTGACATATTTAATCATCTTTATATAAACACTTAAGTTATTTTGACATCATATACCTTTTTGTAGACATCATGTCTTCATTCACCTACCCCATTATCATTTCATCAAACTCGGATATTGAGGACGCTTTTTCATCCACCAATGTACTTGTACTACTATTTTTACCTGCCTATACCCCGATATCCCCGGACTACTCTTCATCATCAAACGATAATTTCCAGTTACTTGAAGCATTAGCCACACCTGAGGCAAACCCAGAGGAGACAGTCAGATATGACACTGAGACCTTCGAGTCTCAGGAGGCTATTGGTCCTACTTTCCCATCACCACCACCGTCATTTCCCTTTACCATTCCTACATATGAGGAGTTGGATGACTCACTATGGATAGTACCACGACCACCACTGATCCGACAGGAACGTCAACATATCGCTCAAGAGTTGTATAGACTCTATACTATCTCAGATATGATTGACGTATACCTCCACGACACAATGAACCAACAAGATGCCAATCAGCCAGAGCCGCTAGAACCCTCTGACCCACAATAGACTAGTGTTATAATACTAGTTATCTTTTGTACTACTAAACTGAGTAGACTTAGTTAGTAGACTCTATAAAATTATGTAATAGCTAGTAGTAGTAAAACGTCGTAATTACTAAACTGAAAGTATCAGTTAGTAAATTTTGAAGAAGCTTGTAATAGGTTTTGATTTTGTAATCAACGAATATGTATCGGATCAACTATATTAATAAAACTCTTGCTTTATGTTATCTTGTGTTGTAATTTTAATCTTCAAAGTTATTATTTTATCACTTCCCGTCATGATCGTGCTTCATTTATCTCCTACTTACAACGCATATTTTGCATAATTAAATAAGAACCATGCCACCAAAATCAATGACTCAAGCTGCCATTCAAAAATTAGTTGCCGATAGTGCAGCCGCAGTGCTTGCGGAACACGGAGTGACCGATACTAATCCTGGTGGAAATGTCGGAGGAAGCAACACGGCTGAGCCACGCAAGTGTTCCTATAAACAATTTAAAAGTTGTGTAACACCCCTAAAATTTCAACTTACCAGCAGAAGGCTAATCAGGGTATTACTTCCTCGATCACATTCATAAATCATAGAAAACGACTCTAAAAGAGACGTTTTTATAAAAGTCGTTATCATTCAATAAAAACTCATTGTTATGGTTACAAAAGTGATGCCACATGGTTTAATTTACACAAAAGAAAATGAGTTTGTAGAAGATAATAACTTTATGGTACACCAATTTAAAGGGTCTTGATGCCCGCTCCGTTCCTTGAGATTTCTTCATTTGTTACCATACTTGGTTGCAAGTATTGGAATGCTTAACCCTTAAAATGTCTTAATCTCTTTATCTTTGTAATTTTTTTGTAAAATGGATTAGTATTGTTAGTTATCAGAGTTTGTACTGCTAAGTATAATTAGTACTGGTGGTGCTAATTTATATTGGTAGTCATTTGTGTTAATATTGCTAGTCTAAAATTAATATTGTTATCAAAAAAATGGTTTGGTTTATGTTTTCTTGGTTTTAGACTAACATTTGTAGGCAATGCAAAGTAGTAAAAATGGCTTGGGATGTGTAAGAAATTTGCAGATCAAGCAAATGATGTGGTTGACTCCCCTTGGATGACTGTTCACAATCACATGATGGAGATTTGCTATGCTGATGTTTGTATAGATGCCAAAGCATTATGAGGCATCTGGATCTTAATTGAAAATGAATTGATGGTTTACGCCATAACTTAATTATCTTCAAAACATACGCCTTGTTAAAGTGACTACGGCTTAACAATAAGGAATGGTTACACCGTAGTTTGCAGCTCCGCCGTAGATTTGATGTGAGTTACATCGTAACCTCTTAACATAAGCTTGTTACGTCTCTATTTTTTGGTCACCTTATAGTTGTGATGACTTTCCTCAACCACTTGTTTCGGCCATCGATCATAATTCCAATAGACTATGGAGCTTGTAACTTCCTCCAAAATTCAATGATTTCCACATAACATCCATCTTTCCATGTAGCTAGCAACCAACCAAGACTTGACTATGGGTAAGGCTAGGCTAAAAGTGTAAAATCTTTTTGTATTTTTCTAGATTTAACAAAAATGAAAAGGTTGGATCAAAAGGTGTAACTAAGGGTATCTAGCGTTAAAAATGAACGCTAACAAATGAGTTTATATTGGTGGTTTAACTAGCCAGTGTAGCGAGTTAAAAATCAATATATTGGAAATGGAAGGCCATTTGGGTTGAATTCCTAAGGGCGCCTCTTTATCACGCATATAAACTTATATCGCATAAAGTGCGACCCACTACGGTCTATTAGTGATTTACAAGCATAGGGTCTATAATAAATAAAATCACCAACACACTAATAGCAAAAGATCAAAGAATAAAAGATGTATGCTATATATGAAACATGCTCAAATTCTCACATTTTCAGTGGAAGGGCTATAATATGTGTAACAAATGTTATCGATTCCACAATGGATTGCAATATTAATCGGGACACATCTCAGTTTTTCAAAATTATAGATTTTGCTAGTGGATTGATCCACATATTCTAATTTATTACCCTAAAAGTGTAAAATTAACTAGATCACAAGGGCAACCAAATTTAACAATTATGATGAAACATATATAACTCAAACAAACAAATAAAATAAAAACATCAAAAAATTAATAATATGGGTTGCCTCCCAAGAAGCGTTTTTCTTTATTTACAAGTCTTGTAGCTATACTCAAAGTCATGACCTATTACGTGATTCCATCCTCCATCACATTCTCACTATCTTTGGTGTTGGTTTTATATTCGGGTCCAAATTCTAAACATTCTTTGTAAAACCCAAACGTCTTTTTCATTACATAATCTAGTCCTCTTTTCTTATCTTATCACTCATATAATAGACCGATTACTTAAAATCTTTTTTCTAGATTTGGCATTAGTCGATATTGCTCGACCTTATGGGGTATTTTATAAGCAATCTCGTCATTATCATCCATGAATTTGGTTATTCCAAGTGATGGGTCATAAGTCATATTAGAAATTTCCACAAACGGCTTCCCTAACATAACATGTGACAAGCAAGGATCAATTGTTGAACTAATATCTTCCACTATCAATAAATCAGTAATGTAAGTGAAATTTCATACAAATACATGCATCCACATCACTCTTCCCGTAAAATTACTTATTTTTCTCGTAACGGGATCTCTTCTAGGTACTAATTGCTTTTTCATAATCCAATTATGGTGCGTTCTAGTCATAATGTTTATGGGAGAATTAAAGCCAATGTAAGCTTTCCACATATGGACATGACCTATATTACATGGTATACTAATGTTTGAAGGGTCGCCTCTTACTATGATGGGTATTTTTTTTATGAAAGAATAGGCGAGGATCATGGATTAAATAACTATGGTAGGTTAATTCATCATTTGTGGGACACTTGTCAAAATCATCAATTCCTAATTCTTCCCCATCTTCGCTTTTAACATCTTTAGTTTTCTCGATGTCATTTGTTTCATCAATTAAAGTCCTACTTTCTTTTTCCTTGTCATTCATACGTGGTGGTATCAAAGTGATAGTGTTGACAAAGTGAACATGCTTTGATGATGAAGGATCTTTGATTTCACCACCCCCACTTGTGTTGTAGACAAAGTGATGGTGAAGACAAACGAGCTTCTTAAGATGACATAAAAGTAGACAATAATCCTTCAATATTATTGGAATAATTTGAAAACAAAGGATTATTGTTAAAGGTGCGTTTCGAGGACGTACACCGCTTGGTTGAAAACGATTAGATGGGTTTGAAAATTTTTTGAGATGCATTTTGATTTTGTCTCTACTTAAAGTTTGGGTGATTTTTCCAAGAAGAGTTGTATGAATCACCAAGATTGTTTTGCTCGAGTTTGAAAGTGAACCACTTCTCTCCCGCTTCGCCGGTACGCGAAGATGCATAATCTGAAAAGCTTGTTCGGGGATTTCCATGAAATCACGAGTGTCATAGGGACCACTACATAATTCACATGAGGAAGTGATTTTGTTCAATTGACGTGAAGGTTTAGGAGCTTCGTAGGAACTCATCAAGAATTTAACTTAATCCTCAAGTTCAAGGATCATACGATTGGGAATGCTTGAAGCATTAGGCAAGGATATTGCCTTGACCCTTTTACGTGTAAGATCACGAGGGTCATTCCAACATTCGTTGTCATAGAGATCAAGGTCTCTATAATGCCCCATGATTCTTTCGCATTATTGTCACGAAGTTTACCACCGGCCCCATGGTCAATGGTTTGCTTTGTGGAGTAATTGACATGATCATAGAAAATTTAGATTTAGAGCCAAAGATCAATGCCATAATGAGAGAATTTTTTGAGTAAATCCTTGAAACGAGTCCACGCTTCGTAAAGAGTTTCGCCTTGACATTTTTGGAACATCAAAATTTCATTCCTTAACTTAGTAGTTCTCCCTAGTGGGAAAAATTATGCGAGGAAACGAGAAGTTAGATCATCCTGAGTTGAGATAGTTCCTGCATGTAGATGCTCAAGCCAATTTCTAGCTTGATCACATAGAGAGAATTGGAATAAACGCAAGTGTGTCGTCTCTCGAGTGCCAACATTAAGGTCAATCTGATCAACAATATTAAGGAAATCCTTGAGATGTTGGTTTGGATCTTCGGAATGAAGTACATAGAATGAACATCCGTTTTTGCACCAAACGGATGGTGTCGGATCGCAAGGGAGTCACATTGGCTTCGTTGGGAAGCTCAATGGTGTTTCAATAGCCATGGTGGCTTGGTTTGGAGTACTCACCTAGAGTACAGGTTCGAGGTGGGTTTGGTGGATCTCGGTGTGGTTGGTCATGGTCTGGTTGTTCTTGGTGTGGTTGTTCTTGGTGAAAGGCATCTCATCCACCATGGTGGCAAACGAAAGTTTTATGAAACAAAGGAACAAAGAAAAGATAGACTACGATAAAGCTAATAAAAATAAAAAGAAAAATCTCACTTGATAGGAATCTAGTGAGTAAACCTAAACGAGATAGAAATCAAAACCTAAACTATTCTCTGGCAGCGGCGCCAAAAACTTGATGCAGATAATTATAAACACAAGAAGTTTTACCATCCTCCTAGGCAGTGTACCTAACTGTTGTAGTGTAGTATAGGTAAGACATGGGGGATTGATCATTCTCTAAGGGAATAGTTTTGTGAAGGCTCGAAGTGTATGACGAATTAAGTCTAAAGGTTGAGGGATGATTATTTTTGTATTTTATATTTTTTAGAAAGGAAAGTAAAAATCTCGGGATTTGAAGAGTTTTGTTTTATAACTACTAATTAACTAATTAAACTAGATTAAACTAAATATGCGGAAAAGTAAAGTGGTGAACTCGTATAATAAATAAATGTGTTTACTTAGAATCTTACTACTCCCTAGTTATATCCTATTGATTAGTCGAATTGTCACGTCCTTGTTTTAGTTAGCTGTTAGGAATTATAAAATTCAGTCGTTAAAGAGTCGGTCACCTCAAGTATATGTATACGTTAGAAAGCTCGTAGTCGTAGTCAAGTTATATTATTAAGTAGTTTGTTATGTAACACCTTGGAGGACGGACGGGTCTTTACCCACTGTATGCCTGATCCACAACCCGTAGGTGGCGTTTGTTTGCAAGAAACTATAAATACCCTCTACCTCCCAAGGTAGAGGGTTGGAGCTTCAATACCATGTTTTCTTTGTTTCACATAGTTCCCAACTCTCTTCTCTTTCTCTCTCTAAAACTTTCTCTCTCTCTAAACATACTTGAACACCCATTGTGATTATGGTTTAGTGTGTTTGTGAAATCCTATATCTTACATTTGGTATCAAGAGCCATGGTTTGGTCACTCATCTTTCATGCTCTTTGTTTTGGTGGATTTCATAAGGTTTTTGGGGTATTAAGTGTTAGGAGAGTTTGAATCATTTGGACAAATTCTAGTGTTAAAGTTTGAATTTTGCTTGTACTTTTGTGTTTAGGATCATCATATGTGTTTATGTTTTGAATTGGAAGGCTTAAATCATTGTGGTTTGGTTGTTTTTGATTGATTAAGTGGTTATTTGTGAACTTTGTACAAAGCGAGTTGCGCCTCGGATTTTTGTTTCTTCGAAGCGAGTTGCTTCGTTACTGGATGCGAGTTGGTATATGCGACTTGGCTATTTAGCGAGTTGACTTTTTATGCGACTTGGGTTCTAAGCGAGTTGTTTCTTTAAGCGACTTGAGTTCTAAAGCGACTTGGCTATTAAGCGAGTTGTATAGCTAGCGAGTTAGCTTAAGCGACTTGGTGGTTAAGCGAGTTGTGTCTGTTTGCGACTTGCTATTTAGCGAGTTGTCTCTATATGCGACTTGGCTATTAAGCGAGTTGATGTCTTAAGCGACTTGTTTCTTTAAGCGAGTTAGTTGTTTAGCGAGTTGATAATTAAGCGAGTTGAGTGTTTAAGCTACTTGTCTATTGAGACTTGTGACTTCTTCGTGCTACATTCTTACGGTTGTTCTTTTGGTTTAGTAAAATCCCGTGAAAGAATCAATTTCCCGGTTTAATCAAAGAATAGTAAAATCCCGTAGAACTTGTAATCATGGCAAACACCGTTCCAACTATTGTTTCTTCTGTTGTTGAGGATGTTCAAGCAGCTGGCTCAGATACTCGTCCACCCATGCTTGACTGAACCGACTACGACTCTTGGGCACAACGAATCGATTTATCTTGCCTTGGAAAGGAAAATGGGTCAACATTCTCAAATCCATTGATGAAGGACCTTATCGATTGAAACTACTAGAGACTTAATTGATACATTGCAGATGGAACAATGATCTATGGAATAGATGACCAAAGACGTATGATGAGCTCAATGATAAGGAGAAAAGAGATTCGATCTTTGATATCGTGGCTTCTAACATTATACTTCAAGGTCTTCCAAAAGATATCTACAAGCTTATCAATCACAACACGAAGCCAAGGCGGTGTGGGATAATGTCAAGATGCTTCTCTCATGTTACGAATTAACTATTGAAGACAAAGAATCACAATTGTATGATGCATTTTAACACTTCAAGATGAAACCTAATGAGAGTGTCTATGAGTACTACGTGAGATTCCATAAGCTTGTGAATGACATGAGGAACATCAAAATGACCATGCCAAACATTGATTGAACTCAAAATTTGTGAACAACATGAATCCGAATGGCACAAGTTTGTCACCTCTGTGAAACTAACCAAAGGATTGAAGAATACAAACTATGAGCAACTCTATGCATTCCTTCTTCGTAATGAGAGACATGCTATGTTTGAAAAAGGATTCTTGATCGGTTCAAAACCAACCGAGGAGAGACAAGCTCATCAAATGATTCAACTACTTTTATACAAATGTTGGAATTACCACCAAAGCTTCTCAAGTTATACCCATGGGTAATGGTAATCACAAGCTCATTCGATTAATAACACTCGGATTGTGCATGTTTTAGTAGCATTGTGTGTACTTTTATATACATTATTTGGTTATATTTGTGTGATTTTAGTACTTAATCGTATCTAGAGATGTTTGTCTAGTATTTATAACCAAGTGTGGAAATGGAGGAAAATGTGGAAATATGCGTTAATCGAAGATTCCGTCTCGGTAAAGCTAAATCCCAAGTACCTTTGAAGACCTTAGTGATTGAAGAACCAAGTTCTACAAGTCGAGTGAGAGAGAAAGATCAAGTTTCATATCTCGGAAGATCCAACCGGATCGGTTGCACCTTCACCGGATCGGTTGGCATTTGGTCGGAATAAATGTTGTTGCCATAACAGACCGATCGGTCGCAACCCGCAACCGGATCGGTCGGTGTGTTATTATTGAAGACCAACGGATCGGTTGGTCGTATGACCGATCCGGTTGGAGAAGCTGCAGTTGTCAAATCTTCATCACTAAGCTTCCCTTTGCATCCAAACGATTCTAGGTCCTTCTCTTGGTGTATTCTAGTCCCTTCCTTACTCCTTGGAGGCCAAGTCAAGCATTTAACACCCTAGGCCTTGGAATTAGTATAAATAGAGGCTAATTGTGAGCATATTAGACACACTTCAATTACAAAGCTCTCTACTCATCAAACCAAGCCTTAACCTCACGAAATTCGTCCTTAGAAATCCGGAGAAGTTTGGAGTTCCGAAGTTCCACCTTTGGAAGCCAAAACACTAAGAAGTCCACCACGATCCTTTGGGAATCATTACTTCATCATTTGTAATCTTATTCCAAGCATTGTAAGACTTTTAATCATGTTTTCTAATGATCAAAGTTATGAGTTTATGTTCATGTTTGCTATGAGTGGCTAGTTTCTTTATACACTTGCTTAAATGATGTTGATTATTATATGATTAGTTAGTGATTGTATTAACATGTTTTAATTCAATTTCAAGTTGATTCTAAGATCCAATTGTGCTAAAGTTTCATAGTGACATTTGTTAATCAAGTTTGGCTAATTGGTAATTATCGTTGGGGTCGAAAGAACTTCGTATTATTCAACTAGTCATAATCATTTTGTCTATGGATGATTGTTTTACCCATTATTCTTGATTATACAAAGGAACTAAGGTGTGGTTGTAATAGAAACGCTTTTGATTATCAAATTGGATTGGTTGGAAACATCTAAATGGTCGTAAGATTAGTTGTTGAAAATTAATTGTAGCCTTTTGTCTATGATCGGGTACCTTTTGTATTGACCATTTCTTAAGCAATTTGATGAACAAGTGGATGTTTTGTGTTTAAGTTTATGTATGTAGACTTATGAAACTTGAATTGATCTTGAATTGATTGGTTAAACTTAAAGCTTGTTTTTATGAACTAAAATCTTGACGAAGGTTTAACTTGTAAGAACAATAGATTAGTTTTCAACTAATTATCACAACCAACATGTTAAGTAGTTAATACAATCACATTAATCTATGATATGATACTAGTTTAAGCAAGTGTAGTTTTTAATCATCTGAATTTCATTATATCTATTTGCTTTGTTATATGTTTTTGATAGACTCCGTTAATTCAAACTTGTGCTCTGATTCACTCAAATCCTGCGAACGATCGACTTACCTTCATAATCTTGCTATAACGGACGAGTATACTTGCTCGTATGTGTTATTGGTAATATTGGTAATTCACCTTTATAAATTTAAAACTTGCACCTACAGGGCACATCAAGTTTTAGGCGCTGCCACGGGATTTGATTGTGTTTCAACAAGTTCTTGAATTCCCCACCGATAAAAAAAAAAAAAAAAAAAAAAAAAAATTCTTCACGAAACCTTAATCGGATCCGGTTGCCCTCAACCGAATCTGTTCTGAGTTTACCCATCATTCAACAGTCGACCGATCGGTCACTTCCATAACCGATCCGGTTACCTTCCTCTGTTCCATATAAACCGTTTCGTTGTTTGTCCGTGTGTTTAGATATTGCCCGGATTCTCTAGGACATTGTATGAACACTCGGCAATGAATAGAACCAATTACACCTCTTACCAACCCCGAACGTTTGATTCGAAAAGAAGGAGAACACGTTTCATACCATTGGAAAACCGTGTACCAAGAGTACCAAACCCACCATTTGATAACCTCATTGAAGCCAAAGTTGTTTACAATCCTTTCACCAATTTACCTTTTCCCATGGCGGACGATCAACCTATGTGGGGAACAAACCAACCGTAGCACCAACACCCGAAAGTGCTATTGTTGCTATTAACCTTGGTGACAACTTCACCGTGAAGGACATCACCTTTCTATGATCAAAGACCGACAATTCGATGGCGCGCGTGGCCGATCCGCGATAAGCACATTGCGAATTCATCGAAATTTGCGGCATGTTCCGTTATGGCGACACCGATGTCAATGCCATTAAACTCAAACTTTTCCATCATCACTCACGGAGATGCTAAAGTATGGTACAATGAATTAACCCCAGAATCATCAATACTTGGGAGGAGATGAGGCAAGCTTTTGTGAGCCGATTCTTTCCACTGCCATGTTTGATCGATTAATGGGAGAAATTCGCTTTCAACCAAAACCCAAACGAATCACTTGTCGAAGCTTGGCTTCGAATGAAAGATTTGTCCGTAGTTGTCATGGACATGTATTATCAAAAGGAACCATTATCCAAATCTTTTACCATGGACCTGGATGAAATCTCAAGGCATCCTTGATCTTGGAGGAATTTTCTCTATAAAACTCCTAATGATGCACATCAATTGCTCGAAGATCGAGTACTTCTCAAACTTGATTGGTCCAAAGATTCCAAAACCAAACCTCTCCGAAAAACCGTTGCTTTTGTCGAAAACACCGATACCTCAAAACTCATGGAGAAGATGGAAGCGTTAACCTCACAAATCAACTCGCAATACAAGGATATCAAAGATGAGATGAAAGACATGCGAGATGGATGCAACAATTGTGGAGGAAATCACCCATCGTCCGAGTGCGACGATAAACCTATGGGTGGACCAAAAGAAGGAGAAGCAAATTACGTTCAAGGAGGATACCGTGGAGGAGGATATCGTAGTAACTATTACGGTCGAAATTCGAAATTGGCAAGATCGCCGACCAAGGGATGACAACCGTGATTCTCAACCACGAACCGACGATCCACCACACCAAAGTTCCGACAAAAGACGAAGAAACCGAATTGAAAAAACCATGAGAGAATTCGTGGTCGGACAAAATCCGCAAATGATTTTATCAAAATCAATTTTTCAATCTTAAAGCCAAAGTTGAGCAAGGACGGAAAAATCATCAAGCATCTATCCAAGATCTTGAAAACAAGCTTAGCGGACTTTTCGACCAACATTCCTCTAGACCATCGGTTCATTGCCAAGTAACACTCAATCAATCCAAAACCATCAAATGATAAGACGCATCAGTCCACCCCAAACACGAAATGAACATATCAATGTCGTTACAAGAAGTGGTCTCGATCGATCCACCACCTAATCCTAATACTCCTATCACCGTTGATAGTGAGGATGAAAACGAAGAACCAAACACAACTCAAACCACCAAAAGAAAGACATTCCACCCGTCAAGGCGATACACCGAAAATTCCTTATCCTCAACGCCTAAAGAAAGAGAAGATGGAAGAGCGTTATAAGAAGTTTATCGAAATAATCAAAGAGGTTAGACTCAATGTTCCTCTCGTTGATGTTATAGCGGAATGCCCAATTACGGAAATTTTGAAAGAACTTAATAACAAAAGCAAGCTTGAGCAAATATCAACAACTTTTCTTAACGAAGAATGCTCACCATAGTTCAAAACAAAATTCCACCAAAGCTCGGAGATCCCGGGAGCTTTCTTATTCCATGTACTTTGAATAACGTTAAATGTGATGCTTTAGCCGATCTTGGCGCAAGTATCAATTTGATGCCTTATTCACTCTATTCCAAGTTGTGCAACAACACTGAAACCAACAAAATGAGCATTCGATTGGCAAATCATTCCTATCAATATCCCGTGGAATTGTCGAGAATATGCTTGTTCAAGTCGGTAAATTCATTTTCCGTAGACTTTGTAATTTTGGAAATGGAAGAAGATAGTAAAGTCCCACTCATTTTAGGAAGACCTTTCCTAAACACCGACGCATAATCATCAAAGTTAAAGGAAAAGAACTCAACCTTGGAGTTGGGAAGATCGAATCACTTTTCTTATCGATAAAGCAATGCGCTACCCACATTCTAGTGATGACACTTGTTTTAACGTCGATGTCATTGATGAAGTCACTGATGAGGAATTAGATGCATTACTAAACGAATCCGATCCATTCATGACTACTTCTGGAAAAATCAATGAAACAGATTTTGACAAAGAATTTGATGATTTCATGAAAGTAGAATTTGAAGAAGATAATTCGTAAGAAGAAGAAATAGAGGAAGAGGAAGAAAATTTTGAGAAATCACTTTCAATGAAAAATGCGAATAAAATCCTCTATCGAAGAACCACCCACGGATCTCGAACTCAAACCTCTCCCAAATCATCTTGAATATGCTTATCCGGAGGAGAACTCACTTCTTCCAAGAGTCATATCTTCATTGCTCGAGGATGATGAGAAAGAAAGTTTAGTTTCGTACTCAAAAATCACAAACAAGCTTTTGCTTGGAAAACATCCGATATCCCAGAATTAGTCCTAATTTTGCAAACACAAAATTAATTTCGAAGAAGGATTAAACCGTGGTAGAACGTCAACGTAGACTCAATCCCAACATGAAAGAAGTTGTTAAAAGGAAATCATTAAACTTCTTGATGTCGGAATCATTTACCCAATTGAGGATAGTCCTTGGGTAAGCCCTGCTCCTTTGTGTTCCTAAGAAAGGAGGAATGACGGTTGTAACTAATGAGCGAAATGAGTGGTTCCAACTAGAACTGCCACCGGTTGGCGTGTTTGTATTGACTATCGTAAGTTAAACAAAGCCACCGAAAGGATCATTTTCCACTCCCATTCATGGATCAAATGCTTGAAAGACTAGCGGAAATAAATTCTTTTGTTTCTCGACGGATTTTAGGATATTTCAAATTCCATCGATCCTAACGATCAAGAAAAGACCACCTTTACTTGTCCTTTTGGAACCTACGATATCGGCGTATGCCTTTTGGTCTTTGTAATGCACCCGCAACTTTTCGAGGTGTATGATCGCCATCTTCAAGACATGCTTGAAACCTCCATGGAAGTTTTCATGGATGATTTTCGATCTTTGGAGAGTCATTCAAGCTTGCCTTTCTAATCTCGATAAAATGCTCGAAAGATGCGTTGCACATCTTGTTCTCAATCGGGAGAAATGCCACTTTATGGTAACCAAGGAATTGTGCTTGGCACAAAATCTTTAGTGCCGGAATGGAAGTCGACAAAGCAAAGGTCGATGTCATCTCAAAACTTCAACACCAACCAACGTCAAAGCCGTTAGAAGTTTTTTAGGACATCTTTGGTTTTACCACGATTCATCAAAGATTTTTCCAAAATATCTCGTCCAATGACAAAACTTCTTGAGAAAGAATCTATCTTTGACTTGATGTCGATTGCATAAAAGCTTTCAAATCATCGAAATCTCAACTTACTAGTGCTCGATCATGGTTTCACCTAATTGGTCACTACCTTCGAACTTATGTGCGACGCAAGCGATTTCTTTGTTGGGTGTCTTAGGACAACGCGAAGGAAACACTTTCGGCCTATATATTTTGCCAAGAAGACCGAATAGTGCCCAAAGAAAATTATACCGTCACCGAAAAGGAATTACTAGTGTCGTTTTGCCTTTGACAAATTCGATCATATCTTGTGCTCTCAAAAGCGATCGTTTTACCGATCATTCAAGACTCAAATATCTCATTCACCAAGCAAGACGCTAAACCACGCCTTATTCGATGGATTTTGTTACTCCAAGAATTTGACATCGAAATCAAAGACAAGAAAGGAGCGAGAGAATCTTGTCGATCACTTATCTCGCCTCGAAAATCCTAATCTTGAAGAGTTGAAAGAAGAAGAAATCGATGATTATTTTCCGATGAAACTCTCATGACCATCAACGGAAATGACGATCCTTGGTTTCTCGACTTTGCAAACTACCTCACGGAGGAATTCTCGAAAAGGACTAACTCATGCTCAAAGAAGCAAATTCTTTTCTAACTTAAATACTATTTTTGGGAAGAGCCATATCTTTTCAAAATGTGTCCGATGGGATGATCGAAGATGTATTTTGGTTCGAAACTCAGTAAAATTCTTGACGAATGTCACCATGGCCCAACTGGGGACATTATGGTCCTTCCACCACGCCTAAGAAAGTTTTTGATCTTTGGGTTCTATTGGCCAACAATATTCAAAGAAGCACATACACTTGTTCAAAGCTGTGACGCTTGTCAAAGAACCACCAATCTCTCGAAGGGATGAAATGCCATTAACAAGCATTCAAGTGTGTGAAATATTCGATATTTGGGAATAGATTTCATGGGACCTTTCCTAAATCCCACAAATTCGAATACATTCTCGTTGCTATAGATTACGTGTCCAAATGGGCGTAAGTTGAAGCTTTACCGACAAACGATGCTCGTGTGTCGTTAATTTTCTCAAAAGCTTTTAGCTCGTTATGGAATTCCCAAAGCACTCATAGCGATCGTGGAACTCATTTATGCAATCAACAAATGGAAAAACCATGAAAAGATATGGAGTTCATCATCGACGGCGATCGCTTATCATCCACAAACTAGTGGACAAGTCGAAAATACCAACAGAGCTCTCAAAGAATCTTTGGAAAAACCGTAAAGACAATCCATCTTTATGGGCAAGGAAACTTGATGATGCTCGTGGGCATTTCGTACGGCTTATAAAACACCAATTAGTACGACTCCCTGAGACTCTGTATGGGAAGACTTGTCATTTGCCGTTCAAGTTGAACATCGTGCTTATTGGCGCTCGGACAACGTAACACCGATCTCAAAATAGCCGGAGAGAAAAGATTTACGCAATTGCACGAACTCGATGAATTAAGACTCCAAGCTTATGAAAACTCCAAAGCGTATAAAGCCGAACAAAAGCTTATCATGATAAAAAGCTACGAATTCAAAAGAATTCAAAGCCGAGATAAAGTTCGCTTTTAACATGAAATTCAAATTCAAAGCTCTAAGTTACAACCAAAATGGTTTGGACCATATGTCGTTAAACATGGATATCCATCGGGTATGTCGAACTCTATGACAAACAAGGTAGAAGTTTCATTGTTAATGGACACCGAATCAAGTTATACTACGATAAGGAGCAAACGAATGAAGTTTCGATTCTTGGCGGTGTCCTCGAGACACCATGAGAATGAATTGAAACTATCACCTTTGTAGCACCATTTCTGGAAGGATTCCACAAATTGTTCCGTGAAACCAATCACTTGAATTAAATGCGGGACGATATTGAAGATCTTGGTGAAGAATTCATGTACATCCCGAACTCTATAATGTTCAAAGCGCCATAGCAATTTGAATAAATCGGGAAGAATCGAGTCGGTGATGACTCAAGAATAAAACAAGCGCTTCTCGGGAGGCAACCCGTGTGTTTTGATTTGATTTTCGTGGTCACTCCCCAAAGTCTTAACCTTTGGTTGAACTTAAGTGTGGGGGTGCCACCCTTTAATAAAACCTTTTGTTTGTTTATAAGATTGTGTGTGTGATGATTTCTCTAGTGGACGCCAGAATGAAGAAAGAATTTTAAGTCGATAAACTCATTGACATATCTGGTTTCATCTCTATTTTCCTATTTCTATACTTTGAAGTTCGCTTTTCATTGAGGACAATGTCTAACTTAAGTGTGGGGGTGAATAGGAAAATTAGAGTTTTCATGCTTAAAATTTAAAATTTTGTTTGCCCTTGTGATCTAGTTGTTTTCACATTTTTAGGATTATCTATTAGAATAACTGGATCATTCCACTGGTAAAAGCTGGTAATATTTGAAACTTCGAGATGTGTTCCGATTACTATTGCAATCCATTCTTGGATCGATGACATTTGCTAGCACATTTTATACCCTTTCCACTAAATTGTGAGGATTTGAGCCTATTTCTTATTAGCATACATCTTTTATGCTTGAATCTTTTGCTATGAGTGTGCCGGTGATTTTATTTATTCTAGAACTTGTTCTTGTAAATCATTACTAGACCGCAGTGAGATTGCATTCGTGCGATATAAGTGAATTCGTGTGATAAAGAGGCACCTTAGGATTTAACCCAAATGGCCTTCCATTTCACATCTAATGATACATTAGCTAGCCTCATCGGTTAGTTAACCACCCACATGGACCCATTTGTAGTGCTCATTTTAGCACTAGATACCCCTAGTTACACCTTCCGAGCCATCCTTTTCATTTTGCTTCACCCGGAAAATACAAAAGATTTTACACTTTAAACCTTAGCCTACCCCTTATCAATGTCTAACGGTTGGTTGCTAGTTTCATGGAAAGTGAAGATTGTTCAAATGATCATGAGTACCACCTCGTGTGATTGATTGAGCCATGCGTTATGTTATGTTAAAAAAAAAAAAAAAAAAAAAAAAAAAAAGTTGTGTTGAAAGTATGGAAATAATAGCCAATGTGCTACGGTCGAGAATAATTGACATGGCAAAGCAAAAAGTGTGGAAAGTGAAAAGAAGAAAGCAAAGCTATAATCATTTATCCGTTCGTGGAATGTTTGGTAGCTAGCAACATGGGTATTAGACTTGATGTCATTTTATTTTTACACCAATTTCATTAAACATTCCCATGCCTTATCCATACCCTTAACCCTTAGCCTATCATTATAACCGAATAAAATCCCTCTTTAGATGTTTTTACTTGGTGCTCACGCCACGTCGGTGGAGTTTTGTTTTTGTACAAGCTTATGGTAATAATCTAATCATGATCGAGCAATGAGTGTGATTTATCTTGTTACTCCACTAAAATGAGTGATTGAGTGAATTATATTCCATTATTTTTCGTGAGGTGTTTTGAAATGTTTATCATGCAAGAAAATCGTTGGATATTGTCAAACATCTTGATGTTTCACCTTTATAAGCCTAATTGATGGATCTTCTCTCGTATTTATACTTGGTTCACATTTTTCATAATCACGATCTTGTCCCAGTGGATGTTTTTCCTAGATTTGCTTGAGGGCAAGCAAAGTTTAAGTGTGGGGAATTTGATAACACCGGATTGTGCATGTTTTAGTAGCATGTGTGTACTTTTATATCTCGTTATTTGGTTATATTTGTGTGATTTTAGTACTTAATCGTATCTAGAGATGTTTGTCTAGTATTTATAACCAAGTGCGTGGAAATGGAGGAAAATGTGGAAATATGCGATTAATCAAGATTCCGCCTCGAGAAAGCTAAATCCAAGTACCTTTGAAGACCTTAGTGATTGAAGAACCAAGTTCTACAAGTCGAGTGAGAGAGAAAGATCAAGTTTCATATCTCGGAAGATCCAACCGATCGGTTGCACCTTCACCGGATCGGTTGGCATTTGGTCGGAATAAATGTTGTTGCCATAACCGACCGATCGGTCGCAACCCGCAACCGGATCGGTCGGTGTGTTATTATTGAAGACCAACCGGATCGGTTGGTCGTATGACCGATCCGGTTGGAGAAGCTGCATTGTCAAATCTTCATCACTAAGCTTCCCTTTGCATCCAAACGATTCTAGGTCCTTCTCTTGGTGTATTCTAGTCCCTTCCTTACTCCTTGGAGGCCAAGTCAAGCATTTAACACCCTAGGCCTTGGAATTAGTATAAATAGAGGCTAATTGTGAGCATATTAGACACACTTCAATTACAAAGCTCTACTCATCAAACCAAGCCTTAACCTCCCGAAATTGGTCCTTAGAAATCCGAGAGAAGTTTGGAGTTCCGAAGTTCCACCTTTGGAAGCCAAACACTAAGAAGTCCACCACGATCCTTTGGGAATCATTACTTCATCATTTGTAATCTTATTCCAAGCATTGTAAGACTTTTAATCATGTTTTCTAATGATCAAAGTTATGAGTTTATGTTCATGTTTGCTATGAGTGGCTAGTTTCTTTATACACTTGCTTAAATGATGTTGATTATTATATGATTAGTTAGTGATTGTATTAACATGTTTTAATTCAATTTCAAGTTGATTCTAAGATCCAATTGTGCTAAAGTTTCATAGTGACATTTGTTAATCAAGTTTGGCTAATTGGTAATTATCGTTGGGGTCGAAAGAACTTCGTATTATTCAACTAGTCATAATCATTTTGTCTATGGATGATTGTTTTACCCATTATTCTTGATTATACAAAGGAACTAAGGTGTGGTTGTAATAGAAACGCTTTTGATTATCAAATTGGATTGGTTGGAAACATCTAAATGGTCGTAAGATTAGTTGTTGAAAATTAATTGTAGCCTTTTGTCTATGATCGGTACCTTTTGTATTGACCATTTCTTAAGCAATTTGATGAACAAGTGGATGTTTTTGTGTTTAAGTTTATGTATGTAGACTTATGAAACTTGAATTGATCTTGAATTGATTGGTTAAACTTAAAGCTTGTTTTATGAACTAAAATCTTGTGAAGGTTTAACTTGTAAGAACAATAGATTAGTTTTCAACTAATTATCACAACCAACATGTTAAGTAGTTAATACAATCACATTAATCTATGATATGATACTAGTTTAAGCAAGTGTAGTTTTTAATCATCCAATTTCATTATATCTATTTGCTTTGTTATATGTTTTGATAGACTCCGTTAATTCAAACTTGTGCTCGATTCACTCAAATCCTCGCGAACGATCCCGACTTACCTTCATAATCTTGCTATAACGGACGAGTATACTTGCTCGTATGTGTTATTGGTAATATTGGTAATTCACCTTTATAAATTTAAAACTTGCACTCTAGGGCACATCACCGATCCAATGTTCAAACAAGTCGATCTTGTCACACAGATGGGACACTTCATTAATCAACCGGCTCTCATGATTAGTCAAAACATGAACTCTCCCACACACCAACAACAATCTCGAACGACATCTAATCCACACAATCAAGCCACCGTTAGAGATGGGAAGGTTATGGTGCAAATGGTTCAAGAAAGCAAGACGAACAAGGAAGAGGTGGAATTGGTAGAGGATATGTGGGTAATCGAATAGAGGAAGGAATGGAAATCGGGACCAGCAAAGCCGATTAAGTGCTACAACCGTGGAGGTGAGGACATATTGGTAGGAACCGCACATCTCTAAAACGTCCACGTAATGCGTAATACTTGAGAGACAAGATGTTGCTTGTTCAAGCTCGGGATAATGGAGCGCCTTGGATGAAGAGGAATTGTTTCTTCTTCGAGGAAATGCCGAATTTATGATGTCGATGTTGATGAACGACCAATTCGTGAGATGGGTCATAATCATCGAATGCCTTTCAAGTAGCCGATTGTGATGCATTTGACTCGATGTCGATGATGAACCCTCTTGCTCAAACAATCTTCATGGCGAGCATCTCACCTATGGTTTCTCCAAAGGTCTCTCCACCACAACAAGTTGGTCCATCCAAAGACAAAATCATTTCAGAGGTATTAAAACTATATGATGATGTTGATGAGCGAAAGATGCATAGAGAAGTACAATCTCTTAAGACTTATGAATCAGATATTGATGATGAGGGTAATAGCAATATTGTCCCATATGATCAATATGTGAAGCAAAATGAAAGTGAGGTTGTACCAAGTAATGCATCTTCCGCAGTTAATGATGACTATGTTTTTAATGAATACACTGCATGTGCCCCTGATGATTCTGTTGTCTCTGAACTTAATGACTATAAAGAATGTGTTGCTATTTATGAACAACGTGCTAAATTTGAGTTGACCACCCGTGAGCAGGAAATGGATGACCAAATGCGCACAATTATTAGAAAAGTAACTTTAGAAGAAGTACTAAAACAAGAGTTAAACTCCTTACAAGAAAAGCTTTCTAAAGCGCTAAGCAAAAATAAGAACTTCAAGAAAATGTGAAAATGCTTAAGAAAGAATTCAATGCTAAGGAATCAAAACTTTTGAATGATTTTTCCAATCTAAAAACTTTGAAAACAAACTTGAAAATAAGTTATACGCACAAGGGAACACCATTCAGACTGCTCACTTGATCACTAAGCATAGAGTCTTAAGCGATAAGCATAGCATTCCCCTTGTTGAGGAACCAAATCCAGGGGTCATTAAAAGGGCTAGAACTGCTCATAAGGTTATTTATGATGGTAATGAAATCCTTAAGCCTAGTGTTAGCCTTAATAGTTTTTATTAGAAGTGATGGTCATTCACGTTTAGGAACTTTGTAACGCGTGTTAGATATCGTGATAGAATAGTCAACGGGCTCGTGGATTGGACTAAGCTAAATGGGTATTAGTTTAGTTAAGCTTGCCTTATATCAATCCATGTCCAATCCAATCCAAACGAGCCCATGCCAAGCCCATTAGGGTATTTCTCTTGTACTATAAATACCCCTCAAGTATGTCATTTGAGGGGTGTGCTTGAGTGTGTTGTGTGTGTGTTTTCTTATGAATTAGTGTTTCATCTTCTACTCTTTGTCTCTCTAAAATACACGTATCTTCATTCAAGTCACCACATCTTTTCCTCATCTCTCTAGTCATATTGTGTGAAATGGTTTGATAAAAGGGGCTTTACAATTGTTTCTTTTCACCCTTTTTCTTTTACTCCTGCCTCCATGTGCCAAACGATTTCAAATACATGCTGCACATGTTGAGGAGGAGGATTTATCCAAAAACATGATGAGTATTTAAACCTGGCTCTGATACCAATTGTAGGACCTTATAAATATCAACCTTATCACAAACCCAACACTTATATCTCGTTAACACAAACACAAACGTAGAAAGATAAAGAAGAAAAGATGGGAAAGATGGTGACTTGATGTTATACAAACCGTGTATGTTATGCGTAGAAAGATAAACACAAGATGATGTTTATTGCAAAGGAAGAAACACACACACACTTTCAAGCACACCCCTCAAATGATATACTTGAGGGGTATTTATAGTACAAGACAAAGGATGCCCTAAGGCTTGGCCATGGGCCGTATATGGGCTTGGACATGGATTGGGTTACATGAACTTATACAATGCTAGCTTAACTAAACTAATAACCAATTAGCTTAGCCCAATTCACGAGCCCGTTGACTATTCTAGTACGATATCTAACACACGCTACAAAGTTTCTAAATGTGAATGACCATCACTCCAATAAAACTGCCACACCCCAAATTACACTTTTTGCAATGGAATGGAATTCAGGGATCGATCGTCATAGCATCACAATCACAGTTATATTGAACGACCTAAAGTGTCGTTTGAAAAGAACATCGTTTGATTTAATAAAACAATCAGAGTTTACAAAGTAAAGGTCCCAAATGAAAATCAACTTGTGCGGAAATAAGTTTGTTACAAGTCAAACGATGTTTTTAAAGTGTATAAATCCCCTGTGAGACGCGTCGTCACCACGACTCTATGATAAGTCCACATGCATGCCATGAAGTGAATGCCTTAGATACCTGAGATAAAACATGCTTAAAACTGTCAACACAAAGGTTGAGTGAAATTCATAGGTTTAATTAATTCGTTTGAACACAATATTCGTAGTGTGAGTTACATTGTTTCACACTCATCGTTGAAAACAAAACATCATTTATTTCACTAAGTTCATGACAACCAAAGCGTAAACCTCGTACCAATAGAAATTGGTAAAATCGTTTCATCGCAGCCCTAATAGGTAAACTTGCCAATTTATCTTAATGATTCAAATATAGTGCGTTCGATTTCCCCTAACTGGGTCAATAAGAATGGGAGTGTTAATTCCAATAGGCCTATTCACAATATCCGCGCTCACTCGCAAGTGACTAATGGTGCATGATGTAGGGACTTCAAACATGGCAATTGATTACTTAGTGACAATAAAACATTTGGATATAGCATACAGTTCAAAGCATTTGTGTTCGATTAAAAATAGTTGAGCATGTATCTCCCCCAAAAGTAGTATAAAAGCAATTGAAAATGGGGCTATGGAACTCACTTGGACAATAATGCGATGGCAAAAGTGAGTACACCGAAATGTAGCGTGAATCTCTAACCTTGACCTATTATGAATGATATGATACGTAATGAGTTATGATGTAATGTTACGCATGCAATTCGTATGTTATTTATACCACTTGTGAATTTTTGAAAATAACACTCTTCGTCGAAAAATACTCTTTTGACGTCTTGACCATTCTTAAATTACTTTGCAAGTATTTACGCCAAAATGACATCCTACAATAGTTTCTTAATGATTTATTGTGAAATTATAACTTTCGTCAGAAAATAATGTCGTTGAAAATTTCATGAAAGTGACTAAACGGCCTCTAAAAGCTAGTCGTAAAATGGTGCACGTCGGCGTTAGGAAACAAACTCAACGGTTTTGGGAAGCTCGTATGATAATCTCAAAGTTTTTGCATTTAAGTTTTAGTCCTAGAGGTCTCGTATATAAAGAAAATTAGAGGTTAAGTAAGGTACTTTTAGTCCAAAATATAGTTTAAGGATGGTTTTTCGGAAAGTTTGAGCGACCGTAATTAATTCATTACAACTCCGCTAAACAAACGATCGGACATTTTGATAAGTATACTTGGCGAACTTACTTTTACTAGAAGACATCATTTTTATAAGAAAATGTACTCCATTTTAGTTCTCCAAATTTTGTTCTCCAAAACTTTGTTCTCCAAAACTTGTTCTCCAAATGTTTGTTCTCCAAAACTTGTTCTCCAAATGTTTGTTCTCCAAGATTTTAGTTCTCCAATTGTTTGTTCTCCAACCTTTTTGTTTCAAAGTAACATATATATTTTCGATAAGTCGACACTTTTTATAACGTCTAAGCCACGTTTTTGACTCGTCCAAAACAAATATTGTTTGCTGAAATTTCCAGAATTTTGTATTTTTCGTCGCCAAATTGAAAAATTCATAACTTCTTCGTTATAACTCCGTTTAATCCGCCTGCCGCCACGGTTTCGCTTTTAAAGTATATTTTCTAAATATCTAGGCCAAATGTTTTCACCTACTGTCGGATTTTCCAGAATTTCAAAATAAGGACAGACCCTTTTCAAAACGTGTCGAAATGAGTTTTTCTCGCGCCAAACCTATTCTAACCCATTCAAAACAACTCCGAAGCTATTCTAATCCTAACATACACCTTCTTAGGGTGTCATGGGTTCCTAGACATCACCAAGAGTGATATATTACAAGGATTAATTATAGGGTGTCATATATATATATAACTCTTAAAAACAATGTAAAAGTGGTATAAACATCCATAAGTCTTGCATGTTAACTCAAATATGATGTAATGAACACAAAATAAATATGGAAGATGAACATGAATATGAGATGCTTACTAGTAACTTGATGAGGTGAAGTGAACAAAGGTTTAATCCTAAACACCCTAGGTTTTTATTTCAAAACCCAAACTAAGAGTGTGTCTAGATTGTGATGAACTTGACATTGAAAAATCTTGGTCTTTTTCTTCTTGTTTTCTCTTGGCCGAATATTTCAACAAAAATAGAGAGAATATAATAGTTTTCTTGCAAGTGAAATGAGTATGTATGTGTAAAATGAAGTGTAGCTAGTTGTTGTGTATATCAAAATATATAACATATCTATTATAAAATCAAATCAATTACATGCATTAAATGAGCAAATGAAAAATTGTCAAAGTGGTAATGTGATGGAGTGTGGTATTCATTTGTCAAAACAAGAAAAAGAAAATGAAGTGACATGCTTCATTAATGTCTTTGTCTCCTTGTCTAATATTATAGGAGTATAGATTTAGAATAAATAAAAACTAGATATTTATTGTTAGATATGACGTTAGCTAGAAATAAATTTTAACGAGTCAAAATAAAATATATTGATGTCATAAAAAATTATAAAATACATTCCTTACAAAATTTGAGTAAAATAATAATTATCGTGTAGTTTTACTTAAAACTGTCGTAATTATGTAAATATAACAATTTATATACAAAATAAATTTAAAACACCGGGTAAACTCATAATATTATTTTTACAATCTTAATATGAATATAAAAATATATCGGGATAATTTTTGGAAGTATCGGATCAATTGTTCAAAATAATTAATTACGCGATAGCGTTTATTTAATAAAAATTATACGGTTAATGAAAGATGCAAAACCATGCATGAACTAATATGATGATAATGATGCTAATGATATATAGACTAAACCTAGTCTATATGAAATGTCCTTGATGATATGATCATGAAATCGCAGCTAAACCATTAAGGTTACGCGAATTTGATACTCGTAAACCCAGTTTACGATAAATGATGAAATAGTGAAACTTGAGAAATGACCTGAAATTGCGAGTTGTCACAAAAACTATTAAGGCTAACAATTAGGCAGAAACCTAGTTGCGCTGAGTGCACTGAGGAAGATAAGAAATCAGATGAAGTCACTAGGGAGAGAATGAATAAGAAACTCAACAACCCTACATGTAAAGAGAAAAACATAACTATCAAACCTCATGATTACACTAAGGAAAATTGGATCTCCCTTAACATGTTTAAGCCTCAAACTCAATTAACCCCGTAATGCATTTTTGGAAGAAAGATATGGATAAGCAAAAGCGAGAGAATCTTGTTGTAACAAACCCTCCCTTAGAAAATGCCTTCAAGAATTGTGTATCCTCCAAATACACCAATGCATTTAGTTCCTACAACTATTGCCACTAAAAAGCAAGACCTTAATCAGCCAATATGTTATCTTTCAATTATTTGTTGATTTTGAGAAAACTTGTAAGAAAAGGATCACACCCACTGGGATAATCAAGGGAAAGGGTTTTGAGCAAACTAAAGAATGCTAATGTTCCCATAATTCCCTCTACAGAGTAATCGGTGACATTAAAGCAAGGTGTCAAAGCCTCTGTGCAATACCAAGCAAGATAGGACCTCGCAAGCTAAGAATGTTCATTGGAAGAGAGAGAAGACCATCCTAGGAACTTTAAGTTCGAGTTGAATAAAATGAATCGTGTTGATTCTAGTATTTGCCATAGGCGCACTATAATTAATTCAATTCGATACTATCTCGCAAACCATGTAATGATGTCTCGCTTGAATTCTATTGCTAATCATGAATGTGGTGTGAATATTTTGTCTAATGTCAAGTGCCCGCTAAAATTGTTAATGCAAAAATCATGTTAAGGCTAAAAGGCAAAGACGAAAGAAAGTTAGAAAACAAAGGAAACCCACAGAAGAACATTTAGCAAGATAGGTTATCAATGGATACCTTTGGCCATAAGGATAATCGCTTTGCCCTCAACGCTAAGACAATGCCCACTAGAAAATGGATGCCACCGTAGAACTATTCCTTTAAGAAGTGAACATACTTTGAATAGGTCAAACACGGACACCAACACCGCATCTATTCCTAATGATTCCATAGCTTCTATTTCGATATGGATGTTTCTATTTCGATATGGGTGTTCCAATCATCATTACTAACCAAGTGGAACCCATTATTGCATGGGGTTCCCAATTATCCATTATCCATTCTTGTTTGTGTTCAACCGCAGATCGCTTAAATCGCTGTGGTACCGGACTCAGCCGTTCCAAGCATATGATTTGGAGCCCGGTCGCGGCTCATGAACTTCGTGAGTAAATTCATCGACAGTTAGATTCGGAACCACCATTTTAGAGCAATTATGGGTTATGGAGATTATGTAGTTGGTAAAAGTGTAATTTGTGGTATATTATGTTGAAGGTCTTGGTCACAACTTGTTCTCTCTGTTGGTCAATTCGTGATTCCGATCTAGAAGTGGCTTTAGAAAACATACTTGTTTTGTTAGAGAACTTGATGGTGTGGAATTATTAAGAGGTACTCGTGGTTCTAACCTATACACCATCTCTATCGATGACATGATGAAGTCTTCTCCAACTGCTTTGTCAAAGGCTTCTAAACAAAGTCTTGGTTATGGCATCGCCGTCTCAATCACTTGAACTTCGCACCATAAACAACATTTCCGTAAAGGATCTTGTCGAGGCTTACCCAGATTAAAATATGAAAAGATCATCTTTGTTCGACTTGCCAATCGGGAAAAGCACAAAATATGCCCACAAACCAAAACCAACAAACTATGTAATGGAAGTTCTTCATACCCTTCATACGGATCCGTATGCCCAATGAGAGTGCAAACTATTAATGGGAAGAGATATGTGCTAGTAGTGGTTGATGACTTCTCCCGATTCACTGGGTTAAGTTTTTGAGGACAAAGGACGAAACTCCGATGTCATCATTAAACTCATTAAACAACTTGATTTGACTCAACAAAATGGTTCGAATCGTCCAACCGATAATGGAACCGAGTTTGTTAATAAAGAACTTAATGAATTTTATGAAATGTTGGAATCAGTCCTCAAAGAAGTGTTCCTCTAACTCCTCAATGTAGCGGTGTAGTTGAAAGACTAAATCGAACTCTTGTAGAAGCCGCAAGAACAATTTGATTTACTCAAAGGTTCCAATGTTTCTATGGGTCAAGCTATTGCCACCGCATGTTACACTCAAAATTGATCTCTAATTCACACATCTCATGGAAAGAGTCCATATGAACTTGTCCACAATCGAAAACCTGATCTATCATACCTTCGTGTGTTTGGTGCTTTATGTTATCCAACTAATGACGGTCAAGATTTAGGTAAATTGAAAGCTAAAGCGACATTGGAGTATTTGTTGGATATGCACCAAGCAGAAAAGGCTACCGAATCTACAACAAGAGAACCCAAAATATCATGGAAACAATTCACGTTACGCTTGATGAGTCGACCGGTCAAATGGCTCTGGACAATCCAGATTCGGACCCGCACTTCAAAACAATTCCCATTGGTTCATCCTTGTACCAAATCCTCTCCAAGAGCTCCATATGTACCTCCATCGTAAGATGATTTAAAGAAATTGTTTGATCCAATGTTCGATGAACACTATGAACCAAATGTCGATGAAATGTCAATCCATCAATGCAGGTGCTCCTATCCCGCGAATGAAGTCAACCTTCGCCTCAATATCGAAGTCAAGAAGCGCCGATCACTGTCTCATCAACAAATAATCAATCATCGAGTGTACCTCATGGAAATGTTTCGCATCGTTGATGGAGAAAATCCTTTGCTACCCCAAGATGTCCGCTTGAAAATATATTTGCTCTCGAATCATCATCGAACCATCTTCATCGGGAGAAATCGACTCGCTACTTCAGCCTCAACAACAACCACATGAACACCTTAGGAAATGGACACATGATCATCCATTGGACAACATCATTGGAAACCCTCTCGCCCAAAGATCAACAAGGAAACAACTTGCAACCGATGCCTTATGGTGCTTCTTCAACTCCGTACTCTCTAAGGTCGAACCAAAAGATATTAAAATCGCCATGAATGAAGATACCGGTTCAATGCCATGCAAGAAGAAATTCATGAGTTTGATCGACTTGATGTATGGAAATTAGTACCGCCTAGATTGTGCTATGATCATTGCTCTAAAGTGGATCTTCAAAGTGAAGCTTGATGAGCATGGCGATGTATTAAAGAACAAGGCTAGATTGGTTACAAAAGGATACCGTCGGGAGGAAGGTATTGACTTTGAAGAATCATTTGCTCTCGTGGCACGCATCGAGGCGATCGTAATCTTCACGGCTAACGCCGCAAGTAAGAATATGATTGTCATCGATGGATGTAAAGACGGCTTTTCTCAACTTGGTTTTACCGATTAAAACTTGGTTTTAAACTATTTAGATCGACTTATGTCAATCTATTAAACATGTGTGTTGGATGTTGATAGACAAGCATATATAAGTATGTAATGAAAAGATAAGGAGTAAGAAGCACAAAACCACAACATGAGTATTTATAGTGGTTCGGCTACAAGGACACCTTCCTTGCCCTACTCCACTCCCCGAGTCACTTACTCGAGAGTTCGTAAACACTACACGACACCAACTCCTTATGGTGGAGAAGCCTTTACAACGTTGCCTACTCTTTATCCGGTACAAGGCTAGATATCGGGTTCTTCCACGAGGTAGAACCAAACCTATCACAACGTCACCTATCCTTTATCCGGTACTAGGCTAGATACCGAGTTCCATTACAATGGAGGAACTACTACCCAAACACTACAAAACACCTAACCCCAAAAGAGATCTAATCCTTTAACAACATCAACAAGGATATCAATATCCTTTGACCCAATACTAATCTATCTTGTACATCGAATCACACCATATCGAATGTACACCTTAGGCACCTTTCACTAATGCCTTTGACTCTATCTTCAAAGCACCTTTCACTAATGCCTTATGACTTGACTTCTAGGCACCCTTCACTAATGCCTTTAGTCTTGACTTCTAAGCACCCTTCACTAGTGCTTTCAATACGGACGATTGACACCTTTCACTAATGTCTTCGTCTTGACTCTTTTAGACATCTTTCACTAATGTCTTCAACACTACACTTCTTATGAGAAAGAAGAGAACTATCAACAAGAGAACCTCAGTAGTCTTGATGATAACAAAGCATGGCAACTCATGGACTTGAGCTTGCTCGTCTTCAAAGGATGGTGATCTCTCCTTTAAGAGGAACCTAGAGAATCACACAAAAAACAAAACTACATAAATAGATCACTTGGATATGAGGTTAGAGAGTTTGTAACTCAAAGAGGGAATATGTGAGAAAGGGGTGAGCATAATGAAGAAATGGTTCACTATTTATAAAGAGAAAATGGCTACTGTTCCACGGATCCCATGGATCCTCACTGAGGATCCGTCCGGCGACATCGGGATTCGTGGGACGCTCCTTTGCCCATGGGTTTTGGGTCATGGGTCATGGGTTATGGATCATGGGTATCCAAGTAGATACAATGTATCTATAAGATGCAATGCATCTAGTCCATGGTTCATGGATTAAAACTATGGGCCATGGATTAAAACCATGAGTCATGGATATTATCCATATATAACATAAGCATGATGTCATGCAATGGGTTATGGGTCAAGCTCCATTGGTATGGGTCATGGACTTTGGGTTGTACCCAACTACATTCAATGTATTTGGTCAATGGGTCAAATACTTAAGTTTCTACCCAATTGTATTACCCATTATAATGCATACTAGTTATGTATATATTTGCCCAATATGTAAACACTAGTTGTTGTACATGTGTATTACTAAATCATAAAATCACTTATACTTGTTTTAGTGTTTTGTGTGAAAATGTAAGTGTGTTAGAAAACTATTGGCTCAAACCATTTACGTATTTTATTTGTTTCGTTAAAATGATTTTACGTTTGTTATCGACAAAACATTAGAAGGTAGTGATGATGGAAGAAAGGAAATTGCTTGATGTGAAGGATCAAGTGAAGCGGGTTGAGGAGCCTCGGACGAGGGAGGGATTGGCGGAGGCGCATTCAAAGATGGCTCGACCAAGAATGATGGTGGTGGTAGAGAGGTGTCAACTTCCATGTGGTCGGTTGGTTGACTTTGATGATTTCTCATATTCCAAATGGGATTATTTGATGGTGACGGAAAGAAGGAAGCTGGAGCTAATGTTGACTCAACACCTTGATTTTGTTCCATTATTACTCCTAATGAGGAGAATGTTGCCAGTGGTGGAGGATGATGGCCTAGGAGGCAAGTCCTCTAGATTGTAGAGGTGTGGTGATGAAAGTGGAGTGGTGAATGATAGGGCTCTAGGCACCAATGGTGATTGTTTAGTGGAAATAGGATTGTTTGGTTTAGGAGGTATGGTGGTGTTTGGCATTGGTAGTTTTGTGGGAACTATCCTTTTAGGGATTGGTTTGATTGGTTAAGTTGGTGGAGGAGAAATCCTAGCATTTTTGGATTTAACCGGAGATGATTCGGTTGAAGAAATTTTGTTTACAACACGATCAATTTTCTTGGGTGGTCCTTTGGTGGATGAGTTACCACTTGGAACTTTCCTCATGATGAGATGATTCAAAGAGGTTTGTAAAGGTTTCTAAGTGCTGAAAATGAAGATGAAGATGATGACTTTAGGAGTCCTAACAATGTGGTTTATAAAGCAAGGGATTTGGCAAGTGCATTCAAGACTTAAGCCACTAGAATTTCTTGGAATGTGATGATTAGCATGCACAAGAGTCAACTTAAGAGTTGTACTGATCTAGGAACTTAATTAAGATGAGATGGAGTGTTCAAGTTAGCAAGATGAGCTTGAAATGATTGTTTTAGCTAGAGTTGACATGAATCTGTCATACGGATCCCACGGTTCCCTCCAATGAGGGATCCGTCTAGGCTAATCCTAGGGATCCGTCTCTCAGCAGCTAGGACAAGATAACAATGATGTTTGTAAGGTCTAATGCCTATACCTTCTTGAGTGTTTCAGTCCATCTAAGTGTCTTAAATGAAAGGATACTTAAATGCTTAAGGGCAATGAGTGATGTAGCTAATGATTGCCTTTTATGGAAGAAATTGGAACTTTTATGAGTACCAATGAGTGACCAAAGATGACACTAAAGATTTGAGAGTGTCAAATGGAGCTAAATGATCCTAGAGATCAGATATTAACTTAATGTAATCTTTTGGAGGATATCCTAAAAGCTTTAAGATTGAAAAGCTAGAGTTTGATCCATTTTGACCTATTTGAGATAAGGATGACTACAATCAATTTGCTAAAATTGAAAGATTTCTAAAGCTATATGTATTAACATGTGAGGGATCATGTATGAGTATAAGAGCGGAAGAGTAATGAATATTGATGAAACGATAGATCTACAAGTGTTTTGATTGTGATCTAAATGAGTTATGCGTGAGTATGAACCTTTACTCAGCTTGATAAGGACTAAATTGGTCCTAAGGCACTATGTTTAGCTTAGTGTGAAGTGATCTAAAGATATGTTTTGAAATATAATGATTTCAACTGCATTTCTGTTTGCCGGATCCCACGGTTCCCTAGAAGGAAGGATACCTCTAGCACAAGCTTTGAGATCCGTCCCTCTGCTAAACAGAACCTTTACAAAAGGTATGCGAGGGTTGCTCAAGGCATCATATTTTATAGTTAGTGTTTTCTAAGAAGTTCTAACACTAATATAGTGGAGATATCAAATGTTAAATGTTTTATTTCATGAAGGAAATTACATTACATTGATAGAGCATGAATACTAAGGATTGACCCTATTTTGAAAGAAAACTAAGTTCCTTGAGTGTTTTCGCTAGATGGATCATCAAATGGTTGATGAGTATTTGCCGATTAAGGAATGAAGAAAGTCTTTATGAGAGATGTGTTTAACGGTTCCATCATCTTGTTCACAAGTACGTACAACGGACTTTGAAATTGAGGGTGAAAGTACATGATGTGATGATAAAGGCGTGTTAAGAACATTCCATAAAGGATTAGTTTATTCTTAGAGCCTTGAAGATTTACAATTCGCCTTGTGAAGAAGTAGGCGAGATTGTATGGTTGTTGTGTTAGCAAACAATACATTATGTGAGCACAACAAGCGGGAAGGATTTATTGATTTCCCCTAAGACTCCAAACATTTTCACGTAGGATGAGTGCGAGAGCCTTGTACTCTTCTCAGATATCCCGTGTATAGATAATATTTGGATCGGAGTAATAGGGTTGAGGTTTGCATATCGTGCGAGTCAAGTCTTGTGGGGAAGGTATGTGTGAACAATATGGACTATTTTCTTCACGAAAGTTGAAGAGAGAATCAAGAGACCAATCTTCAGTAAAGGCACATTGTCCTTGATTTGGAATTCGGAGGATGTGAGCAAATTGCCCAAGGGTTAAAACAAAATTTTGGTTTTTGATCCAAAACCAAAGAGATAGAGAGCGATCCTCATTGCATGAAAAGACTGTTATCCAGAAGGACGGTTCTCACGGTTCCCTTCCATGAGGGATCCGGCTAGTATACCTACAGGGATCCGTGGATCTGTAGTGACAGAAAAAAAAAGTTTTGACGGAAAGATATTTTTGTATCTTATATGTTTATACAAAGGTATGTAATTTAGCCAATGTTTGTTTTAGCATGCATTGTCGGTTTCTAATGTATCTTAAGACCCAAGAAAAATACGAAAGATAAAAATTAAACGAAAGGACAAACATATTTGAGAAATAAGCTAGATAAACTAGAATGTTAGTAATATTTCATTTCAATGCTAAGAACGATACAAAGGATTGGGTATATAACACCAATGTAGATTAACAACACAAAGTATATGTCTCCATACGAGAACTTCATCATGGGAAACACGAGAGCGATGAGTGTTAGGGCGATGAGTACGAGGGTGACGTAAACCATGTTGATGAAGAACCTTCTTGGTTTTGGTTTGAGATGAGATGAGATGAGGAGGAAGATGAAGTTTTGAATGAGAGGTAATTTTTGAAAGTGAAATATTTGAAAAAGTTAGGATTTGGTGGAGTGGACGTCGGAGGGAGTTTTATGGGGAAGGAGGAATTTTTGAGATTTGTGTTTTGTTTTATTATTAGAAAGATATGATTTATGGATTAAATGAAATAAAACACAAATTTTATAAACCTCGACTTTTAGACGAAAGAGCAACACGTATGCGAGAAAAGTTTCCTAACGAAGCTACGTGTAATATATGAATATGCACAAAAGATAATCATATAAATTCCTATATAAGAATACTTATTTATTAAGCTAATGTTATTTAGAGATAAGTGGAAAATCATAACTCTAAAGCACTTAGGAATGTCTTTACAAATGACACAACAAATGTCAGAAGACAATTCCGGTTCCTTCATGTTTAAGATACCTTCTTAGGGAAGGTAGTCTTGTTACCAAGCAATTCCTATGGCTTGGTAGGTATGAGCTTTAACTAAGCAACATGACAACGAAGGTTAGTGCAATTAAATAAATAGAAAAAAAATGTTATCATCTAATCAACATCCAAACAAGGTGTTTTAAAAACATGGTGTTTGTATTTGTAAAAGACCTTCTCTGTAGTTTTCAATTAAACACGGATCATATCAAGTTTTTAAAGTACAATATACTTTAGGAAACTTGGTAACGAAGCTCTGATGCCAAATGTGGAAAACTAGAAGGGGGGGTTGAATAGTTTTACCGATTAAAACTTGGTTTTAAACTATTTAGATCGACTTATGTCAATCTATTAAACATGTGTGTTGGATGTTGATAGAAAAGCATATATAAGTATGTAATGAAAAGATAAGGAGTAAGAAGCACAAAACCACAACGCGAGTATTTATAGTGGTTCGGCTACAAGGATGCCTTCCTTGCCCTACTCCACTCCCCGAGTCACCTACTCGAGAGTTCGTAAACACTACACGACACCAACTCCTTATGGCGGAGAAGCCTTCACAACGTTGCCTACTCTTTATCCGGTACAAGGCTAGATACCGGGTTCTTCCACGAGGTAGAACCAAACCTATCACAACCTCGCCTACCTTTTATCCGGTACTAGGCTAGATAACAAGTTCCATTACAATGTAGGAACCAAGGTTGTCAAGATCGGGATCCTACCCAGGATCGTTTTCGTCTTTGCAAGATCGTGATCGTAAGATCGGATCGGGATCTTAAGATCCTACTCTAATGTTATTTCTTAATAGTTTATGTAATTTTATACAAATTTACAAATTCTAATACATTATTACCATAAAATAATATGAATGTTTCATATAAATGTTGTCCTAAATTATGATTATAAAATGTTTAAAAAGATTAACATGCTATTTTTTGAATTCTACAAACAAACAACCCATAAATTTGTAGTTTTTTAGTTTGTAATCCGAGAAAAGTAAGATCGGATCGGATTAGATCGTAAGATCGTATGGTCAAGATCGGGATCCTATAAGATCTTAAGCTTGCAAAGATCCTATGTAGGATCCGGATCATTTTTGCTTTGCAGTATCGTAAAATCGTAAGATCCTAAGATCAGGATCGGGATCCTGACAACCATACTAGGAACTACTACCCAAACACTACAAAACACCTAACCCCAAAGGAGATCTACTCCCTTTAACAACATCAACAAGGATATCAATATCCTTTGACCCAATATTAATCTATCTTGTACATCGAATCACACCATATCGAGTGTACACCTTAGGAACCTTTCACTAATGCCTTTGACTCGATCTTCAAAGCACCTTTCACTAATGCCTTGTGACTTGACTTCTAGGCACCCTTCACTAATGCCTTTAGTCTTGACTTCTAAGCACCCTTCACTAGTGCTTTCAATACGGACGATTGACACCCTTCACTAATGTCTTCGTCTTGACTCTGTTAGACATCTTTCACTAATGTCTTCAACACTACACTTCTTATGAGAAAGAAGAGAACTATCAACAAGAGAACCTCAGTATTCTTGATGATAACGAAGCATGGCAACTCATGGACTTGAGCTTGCTCGTCTTCAAAGGATGGTGATCTCGCCTTTAAGAGGAACCTAGAGAATCACACACAAAACAAAACTACATACATAGATCACTTGGATCTGAGGTTAAAGAGTTTATAACTCAAAGAGAGAATATGTGAGAAAGGAGTGAGAAACAATGAAGAAATGGCTCACTATTTATAGAGAGAAAATGGCTACTGTTCCACGGATCCCACGGATCCTCACTGGGGATCCGTCCATGTCTTGGGGATCCGTGGGACGCTCCCTTTTGCCCATGGGTTTTGGGTCATGGGTTATGGATCATGGGTTTCCAAGTAGATACAATGTATCTATAAGATGCAATGCATCTAGTCCATGGTTCATGGATTAAAACTATGGGCCATAGATTAAAACCATGGGTCATGGATATTATCCATATATGACATAAGCATGATGTCATGCAATGGGTTATGGGTCAAGCTCCATGGGTATGGGTCATGGACTTTGGGTTGTACCCAACTACATTCAATGTATTTGGTCAATGGGTCAAATACTTAAGTTTCTACCCAATTTTATTACCCATTATAATACATACTAGTTATGTATATATTTGCCCAATATGTAAAGACTAGTTGATGTACATGTGTATTACTAAATCATAAAATCATTTATACTTGTTTTAGTGTTTTATGTGAAAACGTAAGTGTGTTAGAAAACTATTGGCTCAAACCATTTACGTATTTTATTTGTTTCGTTAAAATGATTTTACGTTTGTTATCGACAAAACATTAGAAAATCGTAGAATATAAATAAACGTTTTTACGGCTTATTTATATTAACATAAACTACATATAAAACATTTTAGAGTCTCTCCTAATTACTTTTAAGATTTCCAAAAATAGATTTTAAGCATTACAAATTCTTAACCATGTTACAATCATTTAATACACCAACACATATATACAACACCTTTAATTAATGTTATTCTTAAAATACTTCCTAATTAAAAAAAATACATTTAATTAAACATATAGTACAACAAGACAAGCTATGAATCAAACTCTAAGTGCTACTGTCACATCCCTAAAATATCGCAGCAAAAAGGTAACCAAGGTATGACTTCATAGCACAAAGAACAAAAGATATAAAGAACGACCTGTACATGATTCGTTTAAAAGTACTTCATTGATTCATTTAAAATAAATAATGTTTTCAACAAGACAAGTTCCAAGTTTCACACCAAAGTAAGTGATAAGTTTGTTATAATCAAACGAGAAAAGTTCAAGCAGTAAATATTCAATGAAATGGAACCGCCAACGGATGACTCTAACATGAACTCCATGATACTATCCAAGCAATGCAAGTTACGAATCTGAGAAATACATGCTAAAAATGTCAACATAAAGTTGGTGAGTACATAGGTTTAAGTAAAAGTAGTATTGACCACAGGATTGTGTGTGGCTATTATAACAAATAAAATATCACGAAAAGTATTACTGTTGCACTAAGCTCATGACCCCGAAGCCTTAACTTATTCAGTATGCATATATGTATGCCCTGTAAGTATCTTGCTAAACACCTAGTGTTATCCAAATGGAATGCGTCTGTTTGACCAATACAGTCGGTCAAGTAAGCGCTACTTACACAGGTGGGGGTGTCAACCCGATAGATCTTGATAACATCAAATAATCCTGAATATTAAGTGTCACTTTCCCCCCGATAATGCTCGTATTTTATATCATTTATATGGATTTACGCTTGTTTTCCTCTATATTTCACTTTCAGGTAAATTACAAGCATTGGAGCTAATGAGACGCAGATTTGGAGAGTTTATTGAAGATATATGATAGTATGCTCATTTTGTAGATGTTACGGCGTAACTCTCCTCTCACATTACGCCGTAACAGAAGTGTGACTCAAAAAACCAACTCAACTGAATTTTACGGCGTAACTCCATCCTAAAATTACGCTTTAACTAATTAGGGTAAATGAGGTTCCGAGTGCAAGCTACGCTGTAACTCTTGTCACAACTACGGCGTAACCATGATTTATTGAAGATACGGCATAATTCTCAATAGATGAAGAGGAGGAACCACCCATCAGGCACTGCTGCAATCCCTTAATGATCACGGAAGATGGGTCCACACGAGCATGACCAACATGTAATCCATTTCGTGAGTATGGATATGCCCTCATGAATTAGAAAGACATGACGTTGATTTCGGAGACCTGTCCTTTAGTGATTGGTATTCAGTGAGGTTCGGGGACGCAATCATTAATACGGTTTTGTTAAGAAATTTGGAGCTCAAATATGAAAAACATATTCTTCAAGAAAAATCCATAAAACCAATCAACGATATTCCTTCTAGCAACACCAATGACGAAGGAGCTCGAAGTCATTGGTGTGAGAAAATAAAAACCCCTGACGGAGTTTTTTGGGCATCTTGCAACCCTTTTTATGATGAATGTAACGAGGGAAGCAGTATAAAGAGAGTTGGGGAAGATGAATTCTTATGGACCTCAACTAATGATATGGAAAGAACAGAGTTGCCTTGGCTAGATAATTTGGGGTTCGACAATTGGGTCAAAATCAAATATGGAAAGGTAGATACGTTAACTATGGAGAAGATCTGGAAAGGGTGTATGAGTAAAGAAGACCCGAGCGAAGAAGTTTCGTACGACATAAGTGAAGTATCGGATGAAGATACCAAAGATTCGACGAGAAATGAGAAAGAGGAATGCAAACAGGTACTAGTGGAAGATTTACTCGACGATAAATGGTTTAAAAGTACCGAGTCCGACAATGATGATATAGAAGGGATTGTGGATCACCTTGAACTACAAGGTGAAGATGGATTCACTGACCCCGACACGATGAAGCATATGAGCAAAGAAGGTGCAAACTTCTTGGCATTCCGTATAAGAGGCCGCCACCGAATGTAACTGAAAAGTATGAATTTACTAGATATCACTTGAGGCCGGACGAAAAGTTTTGCAAAATTCGGAAGATTATGACTAAAGAATATCTTCGCACCGCTACAAATGTTGCTTGGGTCAGACATAATTTGATGAAGGATGTGGAGGAAGTTGGCCAAGTCCAAAGGCCACCATAAAGCCCCGAGGTTTTGAGTCTAACTTAAAGACTCGTAAATAAAGAAAAGTGCTCTTTCGGGAGACAACCCGAATTATCCATTTCATTTGTTTTATTTCCATTTCTGTTAGGTTTTGTGTTTTTAACCAATTTCGCAGGAAAACGGAGAAAAGTTGCTACAGCATGCTGAACGGGGACCTGATATGTCCACAGTTACGGCATAAGTCATTCTTATGGTTACGCCGTAACATACTTTTTGCAGTAGTTTCTCGGAGCATTACCAATTACGGCGTAATTCCATGCAAGGGTTACGCCGTAGCTACACTCTTGTAGTGTCTGCCAGGTTTTGCTTTAAATACGGCGTAACTCCTTATAGGGGTTACGACGTAACTATCCTCTGTAACACTTCTTTCTTTTTAAACACAATAACCTTGTATTAGTTTTTAAATGAACTTTGAGGGTGTGTTCGCTGTAAACCCTCACGAGACTACACTCGTCCACTTGGGACACCTACTGGTTTAAACGACTTGTTGCATACGCTAAATGCAACGGTGATTCCTATGAAAGTGAGTTAGGTTTCTTTTTCATTTTTCTTTTTCTTTTTTAGAATTATGCTTGTCGGTAGTGTGATTTCAGGGATTTAAGTTTGCTCGTGGATGCTTATGCGAAGGCACGATTCTTTTCGTGAGCCTTCTTTCTTTTTGGAGCAAATTTCAGGGAAGTTCTCGCTCTAATTCTACTTTTCTCTTCACCTTTATTTAACGCTTAGTACAAAAGGGACTTTGTACATTTCAAGTGGGGGGACGGGAGTAGAGTTGTCTCTTGAACTTTATTTTGCCCTCGTTTTTCTAGTTTATTTTGAAAAATTATGCCATTTTTAAAATTTTGACATGTTTTTCTTAACCTAACTAGATTAGACCTTAGTCGAGCACATTATAACCCTTGATATTATATGGTGAGATTAGCCTTATCTGTTTTCTAATTTTTACCCCAAATCCACCAAATTATGAGTGTATCGGTAGCTTGTAAACTTTAGAACTTGGCCTTTGCATCATTTCGAGACCATAGACGAGGTATGTTGAGTTAGCTCGATGTATTTGGACTTTTCAGTTTAAGAAGGCAATATTATAGGATTATCACCCAAATAGCCTATCACTGTGTGTTTATCGATTAGTCACCTCGACTTCTCGACCCCCATGTTAAACCATTTGTTGCACTCACCTTTAGTGCAAGATACCCCTAGATACACCCATCTGAGCCATTCCTTTCATTTTGTTCACCCAACATATTGTTTCGTTACACCCTTACACCTTAGCTTACCCCGTAGTCTTTATTTGTAATTGGGAAGTCATTATTTGCCTAAGCTTAAAGTTCAAGTGGAAAGGTTCGGGATTCACGCTTTCGTCGACGACATATTCTTAAATATCATTGAAGACCCCCCAATTTCTCATATTGTTCATCTCAAGTTGGGGGATGTTATGTTTAGTTGTTATGTTTGTTGAAAAAAATTATGTGATTCGAAAAAAAAATGTGTTATAGTTATTTATTTGATTGTAAAGTGCGAAATTATAAGCACTATGTTATGAGCTTATTACAGATTTAGTATCGAGGAGGCCACCTCGGTCACTTTTAAAGAATGGAGTTGGTAATGTGCCCATCATGACGTTCTCTAATGGCACAGATACCTGGTATTTTGGACGAGAGGTAAGTGGTGATGACTTGGTTATAGATTTAGACTATTTGCTTGATTTTATTTTACACCAATTTTATCTCATGTCTTATCCTACCCTTTAGTCATGAAGCGTGTCTAGGTGATGCAGCGAGCAATCTTTGGTGTCTTGGCCATGGATTTGGTCATGTATCGTTGATTTTGTCCACTTCGCCGTGACATGTTAGTAATGACAACTCACCCTTAACCTTTGTCGTGTCTACCCATATTGTCGTTTAGCCCTTAACTCTAGTGGTGGCGATTTGTGTAACCGCCAAGCTTATGATAGACTACATGTTATGACTGTGCGTTGAGTGATCACCCCGAAATTGACACTTATAATAGTTGAGAGATTTGAGTGTTTTGTTCCCATTTCGTGAGGTGTTCGGCTTTGTTTTATTCTAGCATAAGGGGTTTGTAAACTTATATTTTCCAGGTAATGGGAGATATCTTTTTAGGAATCTATCTAATAAGGTCTACTTGAGGCGGTGTAGAGTTCAGTGGGGGATATTGGATAACATCAAATAATCCTTAATATTAAGTGTCAATTTTCCCCGATAATGCTCGTAGTTTATATCATTTATATGGATTTACGCTTGTTTTCCTCTATATTTCACTTTCAGGTAAATTACGAGCATTGGAGTTAATGAGACGCAGATTTGGAGAGTTTATTGAAGATATATGATAGTAGGCTCATTTTGAAGATGTTACGGCGTAACTCTCCTCTCACCTTACGCCGTAATAGAAGCGTGACTCAGAAAACCAACTCAACTGAAGTTTACGGCGTAACTCCATCCTAAAATTACGCCGTAACTAATTAGGTTAAATGAGGTTCCGCGCCACTGCAAGCTACGCCGTAACTCTTGTCACAACTACGGCGTAACCATGATTTATTGAAGATACGGCGTAACTCTTTCCTGACGTTACGCCGTAACCAGCTTTTCCAGAGCAAATTACGAAGAATTGGATGTTACGACATAACTCTCAACTTAAGTTACGTCGTAACTAGATATGGCCTATAAATACCGCCCAAATTCCAGCATTTCTATTCATTCACTTCACACACCAAATCAGAGAACGTGGGTAGAAGGTTGAAGGCATATCTTATAGAGCATACGGAGTCATCTCCAAAGGAGAAATCACTCCCCTACAATAAGCATTAGTATTTTATCATTTCTTTACTTTCAATTCATGTATTTCGATATGTTAAACATTGAATCGATTGTTTTAGTTAATATGAGCGGCTAAGCACCTCTGGTGCTAGCCTAGTTATGATTCCTTGATTTTTTTGTTTATGTTTACATTTACATTGCTTTCGTATAATTGTTTCTAGTGTATGCATGAATAGTTTGTTGGTAGCTGCCCTTGTTTCGGTGGTTTTGAATGGCGGTAGTGGCTAGTTACTTAGGAGATATGACCAACTAACCCTAAGTAGTTAGACAGAGTGGGAAGGGTAAGAATTGACCAACTGAGGACCCTTCTTCGCTTGTGCGATTTTACCAACTGATTACCTACTGTTTGGATGAACTTAAGAAGTTAGGGATGAGTGTTTAAGATGCTAGCGCCCGGGCACTCATTGTTATGAATCTTGCATGTGGCAGCACTTAATGACTTGTCTTAGGGGACTAAAAACAACTGGACTTTCGAGGGGTCACCCGATGATCTCCGGTAGAAACCTTTGCTGATAGGTTAGGACGAACTGACCAGATGTTGTCCTAGCGACTTTTACCCCCACTTGAAGCAATTGGAAGTAATGAAACGTGAACTTAACATGATAGGAAGATTAACTAGGTTAGCACACTTCTCCTCTGTTGATCACAACCCTTACCTTTATTTATTTTATTTTCTTGTCTTTATTTATTAATTAATCATTTCAACCTTAAAATCTATGACACCTAGACTTAGTTAAAATCCGCACACATAGCTCTTGGGACGACCTCGGTTTTACCGAATACTACACTACACACGACTGGGTACACTGCCCATTAGTGCATTAGGGTAGACCATAGGTATAATGAGACAATATAAATATTAAAACCTGGTCAGTAAAACCTGCATCAGATCTATTCAAAACATTTGTCTTACTAGCGTAATTAATGGTTCATGATTGCGGGGACTTAACGGCAATAGTGGTAACTTAGGCAATCCGTAAAAGTTTAAGTACTTGTGTTTGTAAGTAAAAGCAAGTAATGTATTCTCACTCCAAAGTATTTCAAAAATAGTATAAGAAAGTAAACGTGGGGCTATGAAAATCACCTTAGTAAAGTGATACAATCGGGAAAAATAATGTAAGTTCAATGAGCAATGAATCCTAACCGCGACCAAAATAAACAAGTCGTCATAAGAATGATACGACATGTACTATATGCATATGAATTTTATAAAGCTTTACACCCATATTAACTTTTAGTGAAGTTTTATAAAGATTCGCAAGTCAAATCATTTAAGAAAAATAAGTAAAACGCGTTTTTGTTTTCAAAAGTCACTAAATAAGTTGTTCGGAAATAAATAACGACTCAAACGAGTGTAATTTATTCGTTCCTTGGCCAATTATCGTCATTCAAACCCCTAAACGTAGGTAAAAATTTATACTTTTAAGAAATCCTGGCCTGAGTTTGTAAAATTAGGTTTAGATATCCATTAATACTTAAATAGTTGTTGTCCTATTTTAACAGTTTCAGGAAGAAAATTCCTTCGACTTCGCGAGGCTATAACTCACTCGTTTTTCATCCACTTTTCAAAACTCAAGTTCCTTGAGTTAGGTCTATGCCTTGGCTACAAAATCTATAACTACCATGGTTCTTGGTTTGGATCCTAAAGTGCTCAGAAATATGCAACAAGATTCAAGCTCAGAAACATGATCATTTTGACAACCAATTTCAGGTAAAATGTTAAAAATACTAAAAAATTACAAAAATTATAAATTGGGTAGAGTCTACCAAAGACATATTAGAACACTGAGGTACAAATATTTTGGTCATAAGTTTTTTCTAAAGTGGTAAAACAAAGCCTACAATTTGACTGATTTTTCTAGCAGATTTAGGGTTTTGTATATCTAACTTTCAAATCAAGTTTCTACACAACAAACATATAATGGTGATGTGTAATCAAGAATGAAATGTTTATAATTAATGAAAATGAGTTAAATTAGATGCTTACAAGAACTTCGAGAGGTGGTGATCAAGAAAGTGCAAAGAATAACCTAAAATTATAAGAAAACCCTAACTCATTTTGCAAACCCTTTTGTAATATCCTTAAACTAAATTTACCTAAGACTTGTATGCTCCTTGTTTACCCATCCTTGCTGCTGAAATACTAGAGAGAAATTAGAGTGCGGTATGTGTTTGAAAGTGTGAGAAAATGGCTAACCAAAGGGCCTTTTTATAGTTGCATTATGGGAAGAGTCAAAGGAAGCAACATGGAGTCACAAGATTATATAAGCACAAAATGGGCAAGGGGTCACATGACTCCCCCTTAGATCCGTGTGTATGCATGGGGCGAGTGGGGGGGGGAAGGTGGTGGTTTTCAAAAATTGGTATCTTTTGGTGTACAAAGCTATAAAAAATATGTTGGCACTTCCCAAACCATAGGGTTGGTTTTCTAGAGGTGAAAAGGAGGGGGAATTTTTTTATTTTTGAAATGTATAAGTGTAATGTTAATATGTTATAAAGGTGGTGAATTGGTTAAGTATTGCATGCGTGCATTAGACTTAATGAAAGACTTAAGTGATTTACGTAAAACTTATAAAACCAAATGCAAATGACTCATAAAACATGCTTATAAGAGTGATAAGGTACTAGATAGACGTAGACTAAACTAAGTCTAGTGCTGAAATACGTTCGAAGTTGTTTTACGTTGTATGCGGGTTAACCTCGCGGTTATACGTTAAATCAAGTATTTATGTGTTCAAACTAAAACGTTCAAGTTTATGGTTAAGTATTAACCTGAAAAATGTGAGTTGTCACAGTCTTCCTCGTTAAAGGAATTCCATTCCAGAATTCAGTGTGTGTTATCCGACGATGTGGTGTCTGTAAAGAAGTGAGGGTACTTGCAACGAATCTAATCTTCCAGCTCCCAAGTGAATTCAAGACCTCTTCTGGAATTCCATTGAATTTTAACTATCGTTATATGACTCTGTTTTAATCATTTAGCTTCCCATTCCATATTCTCCGTTGGTTCCTCAAAAACGTTTAGTTTGTCGAAAATATGAATTTCCTCCACTATAATAAAAAGGGTTTCATCTGATAAGCATTTCTTCAAACTCGAAACGTGAAACATGTTGTGGACACTACTGAGCTCTTGTGGAAGTTCGAGTCGGTAAACTACCGGACCAACTCTTGCCAAAATCTTAAAAGGTCCAATGTATCCCGAAATGTATCACACCCTTCCATGGCGAGACTTTCAAAATGACCATATCTCTGACTTGAAATTCTAGAGGTTTACGTCTCATATTAGCATAACTCTTTTGTCGATCACGTGCGGCCTACATCCTATTTCGAATATGGATGATATTCTCAGTAGTTTCATGAATGATCTATGGACCAGTGAGTTGGGCATCTCCAACCTCATTCCAGCAGATGGGTGATCGACACTTTCGTCCATAGAGTGCCTAAAACGGAGCAGCCTTAATGCTGATATGATAGCTGTTGTTGTAAGAGAATTTGATTAGTGGCGAATTGTTATCTCATCTATTTCCAAAATGATCACACAGTCGCGTAGCATATACTCCAACGTTTGGATAGTTCTTTCACTTTGGCCATCTGTTTATGGATGATATGTAGTGCTCATATCTAGACGAGTACCCATGTGTTCTTGAGCGACTGCCAGAATTTAGACGTGAATCGACTATCTCTATCCAAAATAATCGAGACTGGTACTTCATGTCTTGAGACTACTTCATTTATGTAAACTCTAGTAAATTTGTCCATCTTTTCGGTTTCAATTATTGGTATGAAATGTGCATACTTAGTAAGACTATCAACGATTACCCAAATCGTGTCATAACCATTCAATGTCTTAGGAGGCTTGGTGATGAAATCCATTGTTATACGTTCCCACTTTCATTGGGTATTTCGGGTTGTTGCAGTAAACCAGATGGCTTCTGGTATCCCGCCTTCACTTTGAGCACGGTAAACATTTGCTGACATAAGTGGCAATGTCAGCCTTCATTTGGCCACCAATACAATTTCTTGAGGTCATGGTACATTTTATCGGATCCAGGATGGATAGAATACTTAGATTTATGCGACTCGTGCATAACTAAATCCCTTAAAACACCAAAATATGGTATCCAGCTTTTGTTCTTGAAACATCAGGTCCCATTTGGACGTGCCTCAAATGCCTTGTCCATACCACGTAGATTTATAGCCTTAATGTTTTCTTCTCTGATGGCTTCAACGTGTCCATCAAGAATCTGTGTGGGGAGGTTTGAATTTATAGTCATGACCGAGGCTCCAACTCGTAGTGGCTTAGCCCGTTCCTTTCTGCTTAGGGCATCGACTACCACGTTCGCTTTCCCCTGGTGATAACCAATATCACAATCATTTTCACTGAGCAGCTCAATCCATCAACGTTTCCTCATCTTCAACTCTTTCTGATCAAGTATTTGTTGGAGACTTTTATGATCCGTAAACACGGTACATCTCGTACCATACAAGCAGTGCCTCTAAATCTTAAGTGTGAACACTACAGCTCCTAATCCAAATTGTGAGTGGTGTAATTCTTTTGAGACCTTGAGTTGACGAGAAGCATTAGCTATGACCTTCTCATTTTGCATTAACACAACACCTAGTCCTTTGTGCGAAGCATCACAATAAACCACAAAATTATCGGTTCCTTCCGGTAACGACAAAATCGGTGCGCTGCATAGTTTCTGCTTCAGTAATTGAAAAGACGTCTCTTGCTTTTCTTCCCATTTATACTTCTGAATCTTTTGAATCAGTTTAGTCAAAGGCTTATCTATCTTAGAGAAACCTTCAATGAATCTTTTGTAATAACCGGCAAGACCTAAAAACTGACGTATCTCGGTAGGGGTTTTAGGTGTTGCCCAATCCTTGATAACTTCAATCATAGCGGGATCAGCATGTAAGCCTTTACTATCGATCAAATGCCCTAGAAATTGTACTCTTTGGATCTAACATTCACACTTACAAAACCCTAACTTGAGGTGGTGATCAAGAAAGTGTCCAAAAATAGCCCAAAACTATAAGAAAAATTTAACTTTGAGTACCAAACCCTATCTTTTTGAAACCCTTTTGTAATATCCTTAAACCAAATTTACCCAAGACTTGTATGCTCCTTGTTTATCCCTCGTTGTTGCCGAAATACTAGAGATATGAGAGTGTGATATGTGTTTGAAGTGTGAGAAAATGGCTAACCAAAGGGCCTTTTATAGTTGCATTTTGGGAAGAGTCAAAGGAAGCAACATGGAGTCACAAGATAATGTAAGCACAAAATGGGCAAGGGGTCACATGAATCCCTTGGATCCGTGTGTATGCAGGGGGTGGTGGTTTTCAATAATGTTATCTTTTGGTGTATCATAGTTATGGAAACATGGAGTTCAAAGCTAAAAAAATATGTTGGCACTTGCTAACCATAAGGTCGGATTTCTAGATGTGAAAATGGGAAGGGGGGGGGGATTTTTTATTTTTAAAATGTATAAGTGTTAATATATGTATATAATGCAAAGGTGGATAATTGGTTAAGTATTGCATGCATGCATGAGACTTAGTGAAAGACTTAATTGATTTACGTAAAACATTTAAAACCAAATGCAAATGACTTATAAAACATGCTTATGAGAGTGATAAGATTATAGATAGACGTAGACTAAACTTAGTTTAGTGTCGGAATACGTTCAAAGTTGTTTTTCGTTATACGCGGGTTAACCTCGCGGTTATGCATTAAATCAGTATTCACGTGTTCAAAGTAAAACGTTCAAGCTTATGGTTAAGTATTAACCTGAAAATTGTGAGTTGTTACAAATACAATTATTTAAAGTCATGGTGCAGCCAATGAAGCTTTCTTAACATTCAATTTCACAGTGAATAAAGATTATAAGAAAAAACCTAAACATAGTAAATGACAAATGTGTAGTATAAAAAATTAAAGAGTGCATCTCATTAAGTCATATGTACAAATTTATGTAGCGCAAACTATTTATCATTTTCAATTATAGTCGGTCAACCACGTCAAAAGAGACCAGTACAAAGTCTTTTTTTGGTGTGTGAGGGATTTTACTTCTTCGTATCTGATGACTGTTCAACGACGACAATGCGGATTTACGAGCATTTAAAAAGTATCTAAAGCTTATAACATTTTAACAACCAGATTAAAAAAACCAGTGAATCTAGGTTTAAAAAATAAAAATACTTAAACTCTATACCAAAGACTACGATCAAAGAAGAAACGGTGGCCACGGTGTCAAAAATCTCGGGTGTTGTTGTGCGACAATGATGTGTTCCCAAATGCGGTGAAACGACAGAGCAGATGTGTTTGACTGTCAGAAAAGCGGTGTCCATTGTGTGGCCAATTGACGGACCTTTGGCCGGAGCAACATATAGATCGTGCAGTGGTGGTGTTGTAGAGGTGTGAGTGTGTCAGATACACTTTTGTGTATTTTGTTTCCATGTTTTGAGGAGTATGTATGCTTGTTGTATTCTCTTGCGAGTTGTATATAAGGTAGATGAACACTTTAGAAAATGCATTTAATGGTGGTTTCAATCACCATAACTTGTGGCCAAATTAATCGACAAATGATTTAGACGATATTTCCGAAAAGAACTTAGAGATGGTAAATTGTGTATCTTATGTTATTTTATCATCTTATAAAACGTATATCAAGCCCAAATAATCTTACCAACTAACTACTTACATCAAGTATAAAGAATTAAGAACCAAATTCATAAGATAAACTCTAGACGTAGGTTTTTCATATTCCGCTCTGATGGGTTCAGGTATTGTTTTTGTTCCTAAAACCCTTTATATGTAAGTTTATTTATTGGGTGTTGTTAGGGGTACACCTTATAGGATTCTGGCACCTACTCACTCATATTTATTCATTATATTGACTGAAACAGGCAATTTTTTTTTACTATTTTCTCGTTCGTATTTTCTGTCTTTTACTAGTTTGGACTTATAATTTTTATATTTTATGTTTAGTACTTTCAATAGTGTGAATTTAATTCGTATATTGTCTCAACATCGCGCGAATACCCTTTTACATTTATATGAATAGTTTTATTGCTTAAATTTATTTCAAGATAAAATTATTGTTGTTCTTAAGTTATTATTTTTACTACTTTATAACGATTTGAGACTATTCTATTATTAGAAGCTAAAAATTGACTCTTTAAACTCGCATTACATGGAAATATTGTTTTTGATAGTACAATATTATTATAACATCAGTAATGTTCATTTAAATCTTCATCAGAAGTTAAAATCATTACTATCAATAATGGTTATTAAAAATATGTAACCGCATCCACCATATAAATTCACACAAACAATTTTCTATCTCTCACACACAAATACCCTCACTTCACTCCTCAACTCTTACGAGCACTTTTTTTTGCAGAGATTCTTTATATGTTTGTTAGAAAAACATTTAACCCAATAACATTTGCTATTGCGCGGATACCTGCTAGTTACTAATAACGTATAATTAAAGAAGTTTTACGCCAAAATTTTAATCACATGGTTAGTTATTTAATAGGATAGGGATCCTTTAATGTTCATTTGAACATTAGATGAATGCTACGCTTGTGATTGCACTGGGTAAATTAAAATAAAATAAATGTGTTGCAATAATAACAATGTACAATCACAAAAAGATAACATTACCTCTAATATTCAAATGAACATTAGAGGATCCCTTTCCTATTTAATACGCATCATATGAAAAATTCTTTCCTTTATCTATACTCCAACAATTAATAATATACTGTACCATCAAATGACAACAGAAATAATGTGATTCCTCTAACTACTATCTTGTAACCATCTTTTCATATTTATTATACAAAGATTTGGACAAATTAACGAATTTCAAGGAATATTTTACTCAAAACCTTTTAAATTTAATTTTTTAAAACCCAAATCCCAACAAGCCACTTTGAGCTCCAGCTAGCATCTTCTACACAATCAAAAATATATTTTGACCCAATCATTCCTTGTGTGATTTTTTACAACTTTTTAATCATGTAAAGAGGCTGAAAGATCTGAACTTGAGTTTTTTTTTCTGAAAAAAAAAATTATTTATAAAAATGAGTGTATCACTTACTGTAATGACATTTAATCTTCTTGAAGATCAACCAGAAGATAGTCCAAATTGTTGGGAAAAAAGGAAAGATTTGTGTGTTAGTGTTATTACTAGTTATTCACCAATCATTCTTTGTACTCAACAAGGTATATATGCAGATCCTTTTTTTTTTTGGAAAAAAATGATGATATGGGTTTTGTTTGATTTGTGTTTTTGGAGATGGGTTTTGTTTCTTTTTTGATTTTCATTAAGTATTTGATGGTTTTATTTGGGTTTTTGTTGCTTATAAATTGGAGCTTTATTGTTTTTGTTTTTGTTTATAGGTGTGAAGTCTCAGTTGGAGTATCTGCAACAATGCTTGCCAGGTAACTTTTTTTTTTTTTTTATCTTAGTATTGATTATTATGGCGAATGGTTACGATTTTGCTAATATGGTTGTAGCTTTAATTTGCTTGCATTTGATTTGAATGAAGCAACTTTTGTAGCTTAAACAATTTAATTGATGTGAAGTTTTGACTATGATGTTTCGGTAACGTTCGTGATCAAGTTGTAGTCAGGGTGATATGGCTGCTAGAAAGTATTTTGAATGTTGTAGTGGACTTAAATGAGTTATAGTGTAGGTTAGGATGATGATTAAATTTGAGTCAGTTAGGCACTACGGAATTTTTATTAGGTACACCATTCTGGGGTCAAGGTCAGGTTGTCTACTTAAATAATCGTTGACTGATTTTCTTTTTGACACAAATTCACACGCACCTACCTAAACCTTACACCTTTGTCCCAAACAGGACTTGAACCCTCAAGGCCTCAACCACTTGGTCGAGTGATAACTGACATACACCTTCATAACGCTAGGGGCAAAGATCCTTTGGTAAGTGAGTTTTGACTGTTAGCGAATTTCTAGAATACCCTTCACCGGTGACAAGATTGAGAGATCTTATAGACCAAACTTAAAAGCATCAATAATATGATGATGAGTATTAAAACTTGACATGTCAGCCAATAGAAATTGCAGTTTTAAGAAGACAAATGATATTAGAAGGTGTTGTAGCTGTCATGGTATGAATACTATTTAGTTTATGATTGTATGCTATAGTGGTCTAAATGCCTATAATAACTAGATACAAAATAAATAATTTGGACTGCCAAAAATTTCTATATTTGTGAAAATTGTCTAGCCATAGTATCCTTAACAAAATAAATATTTTAGGTGATTCCATTTTCTCCCGTTGTGATAAGCACCTTCTGTTACAAGGTGCTTAGCTATCATAGGAAAAAAAAAATGAAAATGCATACATGATCATGTCAAAGCGCTCCCTGGGTATAAGTTCTCCCGTTATCACTTATGTCAAGTCCTATTTGTTCTCTTTTAATTTAGCAGGTTTTTGGATCCCAATTATATGATACTCCCTGTCTCAAGTAAATTGATCTTTGACCTAGACAGTTGACACATAGTTTGATAGTCGTCATTGATTGACAATCAGATACCTATGATAATCCTTTTTTGAGACAAAATCGAGAAAGTTTGTGGAGTGTGGACCACAATCTAGTAATTAGGTAAATCTAGTAAGGAATCTCTCTTGAAGAACATGTGTTTAATTATTAGACCATCCAAAATTGAAAGTATTGTCGTTTCTAAGGACAACGGGGATGAAAAGAATATAGATGTAACGCAATCCCGTTTCAGTTATAACTTTATAAGTGATTTAAATGGCGTAACCTACATCTAATATCCGACTAAAAGTGGGATAATTTTTGTTAAACATACAAGGTTATGATCAGTTTGGAATTTCAAGGAAAGGATTTGACGATGTTGCAGATCAATTTTGCACTATTTTCTATGACAAGGAAAAGGTAATACATCACACTCTCGAAAATGGCTTAAATCTATAGCCTTGTTTACAACTATATAATTTTTTATTTTTTATTTTATGAAAGGTGGAGTTGTTAGAAGGTGGAACATTTTGGTTGTCAGAGTCACCTTCCGTTCCTGGAAGCATGTCATGGGGAAGTGAATCTCCATGCATTGCTACATGGGCAATATCCTTTTTAAGCGTATATGGAGTTATCTTCAAATCTTTCTTATATTCTGGGGGGGTGTTTGAATTTTCGTTTTTAAATCAATTGTCTAATAAGCCATAAGCGGAATAATCAGTTTCAATATTTCGATAAATAAGTTCTGCTTTTGATCATTTACTATTGCAGTTTTGGACAATTAGCTCCATACTGGATGCTACGCACAAGAATATCAGAGGGTAAAATGAAGTTATCTTACCCCTTCTTTTTACCTGACCTGAAAATTTTACTCCCATCTCTCATCTCCTTTTCTCACAAGAGTGTCCTTTTAGTCATTCTATGTGCTATGTAGTACTTTAATTTCTTAAATAATTACTTTTATAATTTGTTAAACACAATAGCCGAGTATTTGAAGATCAACTTCAGAAACCAAAAGCACATCCAAACACTATCATCTGCGACATATTTTATTGAAGTTGATTATCTTATTATGCTCGACAGCTACAAAATACACATCCAGTCACAACCTAAATAGTTTTTCTATCGGTGTTTTTTTGCTCACTTCCGTTTCTTTAACGATAAATCTACACGTTTCAACTGAAAGGAGCCGAGCCACCTGGTTTTTCATTCCAAATAGTAAACACGAACATGGATGAGTTCAGTCCACGTGCTCGTAGGAGAAGCGCATTGCTGACATGGCAGCATATTGCATCGTTACCTCCTAGTTTGCCAGTTGTATATTGTGGAGGATTTAATACCCAGAAAGAGTCAACCACCGGACGTTTTCTTCTTGGGAGATCGAGGTAATAATAAAAGAAGAATTACAATTTTACTTGAGGTGAAGTCATACTAGTTTCTTGCTTCAAAATATGTACCAATTGTCTAAATTTCTTATAAAGTTATTGGCAACAAAATGATACTTATACCTACGGGCTTAAAAAATATTAAGAAACTATGTGTTAGCTTCTAGTTTGGCATTAAAATCGAAGTATATATTTTGACGAAGTACTCTACTCCCTTTTCAGAGAGCATGGTGTTGTAGGCGATATGAGAGATGTATGGCCCAATGCCCGTTTGAGGAAAAATGTGTCTCTTATACGAACATATCATGGATTTAAAGGTATTGTCTTTATACGTTGTGTCCATTTCTGTTTCTTTATTTTAAACTATTATTCTTTGTGTGGTTGTAGGTAACAAACAAGGAGCCCTTGAGTTCCTGAAGTTGATTTTCCGGGCACTTTGCCTGTGCTGGGATCGGCAAACTCAGGATTTGCACATAGACTGGATCTTGTTCAGAGGACGATCATTGGTGCCCGTTTCGTGTGCAATTGTGAACGATAACATTGATGGTCAATACCCGTCATCTCATTATCCCATCTTTGCTGAATTCATGCTTCCACGAACAGTCCGACTGCTTGATCCACCACCTGTCGAGGATGGAACTTCCACAGCTGCTTGATGTTAGTTTTTCATTATATTTCTTAAATCTTTTCAAGTAAGTTGGTTTGTCTTTCTTTATGGGTTTCTTGTTTGAAAATATCACAACAATTCTTGCAATTTTTATGCAATTCAATTGAATGTTGTAAGGCCCATTGTGACCGTTCTTTGTAAAATTATTTGAATGGTTGATTATTAAGGTTTAAGTAATAACAGTTGGTTGTTTTACCATTTGTTAGTAGTTTAAGACTTTGGGGATCGTATAAATTTATTACCATACTTTTGGAAACAAAGTATGCATAGTGCTCTGTTTTTGCTGTTATTTTTAGTTATACGTTGGTACATTGCCACGACATGATCTATTTCCATAGAGTGCTAATACCTTTGGTGGCGGAGTTTTTAACCAAGCTTGTTTGGAGTAAGTATATGATTGCATCACATTGTTTCTTTGTTTTGCCCGGTACAATTGGTTTCTATGCTTACTAGTACATCAGGCTTATTTACTCTTCACTCTTCAGTCGAGATTGATGAGTGTTGGATAGAGTAGAGTTAGACCACCTTCGCAATATAAAGTTATACAAACTGCTTAATGGAGCTTCACGTTAAATTCGCCTTTCTAGACTAACCTTTTTCAGTGGATTCAAAGATATGTATTAGTAACGGGGAATATGTGTCTTCATTTGACTGTGTTCACAAATGGTAAATTTACCATTTTGTTTATATGGGTAATCATGTGAAGTTGATTGTCTTTCTTTACAATGTTTGGTAGGTAAGCGAAAAATTGTTATTGGGGGTAATTTGGACCCATCTATTTATGAATAGTCTTCGAAGACTTCCAAGTCTAGATATTTGGGATGACTGCAAGACAATGTTACTGCAGAAATTGCTCATGGTTGTTTACCTGTGTAACTGCAACGACATTTGAAGTCCTTGGGTTCATATTCAAATGAATAAAGAAAGGAAAATGATTTCCTACTATTCATGCCTACTTATTCTTTTACTTTCATAATTGTGACTAGTGAAAAAATCAATAAACCCAACTAAAAAAACAATTTAGTGTGTATAATTTGTGACTATATAACACTGCTCATAAAAATTTAATAATAAATTGTATAACATAGATAAAAATATATGTTAATTGCATTAACAGTCAACGTGTGGTAACACCAAAGTTGTGAAATGGTGTTTCAACATCGGCATAACAATAACCCAAAGCTCTAAACTAGCATGTATTTGTACTCTTTAGCTATGTATAACATTTTATTACTATTTTGTGTATCTGGTTAATTTTTTTAACAAGGATTTTTTCACACAGTTATACTAACTTTTGTTTTCACACCAAGTCGGAAGTATCTTTTAACAAGTCTTGAACTAGTAACACAATATCATAGGTTTGGGTATTTTCTTATTAAGAAGCAAAAAATTCCAAAAAATATATTATATTAGAGGCGAGTTATTTTGCATACTCTTATTTAGGTGTTTATCAAAGACAAATCTCACCATTCATCTAGTTTAATTTAATAGTGTGGATTAATCTAAAATTTAATATGTTAACCTAAGTCAAGTTTTTTTCTTGGCTTTTTGTCTTTCTTATTTATTCAAAATTTTTTTTTTTTTTTTTTTAATTTATTCACGTATTTTTATTTTCACTTTTATACGTTTTCTATTTTCATCTGTTTTCATTCATTTTCATACGTTTTCGCCCGTTTTCATACGTTTTCGCCCGTTTTCATATGTTTTCTTCCATTTTTCATACATTTTAGTCCATTTTTATCTGTTTTCATATGTGTTTTACGCTTTCGTACTTTTTCATACATATTCGTCCATTTTCTTACGTTTTCGTCTGTTTTTAAATGTTTTCGGCCGTTTTCATACGTTTCTGAATATCACAAGTAATATTCTGTGATATTCTGATTATTGATATTCATAATATCACAAGTAATATTCTGAATATCACAAGTGATTTTCAACTAATGTTTTGTAACATGAGAATCACAAGTAATATTCTGAATATCACATGATATCACTTTTGATATTCAGAACATCACTTATGATATTTAGAAATGTATGAAAACGGACGAAAACGGACTAATACGTATGAAAACGAATAAAAACGTATGAAAGCGTAAAAACATGTTTGAAAATGAAAAAAAAAACTCATATAAAACTAACGAAAACGTTTGAAAACAATAATATATTTAGAGAGAGAGAGAGAGAAAAAAAAAAAAAAAATCGACGAAAGGGAAAACAGAGAAGTGGTGACGTCTCGGATACCTCCCTTCATATTCATAGACATTGAAGAATTTTGAACCATTATTATTATTATTATTACAATGGCTGGTGATGATAGTAGTGTTGCTAAGACCACTCTTGGTCTCACTCTTCCTTCACAACTCGATCCACCCAAGGTCTATCTATAATTCTATCCATCACATGTTTCATATGAACATTTTTTTATTTTATTATTTTTTTTTATTATTATTATTTTTTTATATTCTTAGTACTGTATATGTTTAAGGGCAAATAGCACAAAAAGTTAAGGTCAATTTGAATTTTAGGTAGTCAACTTTATTTTTCTCAATTTTAACTATCCAAAGTTATTTTTTGTGTAATGTAACGTTTTTTTGAAAGATGCTATCAGTCATTTTTTCAGCTGAAATGGTTAATTAATGTGATATATCGTTATAATTAAAGCATTTAAAAGTCATTTCGGCTAAATTTATGACCATTAAACAATTTTGAAAAGTCGAGAAAACCTTATATTGCACAAAATAAAGTTTAAAGTTTAGTACCTAAAGTTCAAATTGACATTAAGAAAAATAAAGTTTGTATAACTTGGATGCGTTAAATTGAGAAAAATAAAGTTTAGTACCTAAAGTTCAAATTGACATTAAGCGTGATACCATTTTGTGTGATTTGGCCTATGTCTAAACTTTAAATCATCAGTTGTCATTCGTATATATAGTATATCATGTCAGTAAATTTGATGATTTTATCTTACAGTAATTGGGCTTTTCTGAATATGTGTGTTATTTTTATTTGGGGGAATTGCATATATATCTCTTTTTGTATTTGCCGTAGTGTTGATGTAATCATTCTGAATGAAGGGCCGCTAATTCTTTTTGCCAAAACTTTTGGTCTTTCATGTGCTATATATGCCAATAATTATTTTGATTTATATTGATTTGGCTTGCATATGTTTATTTTGTATACTAGTAAAAAGCATTTGGCTAATGAATGGGTCATTTTAAATATCTTTCTTTCCCTTTTATGTTTCTTTGCGTAATTAAGTGCCTTTTGCTAATGTATTTTCCAAAGAGTAAGCATTTTAACCAATGGTTTCCAGAAAATGAACAGTTTTTTGTTTAAGAAAGCTAGGAGTTATTGCAAAATTTAGAAATATAACGGTTACTAGCTTCTTAGTGAATATGATATCGAAACATATATTAGTGCAGCATACTTTAATATCCTCTTATATCTCAATAACCGGACCGGACCAAAAAATGAGTTGGCCTAAAACACCGGAGACCGGACCGAAATATGTTCTGTCCGGTTTCTCGGTTCGGATCGATCTATATATATATATATATATATATGCACTGAATCATCATATAAGTTTGATTAGGAAACTTTTGTATCACATCAAGCGTTTCTCTGGCATATACGTATACAATTAAGATCAAGTGATTCGCTGTTAAAGAAAGAAAAATTGTTCAAATAAGATTACGCATATTATATTTTGTAACAAGAAAGGGGTTTTTTGACTACTTCCTACCTTTCACAAAATAGATAATTTTGTTAAGAACTAATGTGAATCTACTTTAGTACGAAATGACCAATCACCCTTGAATTTGCTGCACAAAAGAAGTCTTATTGTTAATCTCCATGAATGACAAATCAAGCCCAAATTAAAGTCTTAGTTATATGCCACACTTGCAATTTTACTGATTCTGGTTTAAGAATGCTCTTATTATCTTTATTGGTTTTTGGTTCTGTTTGTCAACTAAAATAATGTCTGTGATAACTGATGTTTTGCAAGACCCCGTTATTGAAATATTTACACTGGTCTCTTTATTACAATATGAAAAACCTAACCTAACTCAATTTTGTTTTAAAAAATGAAAGATAAACTTTTCTACCAAAGAGATCGATTTGGTAGAATGGAAAGGAGACATGCTTGCAGTTGGTGTGACCGAGAAAGATATGAAAAAAGACGGGGCATCAAAATTCCAAAATCCCATCTTGAAAAAGTTGGATTCTCAACATGGTGGTTTATTGTTCCAAGTATCCATCGAGGAAGATTTCACCGGAAAATCTGGGCAGTCAACTGTTCTTAGGCTTTCGGGTCCTGGACCTAAACGGGTCAGCTTATTTGGGCTTGGAAAATACACTACTGGTTCATCTACTTCAGCCTATCGAAGTCTTGGTGAGTCTGTTGCCTCAGCAGCAAAAGCTTATCAGGTAAGCAGTGTGGCCATCATTCTTGCTTCTTCTGAAGGCCTGACTCCTGAACTGAAGCTTATGTCTGCATCAGCAATATCAACTGGTAAATTTACTCTTCTGCCCATGTCAGTGCATACATATGTTATTATGAGAGGATTATTCATCTGGTCCCATTGAACTATAATGCTCTTGAAAATAAGGGCAGTTCTGACCCATGTCTTTATGAATGGGTTGATTCGGGTTAGGACTTACGAATTATCTTAAACCGACCAAACATACATAATCATAAAGATAGCTCAAAAGGAAAAACGGGTCAAATGGGTTAAAATTGAATAACCGGTCACAAAATTCCTGGATGTATTTCTAATGCATAAAGCTTCCTAAATCACTCTTTTAATGAAAGTTATCAATAAAATAATATCATTTCTGTAATCATATTTGTAACACTAATAATTCATTAAAATTTTAAGACAAAAGGTGTTTCAAGTCAAGCCATTTTTAAAACTAGCCTGATCCACCCATTTTGCCACCTCTACATATAGAGTTTGATTGTTGTGTTGTATGGTGTTGCTAGGTATATTACTTGGAACTTATGAGGATAACCGCTTTAAGTCGGAATCCAAGAAGCCTACTCTAAAATCTGTTGACTTTGTTGGTCTTGGAGTTGGAACTGAGCTAGAAAAGAAACTCAAGTACATCGAGCATGTTTGCACAGGGGTAATTTTGGGAAGGGAGCTTGTAAATTCACCTGCTAATGTACTCACCCCAGGTTGGTTATCCTCTTTTCCCACTCTCTAATAAATCACTTTGGACACTTGGTGACGATCGTTAAGTAACTTAATTTCTATTGTGGTTTCATGTATACCTCAGTGGCACTAGCACAGGAGGCCGAAAAGATTGCTTCAACTTATAGTGATGTTTTTAGTGTGAAAATATTGGACACGGAACAATGCAAAGAGTTGAAGATGGGTTCTTATCTTGGTGTTGCTGCTGCTTCTGCTAATCCTCCCAAGTTTATCCATTTATGTTACAAACCCACCAGTGGGTCCATCAAAAAGAAGCTGGCTTTGGTAGGGAAGGGACTCACTTTTGACAGGTACTTAGTATTTATATTTCTTTTATAAATTAGACATCTTTTTGTTATCTTCTCTTATATAAACTCGTCTTTTGGTGTATCATTTTCCCTTCCAGTGGTGGCTACAACATTAAAACTGGACCAGGCTGTTTAATAGAGCTTATGAAGTTCGACATGGGAGGCTCGGCTGCAGTTTTAGGTGCTGCAAAAGCTCTTGGTCAAATTAAACCGGCTGGAGTTGAGGTGACATTTTACTACGCTTCCGTGATACAAATTAAATTTGCTTTCTATTTTTTAACTTTCCCCATGGTTTTCTGGTTATTCATTGATATGTGAATTCACATAATTCTTATTGCCATTGCAGGTTCATTTTATTGTGGCAGCTTGTGAAAACATGATCAGTGGAACAGGAATGAGGCCAGGGGACATAGTGACTGCCTCAAATGGAAAGACTATTGAGGTACTTCCCCTCCTTAATTTAGTAATATGTTGGGGTTTTTTGCTGCAAGATTTACTGTTTTTTGACATCAAACTTGTGCCATGAGAAAGAATTAAAGGTGATTTAGATTTAATATAATGTAACATTTTAACTTATACAAAAAGCTAATTGTTTGCTTTAGAAGTTTTATGACTTCGAGTTATACATCTCATAATTTGAGAGGAAAGATGAATTAGTTATTAGCAAGCATCTGATTTGTTATCACTGTAGAGAACAAGAAAATGCAGGGTGTACGAGAAATCCTTCCAAGATAGGTATATGAAGAACTTTATATAATTTCTAAAATTACTCCCTGTTTTAGGTAAACAATACCGATGCTGAAGGAAGGCTTACACTTGCTGATGCACTGGTGTATGCTTGTAACCTTGGTGTGGACAAGGTATCTCTCTCTTATCATGACATTTTTGAGTCTGTTCACATCAATTTCAGATTGTGTGTTACCAGAATTAACATTTTTGAATTGGATGATGTAAAGTTGACAGCATTGTCATATTGATACTTTTGCAGATAGTTGATTTGGCAACATTGACAGGGGCATGTATAGTTGCTCTTGGGCCAAAAATTGCAGGTAATGATTTTAAAAAAAGTTGTTACTCATTAATTTGATAAAAACCACCCACCAAGTATATCTAAAATAAACAGGTATCTTCACACCGAATGATGAGCTGGCGAAGGAGGTGGTTGCAGCCTCAGAAGTCGCTGGAGAACAGCTTTGGAGAATGCCAATGGAGGAGAGTTACTGGGAATTTATGAAATCAGGTGTTGCTGATATGGCAAATAGTGGGGGTCGTCAAGGTGGTTCTATTCTTGCAGCTCTTTTCTTGAAACAGGTACCCTTGTGTAATCTCTTACATACCCGTTTTATACTTTTATAAAACAAAACATCGATTATATTAACAGTTGTGTTTGGTTCCAGTTTGTTGATGAGAAAGTACAGTGGTTGCATATTGACATGGCGGGTCCCGTCTGGAACGACAAGAAGAAAACAGCAACGGGGTTTGTGGTTCCTACTTTGGTTGAATGGGTGGTATCGAACTCTTCATCATGAAGTATAGTATGATGTTCCTGTATGGTGTCATGATGCGCGTACAAAGCTAAACATGTTCAATGGGTCAATGTAACATCTTGGTGAGTGTCTAAAATGAAAAAGTGAATAATGCAAGTGAAACTGGATTTTCTAGTTCAACAAATAAGAAATTTTGGGGAAGGAAATATAGACGCATACCAGTCTTGGTATCGGTTATTTCTATTTCTGGAAACTTGTGAGAATCTGCTGGTAGTTTGCGGTGGTTACCGTTTCTAGTTTTAGATGCATCATCAATGGCAACAAAGTGGGTGTTTAATGATATTTTGCTTGCATGCCTGTAAGATTTGAAGTGTTGTTTCAAAATATTGACGGTCCAAATTTTTAAGCCCAAGTGGAATGTGGTTAAAAACATGTTCACTTTGCTAAAACAGTATTTAAACTTGAAAAAAAAGGTCGTCTGTATATATACGTGAACTGAATTGAGTCTGCACATGTGCGTTTGTATTCTATTAGTAACACAATCTGGTAATTCCGTGTAAGAATCTAAGTGTCTAACACACTCGGTAATTGAATCATGTCATCAATTATGCCCTAAACTAGGGTGAAAAATCGATTTACATCACTATTACTGTGGTTGTGCATGCAAATGGTTAATGTTTAAGGATCCAAACAATAGTCTTGATAAACAACGGATGAGATTTTTCATGTTCAGGTTACCCGGGGAGGGCGAGCCTTTTTTTACTCAGATGTACTGTGCTTCACCGGGTTAATCTAGGGACCGTTTCCGACCCTCTCTAGCCACCCCAAATGTAAACACCTAGCGACCGCTTCTGACCCTTCTCTGACCACCTCAAATGTAAACATCTAGCGAGGTTTGAACTATTGACCTCTTATGATGTGTGAGCAAAAGAACGAAAATTAGTTAGAACTTAATAAACTAGCATGTATATGCTTGTTTTGTAAACTAAATATGCATGCTTTGTGTCTAACATGTTGTAAAAAGTTTTTTTAAAAATATTAACTTCATATGCGAAAATGCGAAATTTTTAACAATAAAAAAAATTACAAATAAGTGAAAGTTTAAGGGTTAAATAATGCAAGTTATCTAAACTCTAAGGCAAGTTATTACAAAAACTGAACGCGAAGGTTCAAAGTGATAAAAACAATATTATGCAATCTTTTAAAATAAAGGGCTCCAAAAGTGAATAATTCCATATATATCCTTCTTACAAGTTTTTATGCACATAGTACAATAATTTTTATGCATGCAAAGGATATATATGCAATTTTGCATCTTTGGAGGGATATATATGCAAATGACCCTAAAATAAAAGACTAGAAGGTTCAAAGTGGTAAAAACTGAACCCGAAGGTTCAAAGGAGTTAATTGCATTTTTGGTCCTTATGATATGGTTAAATTACAGATTTGGTCTCTAAAATTTTGAAAGTATAATGATAGTCTCTATTTTGAAGTTTGAATTGCAATTTTGATCCTTGGATAAAGGAAATGACTAAAATACTTTTTGTCTTATTCAGAGAATACAAAGGTAATTTGGTCATTTCATATTGATTAGGGACAAAAAATGCAATCAAAACTTTAAACGGGACTATCATTGCCCTTTCAAAATTTTATGAACCAAATATGTAATTTGACCATACCACAGGGACCAAAAATGCAATTAACTCTAAAATAAAAGACTAGAAGGTTGAAAGTGGTAAAAATATACATAGTCTAAGGGTGTGTTTGTTTTTAAAAAAAAATCTTATGGGGCTCTTACCTTACCAAGTAAGAGGAGGCAGCAGACATTTAAATTGTTTGGTTTTTCTTTCGAGTAGCAGGCTTAGACATATATCATCTTATTCAAGAAGTGGGAAAACTTTATCGCCACTTACTGCTTTGTAAACTTTATATAATATATTTGATTGTTTATTAACCATGTTATATTTACCTTAAAAAGTCTTGTTTATATTTACATAGTTATTTATTATCGTATTGCTTTGTTTAATAAACAAATATCAAAGACTTAAAATCATTTTGACACTTATATAAAAACAAACAACATTATTTCGTTCGATTAGATTTAAACAAGTTACTAAAATAAAATTTCAGAATGATTCGATCCAAAACATCTTATTTAAACAAACACACCAATAGTCTAAAGCTTCTACTTCTAGTCGTAACATTCGTACATATATATAGTAAAGTCAGTCGGCGTGTTAATCAAGTTACTTGAGCTCTTCTCTCTCTTTAAAAAAAACCCCTCCAAACTTACAATTACAATCAGAAGAAAGTAATAATTAAGGATGGTGGGAACAGATTTGAAATCGGAAGTGAAGAAAATGATGGACAAACGTAGTGGTTTGGAAACAGAGATGAATGTTATTATCGAACGTTTGTGTCGGCCTGGTGGTCCTGGTCTTTCCGGCAACCTCGTCGACTCCGAGGTACTTATTCCCTTCTTTCTAAACTTTTACTTTATCACCTTCACTTCATTCTTACCAATTTATAGTTATATTACAACTTGTTAAACTTAAGTGGCGTTTCTATTACCTTTTTTTTGGGCTTAATTGCTTTACTAAAGCTCTTTTTTTTGCCTTATGAGAGGGGTGTTTAGGTTAGCTTGATTTTTGGGTTTATTGAAATATTTTGAGCTCATGGACTTAAATAAGGCATAAGCGTAACTACATAAGCTCATCAACCAATAAAAGTGAGCTGCTAAGCTTTTCCATATTTCAATAAGCCGATAAACCCAAAAAATAAGCTAACCAAAACACCCCAATGTGAAAAATTTAGTTTATGAGCTTTTCCAAATTCAAGTAAGCCCATAAGCCCCAAAGAAAAAGCTAATACAAACACCACCTTAATGTAGTTAGCAAGTCTTTAGTTTGACAGCTGTTATTGTTTTTAAACAACTATTCTAGAGAGCATCTTTGGGATTGCGTTTTGTAGTATAATCTATCTGATTAATGTGTTTGGAAAACGCAGATAATCGGAAAACAGTGTTTGGCAACAAAACGTGATTATATCAGTTTTGCAATGCAATACCAACACCCCTATGTGGAGAAGTTATGATTACAGACTTACAATAGAGAACTCTTAAGTCCTATTGATACTACTAGTAGATACAAGATTAGTGTAACTAATCTTATGCTCACAACTAACAAACTCTAATTAGGTAATCTCTAACAACCACTATTTGAAGTAAGATATGATTATTGGTAGTAGGAATGAATCTGTTTTGATTTTGTATACAACGAGTACTAGCTCTGATCCTATTGAATTGCTTTAAGCCATTCCCTCTATTACCTTTTTGTAGAGGGGAGGAAGGGGGAATGTATGTCTTATTGGGTTGGATACCACCACTAGCTGTATATCAGAGTTCTCTTGTGCATGTGAGGGTGGTGGAGTAGAAGATTCCGATCCTTCTATATCTCTTAAAGAAGAGATATGATGATGGATTATCTGTTGGTGGAGTGACAGTTACCCTTCTTAGTCAACGTTTCTATATAAGAGAGTGACATCGTTAAAAGTAGTCCTAGTCTGTATAATGAACTCTTAATTTGAGGGGATGGTGTGGTACTCTGAGATTTGAATTTTATCAAAGGAATTAGAGGTATTAAGCAAACAATGAAAACCAATAAAACGAAGTGTCACAGTACTTAGCTTGATTTGGAGAATGGGTTTTTACTTTTTAGTGTGTAATGTGAGAAAAACTTGAGGACTTTACTAAATTCTTCCCGTTGTCTAAAAGTTAAAGCTCTTAACCCCTGATATAATCATTTAGCTTTCTTCTGACTCCTTACTTATACACTCAAGGACCTTGTGTTTACACTGTATCCCTCGTATGTAAATAGCTAATTATGGTGCACTTTTCATCTTCTTTTTTTTTGTGTGAGTCACCGATGTGAACAGCAACAAGAGGCGCTCTTGGTAGCTTTGAAGTCCTAATCAAATAAAGGATTTTGTTTAGGTACTTACTACTTAGACATGTCTTTGAGCATCCTGCGATGATTTCTCCTTTTCCATTGCTGATTGTTTAAAATCCCTTGAAACATTTACTGTATCAGAAAATCTTGTATATAGTTATAGTCGTGCCGATTAATATTGCTAATATCAATTAAGCTTACCATGTTAAACTAGATCTGCTATACTTGTAGCCTTTAAGTATCATACTGAATTTTGACCAAGACAGCTCTTTTTCATAATGCTAATTAATTCTTAAAAGAGTTGTAAGTGGGATGTTAACTACGTTTCTGAAAAGTTTATTTTCTGCAGGGGTTTCCTAGGTCTGACATTGACATTCCAGCAGTGAGAGCAGACCGAAATAGACTTGCAGGTTCATTAAATTTAAAGTTTATATGATAGATGTTTGTGGTTATTTGACTAGGTTATGTAGAATTTTAAGTAACGCTCCTTTTATGTATGAACCTAACATGTTTTTGGTTTTTGTGTATTTAAAGTTCGTAACTGTTGGGCATGGTTGAATAATGTCTAAAGTTTTTTTGCTATAGAGGTTGCAAGCTGTCACACAAGTATTGTATTATATAACTTAAAAGCTTTATAGCTGAACAAATATGTGCTCTCGTGTTTGGGTAGCCTAGCAGAAAAGTCTTAAAATCATATGACATTTGTAAAAGAAGGCAGTTAGTACAGAATGATTGTTCATACTTGCAGTTAAATTGCTGCATGTCAGTTAATATTTCCTTTTCTAAAGATAGAAACTATAAATTTGCTTGGCAAATCTCTAATATGTCCATGATTAGCACACATGGTCTTCTAAATGTGTTGTGCAGTTTTATATACTTATTCAATTTTCTTATTTTGCATTGTACAGGACTACGAAGTGACCACAAGGATATCACAGAGAAAATAAGCAAAAATATAGAACTTCTGCATTCAGCAAGGCTTACACCTAAATCTTCAAGTGCCATGGACACAGGTCGGCATCAAAATAAATTGATTAATGACTTGTAATAGCTGAAACTTATCTATTTTTTTTATGTAAGAAAAAACCACTTTGCATATGCTATAAACGAAATGACTGATTTTTTTTGCAGGTTCCAACAGCCAAGTTGCAGATGACATAAGTACATCTAACGGAAGTTATGTCAGTGGCATGGATGTGGATGTTAATGTGAATGTGAGTAGGCCCTTTGCAATGGTGGATGAAATAACAGAGGAATCTCCAGCAGCAGAGGATGGTTTACAACTTGGAGACCAAATTGTGAAATTTGGAAATGTTGAGTATGGTGATAATTTGCTACCAAAGCTTGCTTCTGAAGCACAGAAGAATCAAGGGCGTCCTGTACCTATGCTAGTTATTAGACAAGGGTCTTCAATCAACTTGGCTGTCACACCTAGGACATGGCGTGGTCGTGGCTTGCTTGGGTATGTGTCTTCTATCTCTACAGTCATTTATTTTTCCAGCCGTTGTATTATTTGGTTTTTTACTATTGCAAATAAACCACTGTTTCTGTAAAAATTTAATACATTGGTATGCTTACAGTCATTTATTTTTCCAACCGTTGTATTATTTGGTTTTTTACTATTGCAAATAAACCACTGTTTCTGTAAAAATTTAATACATTGGTATGCTTTTAAATGGGTGTTTTTAGACAAAAACTGCTGAGTACAATATGTTTTTTATCTATGTTTTCACAATCTTTCGAAATGATTCATTCGCACACAATTTAGTGTTCTTTTAGCCAATCTATCGTTGCAACATCTCTTCTATATTCATCTATGGTAATAATAATATATACGGTACAATAGTTTTACCAAACAGTTCTACAGCTGATGTTTTGGGTTTTTACAAGAAGTCATGGTCAGGTTAGGTTGACTTGCTAAATATCATGACAAAAATTAGTCGTTTTAGATGAAGCGATTTAAAAGTTTTTAAGTGATCTAGTGACAGTGGAATACAACTAACTCTCATATACTTGATTGTGCAGATGTAATTTCCGGATCTTGTGATCTCTCCTTTGACGTTTCATGGAGTGCGGATCCGTATCAGAACCTCAAATGCCTTTGTTTAGCTAGATGAGATTATGTTAAAATATGGATCTTATTATGGTTTTCCAAATACTGTTTGTCAGCACAACAATGTCTAAAGAGTTTCTTAGACTTCAGTGTTTTTAATTTGTCCAATTCTTAATATGTTATCTTCCCACCACCATCATTTTTTAATGCATACTGGATGCTGGCTTGTGTCATGCAAGTTGTCTATGCATTCGCTATTAATTTTCATTTGTTTCTCTAGTAAAATGGTTTGTCCAATTGCATTGACATTTCTGAGTTGATGCGTGTGCATGTTGTGTGTGTGGTAAGTGGGTTTGGTAGTGGTGCCAATGGAGACCAGTCATAATGGCCTTCATCATCATTTTCAGGTAGTACGAATAGAAAAGGGTAATGGTCCGGTGCCCATTGGTAGCAGGCATAAGGTTTAGCAACCAGAGTATTTACTATCATTATCAAATTGTAGTATAGATCGTATCAACACTCTAACAAATTCCATCAAACTGTAGTATAGATCATATAAACCCCTTTTAGATATCCGCTTGTGCCCATAAATCATTCATTTGTTCTGTTGTGTATGGTGAGGCTGGAAAGCCAACTTCTTCTGCCCATAAACTATTCCTCTAGTCTATGAAGTGAAGCTGGAAACCCGACTTTTTGTAATATTGTGAAAATCATCAATGGTCAATGCGATAACAGTGGCCAAGAGAAGAAAAAGTTTGAAGAGTAAGCATTCTATTAGAAGCCCAGAAAAGAAAGGCTAAACGGCCAGACAGCTTAATGTCAAAAATACTTTGGAGTTTATCGAAAAGCATCCTTAGATGCAGAATAGCGTCTCTGATGTTTAAAGTTTTAACTGTCCAACTGCAAGTTGTTTGGAGCCGCAAAACAGTCTCTCTAGGCAACTTTGCGATGATAATAAGTGTGTGTGTTAAGTTTCTTGATAAACAACTCCTTAAAATCTGTATAGAATATGTAAAAACCAGCATTCATTGTGCATTTGCATTCATATTTTCAGCATGGTTATTTTCTTCGGTATCCAAAACATCATGACTTGCAACTTGCTAATAACAACATGAAATACTGCAGTTGCAAATTGAACAATAGACAGATCCGACAAAAAAAAAACAAATGACGGTTCTGGCGACTTGATTTTTGGAGGAAAAAAAAATTTGGACCATTTCTCGATTTGTGCGTGTCATCCTTGCGCAGGGGCCATGCTAATCTTCTCTGCATCGTTCCAATTTTATCGGATATATAAAGTAACTAAAAGTTCTTTATCCAGTCGATGTGGTACAGACTGATATGATTACTTACATGTTAGTAAACTAGTTACTACATGTAACAATTTAATTCCATTTTGTATTAGTTGTGTTAAACCCTTTAATAAAACTATGTAACTAATCTTATGCTCACAGCTAACAAACTCTAACTAGCTAATATATAACAGCCTAACAGCCACTATTTTGGTGTAAGATATGATCATTTGTAATCGGAATGAACCTGTGTTTTCTTTTGGTATAGAGCGAGTACAAACTTTGAAAGTTTGCAAAGAATGTTATCGGTTTGATGTGGTTTCATGATCTTATAACCCATCTATTAGTAGATATGTTCACAATTTGAAGTTTTGAAGATATGTTGGTTCATCCAGGTTAAGTTTTATCTTTGCGTAAGTTCAAGCTCTTTCTTCTTGTCATAGTTAGTGCATTTCCTATGCAGAAGTCTCGAACCTTGCTTATACGGCCAGTTTTCCTGTTAACACAATGTCATTTATGCTAAGTATGTGTAGTGAATCGTGATCCCATTGAATTTGCTTTAAGCCATTATCGCTATTACCTTCTTTTAGAGGGAAGGAAGGGGCTGGATACCACCACTCACTAGTATATCAAAGTCCTCTTGTGCATGTGAGGGTGGTGGATTAGACGATACCGATCCTTCTATCTCTCGTAAAAAAGAGGTATGATGATGGATTATCTGGTGGTGAAGCCACAGTTACCCGGTTTGCCAACGTTTCTATAAAAGAGGGTGACATTCTTATAAGTAGTCATAGTTTGTTTAATAAAATGTTAATTTCAGGGGGGGTTGCACTCTGAGATTTGAATAATTCAAAGGCATAAGGATTATCAAGCTAACATTGCAAACCGAGATAATGAAAAATCACAATACTCAACTTGATTTGGAAGAGTCACAGTCTTTTATCTCTACAATCAGTTTATTTTTTTTAACCATTGCATTATGCTTGTCTTTTATTGCAAACAAACCACTTTTCTTGTGAAAATTGGATAAATTGTATGCTTTCCAAGAATGGGTGTTTTTAGACAAAAATTGCTAAATGCAATATACTTTTCTATCTATGTTTTCACAATATTTCGAAAATGATTCATTCGTACACAAGTAGTGTTTTTTTTTTTTTTTCGAATCTTGGTAAAAGTGACAGCTCAAGTTCAATTTCTCAACAAAGTTGATTACTTCTTATCTTCTTGCTTAGCCAGAGTTGCAACACCTCTTATATAATTCATCTACAGTAATTACAATTTATACAGTACAATAGTTTTACCAAACAGTTCTACAGCTGATTTTTTTGGGTTTTACAAGTCATGGCAGTTAGAACGGACTCGATAACCAGTCAAATGTGTTTGGGTGAGCATGGATTGGGTCAGGCTGGGTTGACTTGCTAAATATCATTACAGAAACTAGTAGTATTAGTCTTTTAGATAAACTGATAAAGTGATTTTGATGTTTTTTATGTGATTTAGTGACAATGGAATGCAACTCACATATACTTGATTGTGCAGATGTAATTTTGGGATCTTGTGATGTGTCCTTTGACGTTTCATGGAGTCCGGATCCGTATCAGAACCAAATGCCTTGGTGTAGCTAGACGAATTATGTCAAAATATTGGTCTTTTTATAGTTTTACAACTGGTATAGATACTTGGGCTCTATGCAACATAACAACTTATATTGCTCATGAACTTGGTTGTGATGCGGCTAGCACTTCATTACTTGTGGAAATACGCAATGCTATTTTCTTGCTTTCAATACAAAAAGCAAGTCTCAAGTAGTAAAAATGATATATATTGCATGCTGACATGCTCAATGTCAACAAAAGTTTGAAGTTTATCTAAAATTCCATCAACAACGTAGATGCAGAATAGCGTCTCTGATGTTTTAAGTTTTAGTTAATTTAAATTCCAAACTTCAGGTTGTTTATATCAGCAAAACAGTTTTTCATGTAGCTTTGCTATGAAAATAAGTGTCTGTGACTGTGTTATGTTTCTTGATAAACTCCTCCTTTAGATCTGTATAGAATATGTAAAAACCAACATTCTTTGTGCATTTGTATTCATATTATCAGCATGCTTCATACATTTTTTTTCTTCAGTATCCAAAACATCATGACTCGCAAGTTGCTAATGATAAGTATATCGACCAGACTTATACGAACAACATGAAATTATGCAGTTTCAAATCAAACAATGGACAGATCCAAAACAAAGAAACAAATGACGGTTCCAGCGCGATTTTGGAGGACTCGATTTTTGGAGCCATGCTAAAAATTTGATCGACCAATTTTATCGGTTCCAAAACAAACAATGGACAGATCCAAAACAAAGAAACAAATGACGGTTCAAAACAAAGAAACAAATGACGGTTCCAGCGACTCGATTTTTGGAGGATTTCTCGATTTGTGCGTGTCATCCTTGCGCAGGGGCCATGCTAATCTTCTCTGTATCGTTCCAATTTTATCGGATGTCCCCAAAGGGACAATAAAGAGTGGCTTAGTTTCGATATTTAAACTACAAAAAGTTTATCTTTCAGTCGATGTGGGACAAACTGATATGACTGGTTACACGTTACTATAATAAGAAAAACGTGTTTCGTTTAGGACTAACACTTCCAAGTTCAGATCAAATTTTAATGGGGATCACATATTGAAGTTCACTTTTCTGGTAATGTTTTCGCATGATGGTCGTGTTTTGCTGCGGAGTCATTGTGTACAAAAAGGATAAAAAGGTAGTATTTAACCGGAAACAAGGTTGGCAAAGGGAATTGAAACCTTGCCACTCACATTCACATCTCATATAGGACCGTCGACTTTAGCGAAAGCATTTTATCAAGCCACAAAAAGCAATTAACCATCCCAACGAATATTCGGATAATGTATTGTGTAAGAATATCATTTTTCCTATTAGCAATAACACTGGGGTGCAAGCAAGGTCCCTTTTTAGCTTGGTCATTTCCTATCCTTCATTAGTCAAAAAATCTCTGTATCGGACATTTCTTTTATCATTTACCGAAATATGGAAGCTTTCACATTCCAAATTGCACACCTTAACATCCAATAACTGAGATGTTAGTTTTCATATCCACATCCATATATGAACTTGGTTTGGTTTTACCATGGTGCACAAATTTGGTTTTACTAATCGAATACAAATATAGTTTTACCTAATCGTGGTATACTGGTATTCATCAAGTTGAGTCTAATCATGACGGATTTGCACTGATTCATGCTCCTTATGTTAGATCAATGGATTTCTGCTACAAAAAATGGGTGAAATCACGATCATGATCTGTTTCACGGTCACACCCCAGTACCGTGACCTTTTGGGCCCAAAGACCACAGCATTAGACCACCGATGTCTTCCCTCAACCCGCCACAAAATAAACTGGTAAGAAAAATCAATAGACCTTAACACCTTTAAATTAACACTCTTCACCCAAAACTCAGATTTTCAATAAAGTCTACACTGTATTACAATCATCCAATCTACAATAATAACTAATGTACAACAATAACCTGCCAATCTAAGCCATAGACAAATATCTCAAATGAAAGGGTTAGAAATTACTGCATTTAGGTTGTTAGCATTGTTTTATTTCGAAACCAATGCTCAATAGGGTTGGAGCTGATTCCCTTCTCGTGGGTTGTGAAATGTTCTGAGAAGCTGAGGACACAGCAGTAATGAGAACATCGCTAGGTGGGCCCTGACCTTTTCTTGGTACGGGCATGTCGTGATCATGTAGTCCTTTATATGTTATGGTTACTTCTGATGAACCATCGACAACATTCTCAATGTGTTTTCTGACCGGACAACCAGCAGAAATGCACTTGTAGTAGTTCCTGAAATAAACATGTCAATAGCTGATGGTCCATTACACAGATTCAAACATATAGACATGATAATGCATTACATATGAATATCTTGTTAAATATGATAAAAGACAAAGCTGCTAAAAGTAGTGATTCTTCTATTGATGGTTATAATTTTTGTTATTCTTATGAGGTGTTAGTCGGGTTTTTCAATTTGATTGGCATCTTAGTATTGAATTAAAGTTGCAAGAAACTCGAAATTTGTACTCTTTACAGATTTGATTGAAATTACTTCTGCTCTTAGTGATTTTTCTTTGTTCAAACCACACAGATTTTTTATGTCCGCAGTTCATATCACGTGTTTGCATGTATTGTGTCATTTAATTATGAGACTATACCGTTATCTATAAATAGTCTGAATGTGTTCTACTTCACATTTAAAAGAGGAAATCCCAGATTATTGTAACAAAAACGGCCCACAATCATGACTTGAACGTAAAGTGCAAAAGGAATAAGTGATGCACCTGGGATGAGGAGTTCCCTTCACCATCTTCTGCCCGTACTTCCTCCATCTGTAACCATCTGCTGATATTTCTATATCAGCAGCTGCCTGTACAGTAAACTTAGGTTTTTTCGGATGTTTTGGGACGTACTCATACCTCGGTCTGGTTATCAGTCAAAAGGTGTATTAAAAATCATATATAAATCAAGAGTAACAATGTAACAACAACATGAACTTCATTACTTACCTCGGCTTTACCCATGAGTCATCAATATGCACAATCTGAATTGGAGCACAGCCACTTGATTGATTTTCCTTCAAACCAGATGTTGAAGTTGTTTTTCGTTTTAGCGATTCTGGAGTTGATAAAATCTCATCTCCTTTTGCAATTACTTTCTTGGGTGGATCATGTTTGTGTTGACCTTTATAAACTATTTTTGTGACAGAGTTGAATTGATCATAGGACTCGATCTTTTTAGCATCACATGCGCCATATGAGCATTTATAATAACCTCTAGAACTTCCAGGACCCTTCACTTGTTTCCGACCATATTTTCTCCAAGTGTAACTGTCATCAGGTGTCTCAACAGCATGCAAAGATTTAGGATCAGTGGTCTCCTTCTGGTTTGCTTCTGCCACGTGAGTTTCTGTTTGTAAATCTGAACATTTAGGACTAAGAGTGACGGGCATTACTGATAATCCTGTTGGTGAAGATTTGATCTCACTCTCGGAATGAGCCTGGGCTATAATAGTTGCTAAGGCTTCTTGATGACTCCCTTGAAGATGATTCTGAGGGAAAGAAAGTTTATAATTACTGGGTCATATACAAACAGTTCTATTGAATTGACATATGAATGCATAACAGTAACTGCAAGCATGCAAAAAAGACATGTCATAACTTCTGCGCTAACAAAATCAACTTCGAATACAATGAGGTGTTTATACATTATTTGGCATTATAACGGATATATATACAGTTCAAATGGACCAGATATCATGATCATGTTCATGACACATAATGTGTTCACAAACTCGAATGTATTCAAATATACCTAAACATTTCAGAAGTCATTCACAAATTTAAATAAAATAATTGTTCACTAAAAGCTAAAACCAACTCCGAGCTAAACATTGCCCAAATTATTTCTCGGGCTACTTTGCAGTGGCTACCAACCGAAAAGAAAACTAACGAAAGCGTTTCTCCTTCCCCTTTGTATGAACTGCAACCAGGAATGTAACTTTGCAAGAAAGCCTCATGTTATAAACTCCTATGAGCACTAAAACAAAATGATTAATTAATGGGCATACAAACAGACAATTAATGGGCATCCATGGGTCATCAGTGGGGATTTCAATGTGACATTAGATACTAAGGAGCATTCAAATGGAAGTTCTAATCCTTCCAATGACATGCTTGAATTCAGGAGCTGTGTTGAAGATTTAGAGATTGATGATATTTTGAGCTCTGGTTTTCAGTTTACCTGGACCAAAAGCCTGAGGAATCCAAATTGCAAGACTTTAAAGAAGCTGGATAGGATTATGATTAATGAAACTTTCATGGATCAATACCCTGATGCACACAGTGTTTTCCTGCCTTATCTCATATCAGATCACTCACCTGCTATTATGATTATTCCCAAAGGTGGTTTGATGAAGAAAAAGGCTTTTAGAATGGTCAATTTTATTACTGATAAAGAAGAGTTCTTACCTTTGGTGCAGGCAGAATGGGGGAATGATGTAGTAGGTTTTCAGATGTACAAAGTAGTAAAGAAAATGAAAATGCTCAAAAACAAGCTAAACCAGTTGGGTTGGAAGAATGGTAATATTCATGATAGGGTTTGTAATCTTAGAAACAAGATGAAGGAAATTCAAAGAGAAGTTGATAAAAACCCTTATTGTGAGAAAATCAAAGAGCAAAGTTGTGCAATTTTACAAGAATATTGTGAAGCGATCAAAGATGAGGAAAGTCTTCTGTTACAAAAAGCTAAGATTGATTGGTTAAAAGAAGGTGATAGAAACACTGCTTTTTTTCATAAGATCATTAAGGGAAGACAACATAAGAGCAGAATAATGCAGGTTTGTGATGAAAGTGGTAAAAGATATGAAAATGAGCATGTTGCAGGGCAATTCCTAAGTCACTTTGAGAAATTTTTGGGAACTCAGGACAATATTCCAAGGCTTCCAGATGGCTTTGTTGAGTTCAATTGCAAGTTAACAAAGGATAAAGCTGAAAAATGATTAGGCCTGTTTTGGATAAAGAAATAAGAGATGCTATGTTTGATATTGAAGATTCAAAAGCTCCAGGACCAGATGGATTTACATCAAGATTTTTAAGGCTGCTTGGAGTATTGTGGGTAAGGATGTATGCTTTTCTGCAGGAGTTTTTCAACACAGGGAAACTTCTAGGTGAGTTAAATGCAACCTTAATTTCACTTGTTCCTAAGATCCCCACCCCCAATAAGGTTTCTGATTTTAGGCCCATTGCCTGCTGTAATGTGTTGTATAAGTGTATTAGCAAGATTATGACTACAAGGATCAAGGAGGTATTAGGGAAACTGATTAATGAAAACCAAAGTGCCTTCATTACTGGTAGGCAAATAACGGATAACATCTTATTAGCACAAGAGATCCTTAGAGGGTATAATAGGAAACATAATGTCAAAAGTGTGCCCTTAAGATTGACTTGCAAAAATGATACCCTGGATTGGCATAAAAGTACATTGGAAAGGTTTGGGTTTCATAGCAAAATGATTGGATGGATCATGACATGTGTAACCACCACTAAATTTTCTATTAATGTCAGTGGGGAAAGAGTAGGATATTTTAGAGGTGGTAGAGGGTTAAGGGAGACCCAATATCTTTATCTTTTCACTATGGCTATGGAGGTATTCAATTTGACTTAAAATATTGAAAATGCTCATTATTTCAAATTTCATCAGGGGTGTAAGAAACTCAGAATAACACATCTAGGGTTTGCTGATGATCTAATAGTATTTAGTCATGGGGATTGTAATTCAGTAAGTGTGATTAAAAAAACCCTTGAAGAATTTAGCTTGTACTCTGGTTTGAAAGTCAATATGCAAAAAAGCACCATCTTTTTTGGTGGTTTGTCTATTCCTGAGCAGAATACTATCACTCAAATTCTTCCTTTCACCATTGGGAAACTACCAGTAAGATACCTAGGTGTGCCACTTGTTACAAAACAGATCAGTGTTACAGATTGTAAACCTCTTGTTGATAAGGTCAAAGTCAGAGTTAATGACTGGAGAAACAAGTCACTTTCTTATTCTGGGAAACTCCAATCTATCTTATCATCAATGCAACTGTATTGGGCATCTATCTTCATTCTACCAAAGACAGTGATAGAGGAGATTAACAGAGTGTTAAAAGGGTTTTTGTGGTGCCAGGGAGAGTTAACAAGAGGTAAAGCAAAAATCTCATGGGAAAACATTTGTAGGCCAAAAGATCAAGGTGGACTTGGTCTTAAGAATCTACAAACCTGGAATGAGGTTCTTATTATGAAACATTTATGGAATGTGGCTGCTAAAAAGGACACACTTTGGGTTAAATGGATAAGTGTTGAAAAGTTGAAAGGAAGGAGTGTTTGGGAGATACCTTATGAAAATAATTGTAGTAGTGGGTGGAAGAATATACTCAAGCTAAGAGATAAAATTAGGAATCATGTGTTTTTCAAACTAGGGGACGGGAAGTCTGTTTCAGCATGGCATGATAAATGGTGCTTGGAGGGGCCTTTGTGTGAATTTATTTCAACAAGGGATATCTATGATGCAAGGCTTAACAATTCCTGTAATGTGGCTAGCTTGATCCTACAAGGTAACTGGTGTTGGCCTGCTGAATGGCATACTAAGTTTCCCATTCTAAGTCAAATACAGGTTCCTGTCCTCAATGAAGGAACTTGTGATGAAGCTGTTTGGGTGACAAGAACTGGGCAGAAAACAAAGTACAAAACCAAGACAGTGTGGCAAGACATGATCAGTAATGGACCTAAGGTGATATGGAGGTCTATGATATGGTTCCTTCAAAGTATTCCAAGGCACACTTTTGTTCTCTGGATGGCTGTGCAGGAAAGACTATTGACTCAAGATAAAGTTGCAAAATGGAGGCCTAATGAGATTATGGAATGCCTCTTTGCAAGCAATGCATGGACTCACATGAGCATTTGTTTTTCCAATGTAATTATTCAAAAGTTGTATGGGAAGATATGCAGGACTTGCTAGATAAAAGGTTCTCTTACAACTGGAAGACCATAATTGAAGAGTTCTCTGTATTGGCTGCTAATAGGAGCATTTGGAGTATCCTAAGGAGGCTTGTAATTAGTGCAGTTGTATATTTTGTGTGGCAAGAAAGAAACAATAGACTGTATAATAAAGGTGAAAGATCTTGTGACAGTCTAATACAGATTATAATTGATGTCATCAAGTTGAGAATAATGAACTTCATAGTCAAAGACTCTCATGCAGTAACTGAGGTTGAAGCAAAATGGAGTATTGCTTTGAGAAGGAGCAATCAGGGAGTGCATAAATGAGGATAATATAGAGTAGTATTATGTCTGTATAATGAGTTTCTGTATTTTGGTAGAATAGAGGTAGAAAATGCTTGAAGAAAGTTAGCATATTTGTGGGATCCTTAATTAAGAATGTAATGGGGTTTGTCCATTTTACATTTAAAGGATCTTTGTACTTTTTGTGAAGTATATAAAATTTCTCCTTTTCACAAAAAAAAAAAAAAAAAAAAAAAAAAAATGATTAAGGGGGTGTGTTCGTTTCGGCTTATATAGCCGGCTTATGACTTATTTGGTTTTGGGCTTATGTTTCATAAGCTCACTTTTTGTGGCTTATTTAAAAACTTTTTGGCTTATATAAAATTTTATTATGTCATAATGAAGTTATATAAGCCGAAAATTTTGAAAATGAGCTTATGAAACATAAGCCGAAATCAAATAAGCTATAAGCCGAAACAAACACCCCCTAAGCTGGCATAAGGAAACACTAAGGTGCCTTGATTAACAGACAGACAGACAGTTTGTGTAAGCAGAAACATACGGACAATACAACACCTCAAGCAAGTAGGATGTATTTTATTAACTTTTCACAGCATGGATACGAGGGAATTGCATAACAATTGGCGATGATGGTCCTTATTATCATGAGATGCATAATCAACTAATTTGTTACGTGACAGACATTATGCTCTTTTATGAGTATAAAGCAAAGCCTTTTTAACTGGAAATGACGGGCCATTCTTAGAGGGTGTTTGGGATTTGGCTATTTTAAGTAGATGCGTGCTTATTTCAAGATAAAACTGTGTATTTGGTTATATATTTGACACAAAATAAGCATTTAAAAACCAACAGGCTGGTATGAATATAGAATTGGGTGAAAAGCAAAATATGATTTTATGATATAAAAAATAATAATGATAAGAAAGCATAATAGTGAGAAATAATTTGACCTTGAAACGCTCCAGCTCATCTTGTCTAACATCGTATGTTACCGGCACCTCTGACAAATCTAATTAATTACATAAACTCACTCGTCAATTCATAACTACTACAGTAGTAATAAACACAAATAAAAACTGGAAGAGAAAAAAGGAACACCTGCAGACATTACAATGGAGGTCGGATTATCGTCATTTTCATCCATGTCGGAATTTGTGCTAATGTTTATTTGGTTTCGTATGTGTAAGCGTGATACAAGACAAGTCTTTGCTCTAAACATTTCGGAGTCGGGCGTACGTTTGCAGGGGTGTCAAAAAAATAGGGAACCCACCCGGACCAGGTCTCGCGTCAATAATTTTATTTGACTTATTTAGCTAACCGGGTTCGGGCCGACTCAAATAACCAAAATAATATATATAATTATATATTTTTCTTTAAAGATAATTTTATAAATTATCTATTTAAACGAGTACAAATAAACAACTTTATTTCATTTTACTCATATAGGGATTTACGAGTGGACCCAACCTAAATTGATCTGAATCCAATCGATTAACCCGAATTCAAATAAGGTCGAGTTCAGATATGTTATTTTTAATATTGACCTGACTTTGACCCGACCAATCCGACCCGATTAACACCCTAGTTTGTACCATGGAGCAATTATTTAGACATGGAACATTGCCACAGTCAACTCAACACTACATTATCTTTTCACTCTACCATAATGTAATAACTACTACCAACATCATTATCTAAACATACCCCACTGATGCACAAATATACCCACAAAACCAATATCACACAATAACAACCACGATGAGAACTTGGTCTATTAACAAACCAAGTTCTCTTATTTTGCCTTGAACGACGAGCATGTGACGGGGTGTGTGATTTAAGGTCGATACGTCAATGGAGACCAAGCACGCATCCTTCAACCCTTTATTACACTCGGTCTTAGACCCAACTTATTATTGTTACGTTAACTCAATATCACCATTCACTTTTATCGCTAAACTACTCATCAAACACTTGTATACAGATATATCTTACGTTAACCAATAAACCAACTAGACAAACATATATCAATTAAATACAAATATATCTTACAAAACACCCTCTCTTACGCCCACAAACAATGAATTTTGGTTCGGTCAAGTTGGTGACCAAATCACCTTCTTGAAAAGTTAATTACACAATATTCAGAGACGAAATAATAAATGTACATGATAGATATTTTTAGATTTAATGTTTTAGACGTGTATCATTGCTCTTATATAGTATTTCGATTAACACGACGTATGTTTTGTGCTTAGATTTATGCAACGTACTTGTGAAAGATGTTCCAACTGATACATGGTAATTTTGAACTTTTATGTTTATATAAATGCAAAGAAGTTTGTACGTATTGATTGGTATCAACATATCTGGCAAAAAATAGGTTTATTGTAATAAAATAATATTATTTAAATAATATTATATTAATATTCGGTCGTATGGGTGAACGAACAAAATCGAAAAGACGCGATATATTTTTGTTCAACTTAACAATGTAACGCTTTTCTTTCAAAGAAGTTTTGCGTATTGATTCAAAAAATAGGCGTAAAATGACTACTTTTCAAATGTCAGAGTTAGTCGCGTTATAAATGTTTTGTTTCAATCTAAGACGTGGTGATGACGTCACGTTATAAATGGTGACACGTGTCGATTTTCGATACCACGTCATCATCACGTCTTAGATTGGAACAAAACATGAAAATACGTTGCATTAAGTGAAGCAAAAATAATACACGCGTCTTAACCTCAGACGTTGAAAAAGACGTCGTTATTACTACCAAAACCCTAAAAAAATTTTGCTTATTAACGGTATTCACGAGTATACTTTAACTAAGAGTTTGCGGGTTTATCTTTCACTTATGTCAAGCATGAAATTCTATTGTATTTATTGTAGTGAGATTGTTAGTTTGTACTTAAAAATATATAATGAGATACTTCTATTTACTTTTACATATATGGTTGTGTTTAGGCTCATAGGGGTTTGAGCTTTAAACTAAGCTGACTTATAAAATAAGTTTTGTTAAGCCAGTTGAAACGGACTTATGAGGGTTTATAGTTAATCAAATCACTTAAACATCTTTCAAAATGTAGTGGATTATCACGCAAAGGCTGAAAAATATCTGAATTTAATTTGATGTATTGTTTGAGCGATTTTACATTAATAAACTTAAATTTCAAGTAATTCACCAAAACAAATATTTCATAAATAATATCAGGCTCAAACATTTCATCAAGCATACCCACGTATGAGTGTATAATAGCATCGGTCCGGACGGACCGGACCGGAGAGACCGACAAGCATCGAGTGTGGGCTAAAACCGGACCGAGACCGAGACCATTTCATCAAGCATACCCACAGTATGAGTGTTGCTTTGACTAAATAGTTGGGTTGAGGCGTTGAGCTATCAATAGAATTTCAAAAGTCACCATGGCATGAACGTGAATTAAAAAAATCTTGAGCAAGTCCAAACAACTATTTACAGTTGCGTATTTAAGAAAAAAAAAAAGTTACTGTATGTCATAAATCAAAACACTTGTAGAAATACGTGAATACTACATACATGCGGTTCTGAATATGCAACTTCAAACTGTTCACTTCGATTATCTGGTTCCAAATAATACTTTTTCCGTTATATATATTTTTTCGTTATATATTTGTTTTCGTTTTTATTGGTTATATATTTGTTTTATCAGATATTTTCAGTTGAACATTTTGATTTGATTCATTCTTATTTCATACTCCACATTGAAAATCAAAGATGGCAAGAGGAGAAGTAAATATTGTAAACGTACGTTCAAAAACACTCATTTCTGTCAGGAGTCTATACCATCTTTGAGAAACTGCACTCATATATAGAGACAATAGTTGGTGATCCTTAGGATGATAAGAAGACGATGTAATGCGAATATGTGATATCTACTGGTTTTTAGAGAGTCGAAGATGGTGGAGGAAAACTCTTGATTATAAATACGATGTCATTACTCATCAGTTACACCTTATTTACTTGTATTGATCAACCATTTTTAAAAAAAGTTTTAGATTAAAAACAACCCTATTCACCTTTGTATAGAGTATAGACCATCTAAAACAAGACATATTGCTAGAATCTTTTATAAATCACATTTATATAAAAGAAACATAACCATCATATTTTGAGTTTTAATACCTCGATCATATCAGTATGCATTCTCAATCAGTACAAAAAAACATTGTTTTGATGTGAACATATGTAAAAACTTACACAGAAATGATTTTTTTTGGAACTGACGGAAATATCAGCTCGATTGCTAGCTTGTTATCTTCTGTATGGTCTTTTACCAGACCTCAAAAACCTCTTTGAATGTTTCTTCCGTGGCTTTTTCCGTTTGCCAGCATGGGAATTTAATCTCTCGTCTGCAATATCCTGAAACCCATTTGTTCCATCAAATTTATGAGACAAACCGCCCCTTCGCCTCTTCCTCTTTCCACGGTCTAATTCTTCGTCCCTATCAAATTTTAATATAGTTTCAAATAAGGGCATAAAAGTAAATAGAAATCATGAATGGTTGATATATAAAAAGCAGTATTTTAGCTCACCATTTGTCTCCAGTATAGCCTATGCTTTGAACGTCTTGTGTTTCTCTTATTTGACATGGAGTTGATCCATTTGTGTCCCTACAGGGCACTGTAATGAATAAACAACGTTAGGCCTTCGTTTGGTTTATATTTAAAACCGATATGAACATATGCAAGTAGTACATATAACCTCAGATTAAAAACCAGAACGCAGTGTTACTGATATACTCATAGAATGTAAACAACTCACCAATTTTGTCTTCAAAACCCTGAGTCATGCAATTGTTTGAACTCACGGGTCCTGTAACTTCTGATGAGCTTTCTCCACAGACACTATTAACCCTCTCTCTAAGCTCGTTGTGTATGCGATTTACTAATATATTACTAGTTTTGTCCTCAATCTTTGAACAAGTATTCACATGGACATTGTTAATCGGCAACTTGCTTCTTTTCTTTCTTTTGTGTTTCTTTTTCTTCTGCTGGTTTAAGAATGGCCCCACACGGCATAATTTCATACTTGTAATATTAACTTTTAAATGGTTCTTTCTTTTTTTGTGTCTCTTACTATCAAGAACTTTCTTTTCTGTTGAGAAAGATTCCACTTTTGGTAAGCTTGAGCCCTCTGTGGACACAATTGCTCCTTTCAGATCATCACCAACACCATTGCAACAACACGGCTCAACCAAAGCAACATCCTGAGATAATTCACTAGTCGTGAAAGTTTCCATTTTTGGTAAGCTTGACCTCTCTGTGGATGTAATTGCTCCTTTCAGGCTATCACCAGCATCAATGGAAAGTGTGGACGTAAATGCTTCTTTCAGACTATCACCAGCACCATTGGAACAACACGGCTCAACAGGAGCAACTTCCTGAGAAAATTCACCAATCAATAGAGAAAAGAAGTTAAAATTTACTAACTTTACCTTAAAACAAGTTTTGTTGTTTATTTCTCATTCGATTTTTCTGTTTTTATGATTTGTGTTGTACTAATCGTACCAAAAAAGTTTGTTGCATAAAATATTAGGTTCAACTAAAATTATTAGATTTTGTATATGTACAAAAATACCCTAGAGTATATAGGAACTATGCTCTTTATAATGGTTACTGACCAAAATGAGACAATATTAAACTCGGCAGCATTAGTGGAATATTGGTGAAACTCCGTAGAAATTTATTGGCATTGGCGTTAATCAAATTAAAAAGCTTTTTGATAACTTTTGATTACCTCTTTCGCAACACGTGCAGGAACTCCAGAATCTTCTTGTGGATTACTGCAGATCATTACAGCACTCAAGTCACAAAGATTATCATGTGTGCTTCGTTTCTCTTCATGTTCTTGAACAGTGGTCAATACTATTTCTTTTTGGCCATTCACGGGCCAAAGCATATGTGGACCATTGGTGATAGATGGTAGAGTTGCATCATTAGCCATGTTAACAGTCAAGTCACAAAGATCATCATGTGTGCTTTTCTCTTCATGTCCTTGATTCGTGAGCAATAGAGCTTCTCTTTGGTCATTCATGGGCAAAACATTTGTGGACCATTGAAGGTAGATGGTAGAGTTGCATCATTAACCACGATAACAGTCAAGTCACAAAGATCATCATGTGTGCTTTTCTCTTCATGTTCTTGAACCGTGGTCAATACACCTTCTCTTTGGTCATTCACGGGGCAAAGCATTTGTGGACTATTGGAGGAAGATGGTACATTTGCATCATTAGCCACGTTAACAGTCAAGTCACAAAGATCATCTTGTGTGCTTTTCTGTTCATGTTCCTGAACCATGGTCAATACACCTTCTCTTTGGTCATTCACGGGGCAAAACATTTGTGGACCATTGGAGGTAGATGGTAGAGTTGCATCATTAGCAACGTTAACAGTCAAGTCACAAAGATCATCTTGTGTGCTTTTCTCTTCATGTTCTTGAACCGTGGTCAATACAACTTCTCTTTGGTCATTCATGGGGCAAAACATTTGTGGACCATTGGAGGTAGATGGTACAGTTGCATCATTAGCCATGTTATCAGTCGAGTCACATAGATCATCGTGTGTACTTTTCTCTTCATGTTCTTGATTCGTGGGCAATAGAGCTTCTCTTTGGTCATTCACGGGATAAAGCATTTGTGGACCATTGGAGGTAGATGGTACAGTTGCATCATTAGCCATGTTAACAGTCAAGTCACAAGAATCATCATGTGTGATTTTCTCTTCATGTTCTTGTACTGTGGTCAAGACAGCTTCTCTTTGGTCATTTACCGGATAAAGCATTTGAGGACCATTAGAAGTAGATTGTACAGTTGCAGTATTAGTTAAGCTAGCACTGCCCACTTTCGCATCATCATCAATATCATGACCCTTTGCAATGAATATATTAGATATTACCCTTTCAAGCAAAATAGATGGCCCATTCACCACGTCCTTCTGATGTGGCAACAAAGGAAAGCTTTCCAAACAAGATTCTGATACAACCTTTTGATCTACCATCTTTTCTTTACTAACAATTGGGCAATCAGTATTTATTCCCATGCTGTTCAGGGCAGTCTCCTTTTGATGAACAACACCAACAACCTTCTTTGCTGGTAAATTCTTACTATTGCGAAAATAGAATAACATGTAGGCCTTGTTTTTCAAAACCATCCAGTCATTTACTCGAGTCACCTGTTCACATCAAGAGGAATTAAAAATGTTTATATAAATTTCTGTATTTTTATTAGGCGGGTCCGACAAATATAAAAATGTTAAATGGTTAAAACGAATTAATGTCTTCCTACCTCATCGTCATCAAGTAAATACCAATTTCCATTAGATGTTCGAACATAACAGTAATAGTGACCAGAATGTGTGTTCCGCCCAGCATGAACCAGAACACCATAAAGAGTGTATCTCAAATCACCATCCTGCAATATTTAATAAAAAAAATCCATAATGATTATTACACATCCCGTCTTATTAAGTGGTATTTTTTACCTGTTTACATGTTTTTTTGAACAGGGGTATATTTGACCCGTTTACATATGAACAGGGTGTAATTGGGTTGTTTTTAGTTCAGATCACCAATCGGCCCATGTTGCCACCTTATCTTTCTGTTTTTTGTTTATTTATAGTTTTTAAGATTTTTATTATTATTATTTTTAAATGATGTGTATGTGTGTGTGTGTGTGTGTGGGGGGGGTTAATGAATTTTACTTACATATGAACCCGTAACAAAAGGTTTCAAGTCCAAAGTAGGAGGAAAAAAGACTTTTTTGTGGATCTTTTGTCCTGACATATGAGCACCAAATCGTTTAAGGTGGATGATAAGGACATTCGGGGCATCATGAATTGTAAGTTGTTTGAGAGCTTTGACTTTTTGCTTGCACTGCTCACAATTGTATTGCTTTGCCCCTCCATCCAATAGTTCTTTTGCAGTGAAATGTGAAAACGCCTGATATAGTGTGTTGGCCTTCACTATGTCGAGACTTAGATCTAAAAATTGCTCAAACTTGTTGGAGCAATAGTCACATTGCATGCATTTCAACTACAAAAACAATAACATAACAGCACAACATTATAAAAGTCAAATAACCTTAAAACAAACCCTCATTGTTGCAATGTCAACCCATTTACTTACAGATGGTTGATTTAGGCTGTTTTTTTATTTTATTTTTGGGTAAAGGGTTACCCCGGTAAAATATATTAAACACCAAAAAATAGGGTTGATTTAGGCTGTTTTTCATCTCAAATAACAAAAGAATTGATAGGGAAATGGGTCAACAAGGGTTGAAAGTGACCCGATGTCTATTTCTAAAGCGTAGAATCTTTTATAATCCTTTTTCTGGCATATTTAAATAATTATATTGTTTACGAGTCACCAAACCTAAGCCAAACCAGTTTGACCATACGAAAAAGTAAAGACGACCTGTCACAACCCGAACCATTTTTACTTATTACCCAACCCTCCCATCTTGCCACCTCTAGTTTTAGGTTATAATGGAAACAAGTGTCACCTGACTGCGAAGACGACCTCCAAAAATGTTATAGACCAAACTTTTTTCACAAGCAGGAGATTCAGTGGGCACCCCAGAAGGTAAACAACACATGTGCATTGTTTCCAATAAATTTACCATGTACTCATGGGCGTCTTCTTGCCTATAGAATTTGAAAGTTTGAGATATACCTAATAATGTGATTAAGGAAATTAAAATATTATAATAAACTACCAGACTCTAAAAATGTATATAATATATCGTTAAAATGACATATAAAAACAAGCAGCTATCTCAGTTGATAGAAAGGATACATCGCAAATGTATGAAAAAGTCCAAAGGAGCTAAACATTTCCCTGATGATTGTAGCGCGCAGGTCACATGCTTTTGAACAGCACATAAAGCACAAAATCCAGCAGTTTGACCTTCATTAGAATGATTAAACAATAAGTTCCAATTAAAAAGTGTTAAAAATCTGAAAGTATTAATATAATGAAAATGACTTACATGTAATTTGATGCATTCCATTTTGTAAACATTCAGCTAAAGGTTTGGTATATGTTAAGCATTGCAATACTGAATTAAGAAAGCAAGTGTTGCCGAGATTTTCCAAACCAGCACCCTGTAGATTTTAACATCAGAAGCATATAACAACTTTCAAGTAATGTTTTTGTTCGCAAATAATAATCTGTGATGCTTGAATGACAACACATATTCCAGACAGGTGTTTCGCATTGTCTTATAGAAGGTGATTATCTGATTACTTAGTAGCATTCGGGTATAGTAAAATTGTATCTGATCATCTAATTAGTCCCATTAGTTCCAGATAATCAACGCACATCCTGCATATCCTTCTATTACGCTGATTATATAGTCCTAATCATCCATAACCTGTCATTTCCAAAACACAATGCCAAACACCCCACAATTAATATATCTTAATCTTCATAACACAAATACCAAATTATTATAAAGTACAATAATTCTCATTTGTTTTCTTCGTATCAATCATTACGACATACTTTTTTATATCAGTTACAAAACTACCCATTTAGCCACTATACAATTCTTGCAAACCTCACCAGAAGGTGGCCAGATAAACAGTCACGGCGCTTACATCTAAGTCAAAGACTCGCCGTCCCTAGGTAACCTAAAGACTCATCTGTTTACACGCTTACAAGTCTTACAAAGTAATCCCCAATATAAATAGAAAACACCACTTAGGTGGCCTAGTGGTAAGTCAAATGCATTATGTTACATCACATCTTGGGGGTGTCTACGAAAAAGGGTCATGCCCGCACTCACGAGATATATATGAAAATATAAAGAAAAAGAGAATTGTAAATATGAAGGGCAAGAAACTTACAATAAATGTATCCACAGCCGAAGACGACTGATCACCTTTAACCGGTTCAATCCCGACCCCATTACGATCATTACATGCATTGCTAGAATTAAGACACTGAAGCTGCAAACAAGCATCATTTTTTAATGGGGTGAAAGGGTTGTTTATAAAGGGTGATGAAGATTCTGAATTTTGGTGATCTGGGGTTGCATGATCATCTGCAGTGTTGTTGTTATCTGTTATATTCATTTTTTATATAAAATGTGAGGATGATGAATGATGAATCTTGGTTTGGAATGTACGTGGTTTTGGGAGGCACAAAATAATGGTGTTTTGTTAAACCCTACTATACATACATACATTCATCAATATTTATACGTTGCAATCTTTTATATACTCTATTATTATTTAGGAAAATGATAAATTTACCATCAAAGTTGTCACGTTTTTTTTCTCAAGATCGAACTTTTTTTCTGTTATCAGAAGATTGAAGCTTGCTTAATTTTCCTTTTGTGACACAAAATCAAACTTGATGCCGGAAAAGGAAAAATAAGCAAGTTCATCTTCTGATAGGAAAAAAAAAGTTCGATGCCCGAAAAGGAAAAAAGTTCGATGCCTAGAAAAAAATTTCGACCGTTAATTTTTATTGCACCGTTAGTCCTTTTCGTCCGTTTTTCACGTTTCGTGTTGTTTTTGCACGTTTTCGTCGGTTTTGCGTTTGTCGCTTTTGCATTTCGTCCGTTTTTGCGTTTCGTCCGCTTTTGCGTTTTTCGTTTTTTTGCAGTTTGCGTCGTTTTACACATTTTCTTCCGTTTTACGTTTTCGTCCGTTTTGCAGCCTTTTGCGTTTTCGTCCGCTTTTGACGTTTTCGTCCGTTTTGCGTTTTCGTCCGCTTTTGCGTGCAAAACGCACGAAAAAACGCAAAAGCGACGAAAACGCAAAAGCGACGAAAAAAGAGCAGCAAAACGTAAAACGGACGAAAACGTAAAACGAAGAAAATGTAAAACGACGGCAGGCAAAAGCGTATTTAAAACGCGCAAAGCGACTAAAACGCAAAACGGACGAAACAGCAAAAGCGACAACGTCTGCAAAACCGACGAAACGTGCGTAAATGACGAAACGTGAAAAACGGATGAAAACGTGTAAAACGGACGAAACCGTGTAAGAACGGACGAAATGTAAGAGCGGGCGAAAAGGACTAACGGTGCAATAATATAATAACGGTGCGTTAAAAATGTACGAAAAGGACTAACGGTGCAATAAAAAATTAACGGTCGAACTTTTTTTTCCGGGCATCGAACTTTTTCCTTTTCTAAGATCAAACTTTTTTTTATTATCAGAAGATTGAATCTCGCTTAATTTTCCTTTTTGACACAAAATCAAACGATGCCCGAAAAGGAAAATTGTGCAGGTTCAGCTACTAATAGGAAAAAAAAGTTCGATGCCTGAAAAAGGAAAACGTGACAACTTTGATGCCTAAATTTATCATTTTCCATATTATTTAAGTTAGAATATGACCGCATTTTGGGCTTAGCTTATTTGTTTCAGTTATACCTTCTTTTTTCTTTCTTTTTTTCTTTTTTTTTTATTATTTTATTTTGGCGACTTTATTTCATCTCAAAAATCCTTGCATCTTAAAGGATAAATCCCACCTTCAATCTATTTTGATCTAATGGTGATGATTAACCCAAGATTTAATATGTCTAAACCCAAGTCCAGTGTTTTTTTCATCGTTTTTTTGTCTTTTTCTTTTCTTTTTATCTTTATTATTTATTTTATCATTATTTGTCATTTTTAATCATTTTTTTCAACTTCACGTTTTTTTCCTTTTTTACTTCTTTTTTTCTTTTTTTTGGTAATTTTCATACGTTTTTACGTTTTGTCAGCTTTTTTCGCTTTTTATCGTTTCGTCTGTTTCGTCCGTTACACGCTTTCTTACGTTTTTATACATTTTATTACTTTTCGTCCGCTTTCATACGTTTTCGTGCTTTCGCGTCTATTTTCTTACGTTTTCACACGTTTCGTCCGCTTTATTACGTTTTTCGTCCGTTTTCGTCGGTCTTGTTACGTTTTCGCCTGCTTTTCTTACGTTTTCGTCCGTTTTTTTATGTTTTTGTCCGTTTTCATACTTTTTCGTCCGTTCACATACGTTTTCATCCGTTTTCTTACGTTTTCATCCGCTTTCATTCGCTTTCTTACGTTTCGTCCGTTTCATACGTTTTGTCGCTTTACATTTTCGTCCGCTTTCATACGTTTTTGTCCGCTTTTACGTTTTCGTTCGTTTCTTACGTTTTCATATGTTTTCACGTTTTCTTCGTTTTTCACGTTTTTGTCCGTTTCGTCCGCTTTCATACCTTTTCGCCATTTTTCTTACGTTTTTGTCCGTTTTCATACGTTTTCGTCCGTTTTCTTACGTTTTCGCATGTTTTCTTACGTTTTCGTCCGTTTTCCTATGTTTTCATTCGTTTTCTTACGTTTTCATACATTTTTGTCCGTTTTCTTACGTTTTTGTCCGTTTTCATACCCTTTTGTCTGTTTCCTTACGTTTGCGTCCGTTTTAATACGTTTTCGTCTGTTTTCTTACGTTATTGTCCGTTTTCTTATGTTATTGTCCGTTTTCTAACGTCTTCCACGGTTTCATAGGTTTATATCGCCGTCCGTTTTACGCCGTCCATTTTAGACGCTTTCGCATTTCGACGTTTTCGTCGATCGACAGACGTTTTCATCCATTTTCTTGCGTTTTATATGTTTCGTCCGTTTTCAGACGATTTTTTCCGTTTTCATGCGTACACGCTTAATTCGTTTTATCGTTTTGTCCGTTTCATATGTTTTCATCCGTTTTTGCGCTTTTTAATACGTTTTGTCTATTTTCCACGTTTTTATGCTTATTATTAAACTTTATTATATTATATGTCTAATATCAATTGTGATATTTTATTAAGAAAAAAGTTAATGTCTAATATCACTTGTGATATTTCATAAACAAACAAGTATGTTTTTTAAACCTTTAATATCACCTGAAATATTTCATTGCTCTGTATATTTTTATATATTATCACCTATGTGTTTTCTAATATTTTTATAATTTTAAAGTTACAAGATAGATTTTGTGCCTTTCATCACAATTGACAAGCGCATATTTTTTTAATGCAACCAACGTTATCTATCATTTGTAATATTACACTCTTAGTATAAATAAAAGGGTTAAAGTCTCTTTGGGTGAATTCTTATTTTGTTCAAAAAGAATGCTAATTTAATGCAACACTTGTTGATTTTGAGAATATGTCAAGTCTTTATTTCATAGCTTGCTTCCTTTTTATTCATTTTGATATTTTTAAGTGACACTTATTTATCTCTTGTGATATAACACTGAAAGAAAGATGAAGAGTATTATACTCTTCATCATGTATAAGTTATTAGTTGTGATACTCAACTAAGAATGTGAAATGTTAAATTCATACCAAATGTGATAAGAATTTTGTATTTTACCAAGTATATACGAGAGAAATGATAATAAACATCACTTATTATATTCTGCGATTATTCATTTATTTTTCTTATTTGTGTTTTAGAAAATATTTGGAAGATTTTGTGTTTTATGATAATATGAAATATTAGAAAAGGTGTTTAGCGAAAACAAGAGATGTTATGAAACTTTTGTTAGACTTGTCGTGAATTTTTCTATTTAATGGATACATTGTGCATGTTTGATGGGTTTTATAGCGGGATTTAAAATATATATGGTTGAATCGACAAACTAAAGAAGCTATCTTGAAGAAAGCACACATCTTTATAGACAAACCGAGTAGGCTCAAACACCTGTGATATCACACATGATATCACAGGTGATATCACAGGTGATATCATAGGTGATATCACAGGTGATATCACAAGCGGAATAAACTATGATATCACACACATGCTATCACGGTAATATCACACGTGATATCACAGTGATATCACCGGTGTTATCACGTGTGATATCACAAGTGAGGTGATATCACCGCGATATCACGGTGTTCGAGCTTCCTCGGTTTTTATAAAGATGTGCTATCTTCAACCATACTTATTTAGTTTGTTGATTCAACCATGATATTTTCAAACCGCTATAAAACCCATCGAAACATGCACAATGTATCCATTAAATAGAAAATCAACCACAAGTCTAACAAAAGTATCATAACATCTCTTGTTTTCAGTTGAACAACTTTTCTAATATTTCATAATATCATAAAACACAAAAATCTTCCTAAATATTTTCAAAAACACAACCATAACATTCTTAGTTGAGTATCACAACTGATAACACGTACATGATGAAGAATGTAATACTTTTCATCTTCCTTACAATGTTATATCACAAGAGATAAATAAATGTCACTTACAAATATCAAAATGAAAACGTCTGAAAACGGACAAAAACATATAAAATCGAATGAAAAGCGTATAAAAACGGATAAAAACGTCTGAAAACGGACAAAAACGTCTGAAAACGGACAAAAATGTATAAAACGGATGAAAACGTATGAAAACGGACGAAACGATAAAAGCGAGCGGCGCCTAAAACATACGAAACGTCTAACAATGGACGAAATGAAATGTAAAAACGGATGACAACGTATGAAAACGTCGAAACGAATAAAACGGACGAAAATACATGAAAACGTAAAAATCTGACAAAACGTCTAAAACGGACGAAATACATGAAAAGCTAAAAAGCGAGATAAGCGTGATGAAAATGGATGAAATGGCGTAAAACGAAGAAAACGTAAAGAACAAACAAAACGATGCAAGCGTAAAAACACGTATGAAAACGTATGAAAAATGGACGAAAATTAAAGAAGACGGATGAAAACGTATGAAAACGAATAAAAACGTAAGAAAATGGACGAAACCGTAAGAAAACAGACGAAAATGTATGAAAACGGATGTATACAGGCGAAAACGTAAGAAAACAGACGAAAACGTATGAAAACGGACGAAAACGTATAAAAACGGACGAAAACGTCTGAAACAGAAGAAAATGTCTAAAAATGGACGAAAACGTAAAAACGGACAAAAACGTCTGAAAACAGACGAAAACGTATGAAAACGTGAGAAAACTGACGAAAACGTCGAAATTAGACGAAAACGTAAAAAATTGGACGAAAACATATGAACACGGACGAAAACGTATAAAAACGGACGCAAACGTATGAATACAGATGAAAACGTATGAAAGCGAAAAAAAACTTAGAATAAAAAAAATTGAATTTAAAATTAAAAAGAGAATAATAAAAAAAACGTGAACCAAAAAAAAATAATAATAGAAAAATAATGAATTTCAAATAAAAAAGTGAATTAAAAAAAAAAAAAAAAACCTTGTATTTAAAATTAAAACGTGAATTTTAATTTAAAAAGTTAATAATTAAGAAAGACAAAAAGACGAAAGAAAAGGAGATAAAAACGTGACTTGGCTTCCAAATTAAATTTTAGGTTTATCCCCACCATTAGATCAAACTAGATGGGTGGTTGGGATTTGTCCCTTGGTAAGCACTAAAATAAGAGTAAGCATTTGAAAATTTCTCTATTTTATTATATTATTAATTAAAATTTTCACTTACGATATTACACTCTGGCCACTAAATTAAACACCATAGTGTTACATAACTCTTGTGTTCCAACTTATATGTAATAATTCAAATTGTAAACAGCTTAGAAAACATGAGGCAATTATGTTGTGCACCAATAAAATATCATAGACTTTAAAAACCAATTTTATTTATTGAAATTTAAAACTAAGTACTTATTTAGTGTTTTTGATACAATCAAAAATAGTAACATAAACTTTTATAATACAAGACAGAGAAATTAACTTATAAAATATATAGTAATACTATATCTAGGTTACTTTAGGTAAAAACTTAGGTTTAGGTAACTAAGTTTAACGATGAATTGTTTCAGCGTCATCTTAATAGCATGTTCATTGACTTCACTTAACAAAAAAATACTCCGTAGTAGAGTAACCTAACAGAAGAAAATGCAAACAACGCAACTTCCGTTTATGTTCACCCGAAGTTAGTTCGTTTCATCTAGTCACCAATCTAACTGATACGTTCAATTATTAATGTTGATGAGTTAAATTAAATATACAAAAAGTAGACTAATTACATGTGTATCATTAGCAATTCCAGCTATAGTTGATTTGTCGTGTTACAAGATTTTAGATGCCAAGCAATATTCTTGCTAATCCTTGTAGGAAAGTCATTTTGTTTTAAGCTTTTGCTGTTATAAAGTCCAGGTTAACAAAAAACATGACATAGTATGTTTCTTATATTTATCTTTTACATGCTATGTATTGTTAAGACCTTTGTTAAATATAAGTTGCTTACGAAACACTAATCAGAGAAGAGCTACTAATTAAACATGCTTGGGCTAGTCCTTGGGAACGGTTAGTCAACACCAAAAGGTGTACGAAGTTAGGATTTATCCGTTGATTTACACCTTTTGGAGAGAAAGAGCTAATAATCTTTTGGTTAATTTGTGGAATTACCCATACTCTTAGAGTCTTAGTTATTTTTTATTTTTTTTTGTTTGTTTTGAACGGCAAAAGAAATATATATATAAATATAAAAGAAGCAACTAGCAAGGCGCTAGAAGCCAAAGAGTACACGACATATCTAGAAATAAAGCAAACAACACAAACTAGATACTACCCGAGGCTTTAACTGCGAGGGCTAACAAAAGAGATAAAAAAACTCTTGCCAATTATGGAGAACCACGACAAGAGAAAAATCCCCACCCACGGAGGCCGAGCCACCGGTTTTCACTCCGGGGTGTTTTTGATGTAGCCCCAAACAAGCCCCGAGGAAAAGAAACCAAAAGAAAAAAGCAAAACCCGAAACGCTCCGCAACATTAACGATGTACCAACACTGAAAGCAAGCAGAGGGACTTAAGCCAGTCTAACCAATTATAAGCCATACGACCCCTGTGAACTAACCATGAGAAAGAAGATGCACGAACGTTGTCGAAAATGTCACTTTTCCTCATCGGATGTGAAGAAAAAGTAACACTATTACGAAATCTCCATAACCACCAAAGAGACGAAGCAAAAATAACAGAGAACCGATGTTTCTTCTCCTTAGAAGCTTTCCAAGAGCCAGACCAAAATTTCCAACTATCAAAAGAGGTGAAGTGAGGAAAAGGGATATCACACCAATTACGAACAAGTCTCCAAACCTCCATAGCGATGTCGCATCCAAAGAAAACATGATTAGAAGATTCCACGTTGCCATTACACGAAGGACAAGAGATCGTCGGAATATCCATACCACGAGAAGAAAGGTTCAACCTATGAGGAAGCCGGTCCAAGGTCATTCTCCATAAAAAAATATTAACTTTTCTAGGAAGAGTTTTGTCCCATGCTGTTGAAGGAGCCAGCGAGGGAAGGATCTTGGAATCAATAATACGCCGTAAGTCACCCACTGTAAACTTACCATCCGAAACTAACGTCCACACAAAAGAATCTTCCACAACGTTAGAATCCACAAGACTGATCTCTATAAGCATGTCACGCAAATAAGCCGAATTACGAGCCCCAAGATTGGTTCTCGACCAGTTCCAACTCCATTGCCCATTCACAATACGATCAATAATGAGGCAATCTTTATTTTGTTCCAAACGATAGAGTCTGTTATACCTGATATTAAGAGGAGAGTCGCCTATCCAAGTATCCTTCCAAAAACGGATGCGAGTGCCACAACCTACTTTGAACCGAAACGAATTGGCTGGAATAATGTCTTTTGAGTGTAAATAATTGGAAGAACCCACAATCTTAGCCCACACACCATTGAAATTACAATCTTGATTATAGAAACCACCCTCGTGACCATGTAAAGCTTTGATGACTTTAACCCAAAGCACATTCGGGTATGACATAAATCTCCAATGCCACTTTTGAAGGAGAGCAAGGTTAAAAGCCTTAAGACTACCAATATTTAAACCACCTTTGTCAAAAGAAGCAAGAACATTAGGCCATTTGATCCAAGCCAATTTTTTGGCGTCATAAGTACCACCCCAGAAGAAAGTGGAACGAGCTCTTTCCAAAGATTTAAGAACTGTCTCAGGAGCCTTAAAGATCGAAAAGAAGTAAATGCCAAGACTGCCTAAAACCGCCTTGATAAGAGTAAGACGACCTCCTATGGAAAGAAGGTTCGCCTTCCAAGAGGATAGTCTCGAACGAAAGCGATCAATCAACAAATTCCAGTTGGAAGTTAAACTCATATTAGAACCAATTGGAAGCCCAAGATATGTGAAAGGAAAAAAACCCGGGGCACACCCAGAGTTCCTAGCCATACTCGTCACGTCTTCATCTGAAACACCAATGCCATAGATGTTGGATTTGTGAATGTTGATTCTGAGGCCCGAGGCTAAGTAAAAGACATGGAGAACACGGATGATATTGTTAAGATCACAAGCGCTCCAATCAGTAGCAATAATCACGTCATCTGCATAAAAAAGATGAGAGAGGGTAATATCAAAGTGACCAATATTGATACCTCGAATAAGACCTGAATCCATAGCAGAAGATAGGGCACCATGAAGACCCTCCATGACAAGAATAAAAAGAAAAGGAGATAAAGTATCTCCTTGTCTAAGGCCACGTTTTATAGAAAACTCGGAAGTAGGGCTACCATTAACCAAAACAGAAGCTCTGGACGAATATAAACAAGCTCTAATCCAAGAACACCATTTCAAACCAAAACCAAGACTAACAAGAACATGATCCAAGTACTTCCAACTAACTGAGTCAAATGCTTTTTCAAAATCCACTTTGAAGATAAGTAACTTTTTCTTTCTTTTTTTGTACCAATCAATGATCTCACTAAGGATGAGCGGCCCATCTAGGATTTGTCGACCAAAAATAAAAGCAGATTGCTCGTGGCTAACAATTTTGTCGATTACTTTAGAAAGCCGGTTTGCTAAGATTTTAGCAATAATCTTGTAGTGGATGCCAATAAGGGAAATCGGACGGAAATCTTTAATGAAGATGGGGTTGCTGACCTTAGGAATAAGAGTGAAGAAAGAAGAATTAGCTCCCTCCGGCATTGAGCCAGAGACAAAAAAGAAGCTAACAAAATCATAAATATCCTTCTTAACAATATCCCAATATTTCTTCACAAACGCAAAAGAAAAACCATCCGGACCGGGAGCTTTGCTACTACCACAATCCCAAACCGCAGTCTTGATCTCATCAAGAGAGATATGTGACTCTAAGGCATCACGATCATTGGAGCTAAGACCATTCGAATGAGATAAGGGAGGGAAGACCACTTGCGAATCATGCGCCTGAAATTTGACTTTGAAAAAGTTGAGAAAAGCATCCTTAATCTGAACTGGGTCCGTAATCCAAGCACCTTCAATCATAATTCCGTTAATCGTTTGTGATCTTCTTTTTTGGTTTATCAAACCATGAAAAAACTTGGTGTTCTCGTCTCCTTCGACATCCCATTTGACACGAGCCTTTTGAATAAGATCGAGGGATTCAAAATTGTCGATCTTTTCGATCTCTTGCAAGAGCCTAAAACGCGTATCCCTATCAACAGTAGTGGCGGTACCATCATCAATTTTCTTTTCGATACAATTTATACCAGATAAAGCTTCCTTCTTACGATTTCGATCCATGACTTTAACATTGACATTCCATTGTTTAATCTTCGTTTTAATATAACGGAATTTCTCATGACACTGAAGAATATTACCATTGATGTTACCTTCCAAATGATTCCATTCCCTTTTAATAAGATCATCAAAACCATCCTGGGAGAGCCACGAGTTGTAGAGCTTAAACGGAATTGGGCCAAAATCTGCCTTAGTCACATGAAGAAGAATAGGACTATGGTCAGACCACAACCGATCAAGAGCAGTTATACGGATGTCAGGAAGAGCTTCCAATACGTTATCAGAAATAAGAAAACAATCGAGTTTGCTAAGTTTAGTGCCTGCTTTATTCATCCATGTGTATATACGGCCTCCAATGGGGAGATCAACCAAAATTGTAGAATCAATAAATGAATTAAATTGATCAGCTTCAATATGAGAAAAGATAGAACCAAACCTCTCTTGATCGTTCCTGACAACATTCATATCACCGAATAAAATGAATGAGCCATTGTGGTGAATCATGAAGTCTTTCAATCTATTCCAAAGAGATAATTTAGCCACCGAATCTTGAGGACCGTAAATGTTAACCATGTAACACTCCCCGACAGAGTTTTTCCATTTCCCTTTCACTATAATAAAGGAATCATCACACCAAATATCCTCCTTAATAAATTTATTCGGATCCCATATAGATATTAAACCCCGATCTACCACGAGCCATACTACAAGTGATAACGCTACACGCGTCGTTCGGGTCAAAGGAACTTCCTTTTCTTGAGCAAGTTTTATAACACCCTAGGCGGTGAACCTAATCGTTTGTAGTGTAGTAATTAGGGTAAGCCACGGGTATTGATATCGTTCTCTAGGGGAATAGTGTCGTTAAGCTGAAGTGTATGTAGATTTAAGTCTAAAGATGAGGGATGGTTATTTTTGTATTTTTATATTTTATGAATCTCGGTTTTGGAGGGGAGGGTGGAATTAGTTGCTAGTCAACTATTCCAAAAGATACTAACTAACTTAGGGGTCTACCAGGAACGTGAAGCGTATCCACTTATGATGTATTACTCCTTGCTAGCTATCCAATTCTACCTACTGAATTGTCACGTCCTATTGATGGTTGAATTGTCACGTCCTTATTCTTAACGCGTTGTGTGTCTAAAGTCGTAGGGTATCGCTTTCTCCCTAACTCTTTGAACTTACCAAAGGGTCTCGCCTACAAAACCCACTAGGATAATAAACTCTTACTCTAAGGCACTCTTTGGATGGTTTAGCCTACAACTACTCAAGTAATTATATTCTAAGGTTCACAAAGATGAATCAAGCATTAAGTACACAAAGAATGACCTATCGCATTACTAGATCATTAATAATTAAGATAAGAGACAACCAATCAAACAAGAGACAGTGGGATGCAAGAATTATAAACTAAACCAATTAGACTCATTGGAATTGTCACACCCTAATGATGAAGATGACACAAGCATCACTAAGAAATCAATAAGATCTAATTAATTATATACAAGTTTCATGCAATCATAAGCAAACACTAGGTGAATTAGCCAAGCATAATTAATGAAGAGCAAGCAACAATCATGATAATTGAAGACATACCATAGGATTGGATTAACAAAAAACCATTACACGATGTTTCTAGAGTGTTTGAAACCCTTTAAGTTCTTTGGAAAAACACCTACCTAAACCCTAGAATCGGACTTAGGGTTTAGGGCTTACAAAAGTGAAGTTATAATGTTATATTTATAGGCGATTTTTACGCCGGAAGAGTGACGGCGTCACATATAAAGAGTGGCGTCGCGATGAATTTTCACCGTGTAGATTTTCTCGTTCGTCGCGTGGGCTTTGAATCACCTAAACCGAGTTCGTATGCAAAGTTATGGCCAAAAGCGACGCCTACTTGCACTTGCGCATGTTGTGACTTGATCACTTGTGGCGTCACCTTATGGTTGTGACGCCGTCCCCTTCGATTTTATGACGAGTCCGGATCAAATCTAGGGGCGTCCGAGTTGCGATGGCCTACTCTTTCAAAGCCCGACGCCGTCTTGAAAATAGGGTTTTGGCTTCGTATCGTCACAAAAATCCTCCGACGGCGTCGCGGATAGCGATGGCGCCGCCCCTTGTAATTTAGCGACATGAGTGTCTCGATTCTTGACTTTGGTCATTTCTTCATATATCCGCCTTTTCGTCCAAATAAGTGCCATTCTAGTTTGCCTTCAAGAGACCTAAAAAGTGAAAAGAACGATATTAAGCAATAACGAATACAAAAGTGATCAAATAAGGGCTTAAACGACCTCAAAAGGTACATTTAAAACCTTATCAAATATCCCTACACTTGTATTTGCTTGTCCTCAAGCAAATGTGCTTTTAGCTAATTAATTTATAAGTTAGGGGTCATGAAGCATTGGTTTAAAACAGTCCACAACACATATAAGCCCCGCAAAAGTCATAACAAGCACGAATTACATACTAGCACTCACATGGGGTGTTTGGATCTTGATTGGTCCTAAACTAGTCATCTTTATATTAGTCAACCACTTGTGAATGGTCAACCATAAAGTCAAACTAATCAGGACCAAAGACAATTAAAATCCAAGGAGTATAGAATTATATCCCGGTCGTTATGTCCCAACGAGGCGTGTAAGCTGAATACAACGATGTGTGTCTTTGAAATGATATTGAATATACAAAAGCAGAATCATTGACTAACACTAGGAATGTGAATAGAAATAGCTCATCACAACTATGTCGTTAAAACGCGTGCAATCGAAACCTAAAACGTAAAAGATATACAAACGTACGTTTAACTTAAATTAAACGTAAACGTATAAAAAAAAACAAAAAAAAAAAACAAAATGATTATAACTATAATAGGGATTTGCATGCCTTAGGGGCTTAAATGTAAATTAAATATAATTAAAATATTTAACTATAATTTACAAATTTATATAAAAGTTAAGAAAATCTAAAAAAAAACTAAAACGTATATGTTTACGTAACAATTACGTAAATGTAACAAAATAAAAAGCGAATTCGATCCAATACAACTCCCACAAATGTGAAAATCATATTTTGGAATTCTAAAAGATAAGAAAATTATTGAAAAATTAAAATAAATTTTACACTATTAAATTAATTAATATAAATTAAAAATGAATTAAATGTATTTAAAATGAATAATAATAAAATCTAAATTAACTTAAATAAATGAAATAAAGAATGAAAAATCTAAAATATTATAAAATAATTTTGAAGCGAAAATGTATTTTTACACAATTATTCTATTTATTATTAATTATTTACTATTATTAATTACTAAAACTATTATTGATTTATTAAAATAATAAATGAATAAAGAAAAATCAAACTTTTACATAATTCTAAAATAAATAGAAGCTAGGAAAATATAAAACTATATGTTATTAACTGAAATAAGCTAATAAGCAATTAAGCTTCTAAAGAAAGTATCACTTAACTTTAAAGTAGATCTTTTTGGCTTTTCTTTTTCTGAAACTCAATATGTACTAATATTATACAAGTTTAATGAAAACAAAACTTTACAAACTTAAGAAATAAGCAAGTTGTGAGCTTATGAGTCCAACAGTTAAGCTTTTGGCTTGACTGTTGGAACTCAAGCTCATAATAAGCTTGAAATAAGCTATATACATGAAACAAAAGGTAAAATAAGATGTACACAAGTCCAATGGATAAATATAAACAAGAAAAAGGACTGAGAAGTGTGAGCTTAAGGTTTAGTCAGTTAAGCTTTTTGGGCTTAACTTGGATGGAATGGAAGCTTGCAAAAGCTTGGTATAAGCTCCACACAAGAAAGTAAAGGAAAAATAATATGTATACAAGTAATATAAACAAGTATACACAAGCTGGTACACTGACAATCACTCATAAGCTAGGTATAAGCTAATAAGCAATTCTGCTGAACCATTGCAAGGTTCTGCTGAACCATTGCACTCAGAAAATGGACAAGTCAAGAAGCTGGTTGCGACTTAGCAAATAAGTCGCTAGGGAAAATTAAGCATAGGATCTTAAAGTTGAGCAGATAAGCTCCACAGGGAACTAAATCTCACAAGCTCATGATCACTAAGGAGCTTCTTAGAGCTGTTGGTAATGGTGTAAATTCAAAGAATTGAACTGTTGTGAGTGGGCAAACAACAAACTCCTATAGGACTTATCAAATAAGCTCATGAGAGCTCAACAAGCACTGAAACACTGAGTATGATAGATTAGCCTCACATGAAGCCAAAGATTACAAGCTCAAGGTCAATAAGGAACTTTTCATGAGCTTGGGAAAATAACTCAACCACACAGTTTGCTTCTGTGTGGTGAGTTTGGTTGTAACAAAAAGGGTGAAAGTGATTAAGCTATCTAATAAGCTACAAACTGAAAAAGCAAGCATACACATAACAACTAGGCCACAAGGGCTGCTCAAAGAAGCCAAATGCACTTGATAGGGCCAACTCAAGCTAAAATAAGCTATAAAATAAGCTATTAAACATGAAATATAAAAATTAACAAAAGTACAATAAGCAAGATAAGCAAGAAAACTAAAACATCCTAAAAGCACAGATTATGAAATTCAATATTAAGTCCTATACAAAATTATCTAGTTTATTCAAAAACTGCAAAAAGGAAAATTTGACTTTTTGAGTAAAACTAAAAAGTTGACTTTGATGAACTTTGAACTTAAACTACTGATTAAATAAGTTATATTAAGCTATAAGAACATGAAATAATCATAGATACACAAGAATTAAACACATATGCAAGATTCTAGGATCCAACAACCTCACAATTGCTCATAATGAGATTGTCAGTGTCAAATTGACTTTCTACCATGCTACACCCTTTGGTTAGTATTCCTTTGAGTTACTTAGGCCATATGAAGAGTACATCAAACAAGAGCAACCACAAACACTGACCTTAAACACGGTTTCATTATCAAATCCAAACAACCTTTAAAATGGACATTATGAAGTTTTTAAAGCAAAAGAGAGTGTTTACCAATTCCATCAAATCCAGAGGTACCAAAGTGTCAAAATGGACCTTTTTCAGCACAAACAAGATGTCAAACAAGTCTAAGCCTATGAACATCAAAAATTGGCATATTGGCGGTCTAAATGCAATATCAAACCACAACCAAATCAAAACATAACAACCTAAGATTAAGCTCTAATATCATAAACAAACATCAAAGGAACACGAAACATGAAAATTAAAGCATCTAAAGCACTAAACATTAAAATGCAAAATGGTAAAAATGAGCTTACAAGTGATATCCTCGCTTAAACCGAGAACCATGGCCACAGAACACATCCTAAGGCTTTCCAAAGCTTCTAAACCAAAGGCAATCCACAATTAACCTTGCTCAATGCAGTTTCACCAAGATCACATGATTATTTTTTTGATTTTCATTGTTTTTCTTGATTTTTAGTGTTTTCTGAATTTAAAAGACTAAACCTGTTTTAAGGTCTCTAAAAGCTTTAAAGCTTTGTCAGGAGCTTATGTGAGCTTATTGAGTCCTTTAAACAACTACTTAACAAGAAATTAAAGTGACTGAAATTTAAAGGAATTTAAGCAAAACATAAAACTGGAAAGATACTTGAAATTAAACTGAAAATAAAGTTTCATTACACTAATTTAAGAAAGATTACAACATTAAAGCATTAAAATGACTTGAATTTAAAGAAAGCAGTAAACTACATTAACTATGTGACCTAGCCTAATCCAAAGGTAGTCTTCTTCTCTTCCTTCCTCTTGATCTTTTATAGTATTCTGAGTTCCCACTAGCATTCCAGTCAAATCCCACTTTAATTTGTGACCATTGATTGAGCAGAGATGATCCTAGCCTTTGAATTCACTTTTGGCGCCAAAAGTGATACTAGTAGATTGAGGCGTTCACTGCAATTAATGCTTCTTGTTCACATGTAGAGTGGAGGGACATGTTTGGTGGGTTTAGAGGTCAGTGGTAGAGTTGATAGCAAAAGCAGGGTATGTGATGGTGCAGGGGATGTCGATGGTGTGGGAATGCATTAAATGCATTGTAGGCTGGTTGAGGTGGAAGGAATGAGAGGGGAGAGTGGGTGAGCAAGTGGAAGTGGAATACCAGGGAGGTGGAAGGGTGGTATCTGGTTTTGGCGGGGTAGGTGAGGTAGAAGGAGAAGAGGAGTGGGTTTGACTGAAGTCAACCCGGTATTTATTAATAAGGATGTTGGGCTGGGTTGGATTTGGGCTTGGTTTTTATAATACAAAGGGTCCGGTTTGGTTTGTAGTGTATAAAAGCCCAAGGACTAAAGTTGTAATTTCTGAAATCATGAAGGACTAAACCTGTAATATTTCATAAGTTATCACAAGGACTAATAATGCCAATTTTGCTAAACCAAAGGACCTTAGTTGTATTTATTACAATTTAAAACACCCGGGGGACCTTTTATGACATTTTCCAAAGTTGAGGGGGTGAAATTGTAATTTTCCCAAAAGTTCTCAAAAGGTTCCAAATTATAAGTTATGAATAGTACAAGGGTATTATTTGATAAATTATACTTTTTAAATACCCAGGGACTAATTTTGCCATTTTTGAAACTTGAGGGGTAAAAGTTGCCATTTGTAGAAAACTTTTATCCAGGGATTATTTGTGAACATATTTGATTATCCAAGGACTAAAGTTGACTTTTCATTCATTTTAAACCTTGAGGACTAGTTTTGTTAATTTGTGAAACTCGAGGACCCGAAAATGACAATTTGTGAACTTTGATCATTTTCACTTGTTTTCAATCTTTTGTACAGAATCACATAAAAACACATTTCAATGATATTTGTAACATTTATATAGTCATTTGTGTGTTTTTGACTGTTTTTGTGGGTTTAAACAAGGTAAAATATATGTGTTTTTAGACACATATCAGATACTCACATCTCTCGGGTGTACATGAAATATAGCAAATTGGAAATGGAAGATAAACACTCATTAACCGGTCCTAGTACATAGATTACCATAGGCTTGAGAATAGATCAAACCTCCATTGCTTTGGCGTAGCACCTAGGAAAGACTATCAAAGAGGTCTTTAAAGGGTTTGTAACGTTAGGCTTAGGGTAGGAAACAAAGGGTTTGGTGAGATAGGCTATTTAGTGGTGGCAAGTCAAAATCTCTATGTTAAATGCATCCCGAAGAATGGCGTTCTAAGCCAAGACTCGACACTCTAAACTCTAGATAACCTAAATAAACAAACATAAATTTAAAGATAGATGTAGGATGGTAGCCCAGTATGTTTTTTTTTTTACACTCTATTTTTTTTTTTTTCTTTTTCTATTTTTTTTTTTCTTTTCTATTTTTTTTTTTTTTTTTTTTTTTTTTTTTTTTTTTTTATACACTTTTACTCTACCATCCTCTACGATAACATCAAAATAATAGGGATTTATAAAGACATCCCTACACTTGAGTTTTATTACTCTAACACTAATATGACCGAATTGAAAAGATCAAAACACTTGGAGTACGTTATTACGCAAATAAGGGAATTGGCGTTCCTTTTAGTCATTTAAAACTTTAACTTTTCCCATGAGTCCCAATCGTCCCAAAGCGTATACAAAGGATATGACTCGACTTAGCAACTCATGCAAGCAACTAGATAATTGAACTAAGGGTTTTGGTGATAACAATAATGCACTAAAAGTGAGTGCATAAAGGGTAGGCTAAAGCGATTTGGGTGTATATTTGGGGTGGGGTGTAAACAATGCTCTTCATTGATATTCCGAAAACCGAAAAATCACGAGAACCGCGAAAGGATAGGCTCGAGGGTTACCTAGGGGTATCGTGTACTAAAGATGAGTACAACGCAAAGGGTGTGGGGAATTACTCAACCGATGTGGAAGAAGTAATTATATTACTGTATCAAACAAGGGTTATCCTAATGCCTCTTATCATTTAGTTATTCCTAACTACACAAGTGTAGTCTTACTAGCGATCTCGGAATGCATCACAAAACAAGTTCTAGAATCTAATATACTACCGGTTCACACTCTAAGCATTAAAGATGAATGCTTTAATTCCTACTAATTTAAGATGCATCCTCACATTTTGGGTGGAATTTAGGTGGTAAAGGGTTTTGTGCTAGTCATGCAACTTCCTATCCGTGAGGCGCTTTTGTTAAGACTAATGGCCCACTCCTATATGTCATGAAAATTTTAAATTTTGTGCCAAAATTACCCTAACCGACATTTTCTCATGGCTTATTACACAAATACAATTAGGCAAAGCAAATAATCAAGGATAAGCATAGTTTCAAAGTTCCGTTTATTTTCCCCCTACACTTAAACCGAACATTGTCCCCAATGTTCCCAGAAATATCAAAGTTATGATAATGGAAGGTAATAAGAAACGAAGAAACTAATACTCCCGATTAGCTCGGTGGGATCCGTGTGTGAAGTATTGGTTAAATCCTTTCCAAGAAGAATGTATGCGTGAAAAGCTCCTTCCAATCTTATGTATCTTCTTCGTAAATTAAACCGCACACTTGAAGAAAACAAACAATGACGCATCAAACCGAACAAAGAAAAATCACAACAAGATGTAATTCCGGACTTAAATAAGATATAATGCTTGTGGAATGGATGTTTCATGATTTTCTAGAAAATTAAGACTGTAAAATTCCAAAATTTATAAGTAGTACGTAAAACGAGAAAAAGTTAGAAGCATTTACGCTCCTCCACAGCCGGTCAGTTATCATAAACCGGTGCGATTTTCGGAAAAATTTGGAAAATTTTTATCTTTAAAATCTGGAAAAATTCCTGCAAAACATCCATTATGACTCGATACAAGCATTTGACTCGAACAACACACATGTATATCTTTTAATTAATTGAAATTCTCATGTTTACCTTTCTTTGAAAACGCGTAATCCTCCCTACACTTATCCCTTATGTAAAATACCTTTATATGCAATTAAGACGAGGTTAAAACAAAATAAAGCATTTTACAAAATTAAACATGAGAATAGACAATCAATAAAAGATATCGACACACAAATAAAAATGAAAAACAAATACACATGGGTTGCCTCCCAAGAAGCGCTTGTTTTTTTTGAGTCACGAGCGACTCACCCTTATTTAACGGATAAAGGGAGGTTTTCCTACACTTAAGTTTAAGTGCGGGTGATAGTAGCGATACACACCCTTAGGGTGGAAATATGCCACGTGAGGTGAAGGGGGTGTGAATGGCTTCCTTCATCCTAAAACTACCGGACTAAATTGGTTGATGGGTGGGTCGTTTCCTCGTTTATCTAAGGATGGAAGTAAAGATTGAGGTTCGGTTCATCAACAATAGAAATTCCCTAGAACTAAGAGTAAGGCGAGACTACAAGTATTCAAACCTATATTCTCGGTTGCATTGGTTCAAATGTTCTACCTCCATTGGGATTCCTAAAGTCTCTTCTACTACTTCCGGGTAAGTCATCATGCGGTGTGTATGCCTTAAATGATGGTGGGGCTTGTGGGGTACCTTGTGGGTCTAGACTTTTCACTTCATCCTCAATCACATCTACATCATCTATTTGCTCGTCATGTAATATTTCCTTAGGTCGTGATGAAACCAATTCTAGTAATTGATCCAACTTATGGTTTAATGCTTGGTTGCTTACCATAATGTTTTCATAAATTTGGTCGGTTCCCTAAGGGCCTCACTAAAAATAGTTTCTAAACACGGAGGTTGTTCACGAAAGTCTATCCTAGGTGAAGGCTCAAACGAGCATAGGTTTCACTAGATGAGGTATTTTGTGGGCTTGATGGAATGGTGAAATCCTCAAAAGGTTTATGGACTTGGTTACTTTTTCCCACCATCTTGAATAATCCGTTTAGTAATATCATAATTTCTTATGAAAAACCTAATCGCGGATATAGTGGATTAGCGTTCTCCATAATGGTGAGCGGAAGAGTCAATGGACAAGTTTTACAAACAAAGGCGCAAAGAAGGGGATAGACTACAAGGAAGCTAATAAAAGAAAAAAATCTCACTTGATAGGAATCTTGTGAGTAGACCTAAATGAGATAGAAATCAAGCCTAAACAATAACTATTCCCTAGTACGCGCCAAAAACTTGATAACGCTACACGCGTCGTTCGGGGTCAAAGGAACTTCCTTTTCTTGAGCAAGTTTTATAACACCCTAGGCGGTGAACCTAATCGTTGTAGTGTAGTAATTAGGGTAAGCCACGGTATTGATATCGTTCTCTGGGGAATAGTGTCGTTAATGGGAAGTGTATGTCGATTTAAGTCTAAAGATGAGGATGATTATTTTGTATTTTATATTTTATGAATCTCGGTTTTGGAGGGAGGGTGGAATTAGTTGCTAGTCAACTATTCAAAAGATACTAACTAACTTAGGGTTCTACCGGGAGCGTGAAGCGTATCCACTTATGATGTATTACTCCTTGCTAGCTATCCAATTCTACCTCTTGAATTGTCACGTCCTATTGATGGTTGAATTGTCACGTCCTTATTCTTAACGCGTTGTGTGTCTAAAGTCGTAGGGTGTCGTTTCTCCCAACTCTTTGAACTTACCAAAGGGTCTCGTCTACAAAACCCGCTGGGATAATAAACTCTTACTCTAAGGCACTCTTTGGATGGTTTAGCCTACAACTACTCAAGTAATTATATTCTAAGGTTCACAAAGATGAATCAAGCATTAATTACACAACGAATGACCCATCGCATTACTAGATCATTAACAATTAAGATAAGAGACAACCAATCCAACAAGAGACAGTAAGATGCAAGAATTATAAACTAAACCAATTAGACTCATTGAAATTGTCACACCCTAATGATGAAGATAGACACAAGCATCACTAAGAAATCAATAAGATCTAATTAATTATATACAAGTTTCATGCAATCATAAGCAAACACTAGGTGAATTAGCCAAGCATAATTAATGAAGAGCAAGCAACAATCATGATAATTGAAGACATACCATAGGATTGGATTAACAAACAAACCATTACACGATGTTTCTAGAGTGTTTGAAACCCTTTAAGTTCTTTGGAAAAACACCTACCTAAACCCTAGAATCGGACTTAGGGTTTAGGGCTTACAAAAGTGAAGTTATAATGTTATATTTATAGGCGATTTTCGTCGGCAAAGAGTAACGACGTCACACATAAAGAGTGATGACGTCGCGATGACTTTTTTCACCGGTATCAGATTTTCTCGTTACGGTCGCGTGGGCTTTGAATTACCTAAATCCGAGTTCGTATGCAAAGTTATGGCCAAAACATGATCGCTACCGCTCGCATGTTGTGACTTGATCGACTTGGCGGCGTCACCTTATGGTTGTGACGCCGTCCCTTCCGCTTATGGCGTCGTCTGGATCAAATCTAGGGTGTCCGAGTGGCGACGGCCTACTCTTTTAAAGCCCGACGTCGTCACTTGAAAATAGGGTTTTGGCTCAGATCGTCAATAAAAATCCTCCGACGGCGTCGCAGATAAGCGATGACGCCGTCCCCTTGTAATTTATGACATGAGTATCTCGATTCTTGACTTTGGCCATTTCTTCATATATCCGCGCCTTTTCGTCCAAATAAGTGCCATTCTGCTAGTTTGCCTTCAAGAGACCTAAAAGTGAAAAGGGCGATATTAAGCAATAACGAATACAAAAGTGATCAAATAAGGGCTTAAACGACCCCTCAAAAAGGTACATTTTAAAACCTTATCAACAAGCGTAATCAAAACTGTAATTACCCCATATAGATTTGAGCCTAAATACTTCTAGACGAGTCATCTTAGATTCTTGAACACCAAGGAAGTGAACATTGTGTTTGAAACACAAATCCTTGATCCAAATACGTTTACGCCTTTTCTTCGTTCCACAACTATTAATGGATAAAATATTCATTTATCCACGATATGCACTCCTATTCCATTGATCAATCTGTTTAGAGTTTTTTTACACCCTCTAACATCGTAACCTAACGAATTACCAACTTCAATGATTCTATTTAATTCGTGAATAAGTGATACTCCTTTAATGTCCTTTTTTCGATATCTAGCAAACGAAGTTGAATACTTACTATTGTGAGACGTGCTTCTATTCATATTCTCGAAACCAGGTGGACGACTTAAGTCAGAGGAAGCACTGTCGTTTGAAGAATTAATCGGTTTGTTCTTGTTCTCTGATTCATTAAAGTCCACCTCGTCTTTAAATTAATTTTCCTGCTCTTTAAGGTTTTCGATAAATTCCTTTTCCTGCTCTTTAAGGTTTTCGTTAAGGTTGGCTTGAATATTGTCCAAATCATCGATTGAGTCATTATCGAAAGTGTCCGCCACCTTATCAAGATCATTCGTATCAGAATTCGATGATGAATCAAGAGAATCGTCAGTGATAGTAATACTCCAGGAACCTATTTCATGAATGTGGACATCAAACAATTCCCCATTAACTTCGACTTTAAACATTTTAGAGACAAGATTAATGGATCTGGTAGCTATACATACTCTTCCCGAGCTCAAGGCTGTGGACTCTTCATCATTTTCAAAAAACATGAACTTTCCAACCATATTTGCCACTCTTTTAAATGCATTAGATCCCCAAGCACAAAGAGGCAATCCACAAATTTCAATCCAAATCATACGCTCGTCCACTTTAAAAGATGGTGATGCCATTTTTGATGTCGTGTAAAAGGTTTTCAAACTCTCGTTTTCCTGGAATTTAGAACAGGAAATCAGTGTAGGGAATTGGATCCAAATCCACAGTCCACCTACATGATGAATTTTCAAATCTGTGAATCCTTCGTTTCTACAAATTACATACATGTTGCTCATGGAGTCTACATCGTTTACTTTCAATAAAATGACTGTTGAATCATCGTCAACACGAATAAGATCTTGTTCATTTAGAACAACTGTGCGAATAGGATCAGTGTTTGATTTGGGTTTGTTATGGATGACCGAAGCAAATGATGGTTTGGTAGGATGAGGTTCCTTGTGATTGGTAGGAGTGTAGTTAGGGATGGGTTTTGAGTTAAGGTTTTGTTTCTGAAAATCAGAATTGGATCTTTGAAACTGAGCCACAGCTACATATAGGTGAAAGCTACCAATCCAAATATTTGAAAGTGAACGCACAAAAACGTTTGCATCAGTAACACCAAGGAATCTAATAAAACCGAAACGTTTACCTCCTTTAGATAGCTTATTAGCGATGAAAGCATCTGCCAGACGACCATAAGATGTGCAAGCATTCCACAACCCTTTCGCATTAAGAGAATCAGGCATGTTAGTAACGAAGAATGAGGTTGCAACTTTGTCTAATTCTTTCTGAAACGGGTTCCCGATAGGTTTAGTGGTTGTGTTGTTGCGGAATTTCCAAGTCCATCCTTGTGAATCAGTGTTATATGAATGATTTCCCATTGCAAAGATCCTCTCAACGGAACAGAATAGAAGAAACGAGAATGATAATTACTCAAGTGATAAAAAAGATTGTAACGAGACTGATATAAAATCGACACACGTTATTGTAAAAAACCAATTGAATTGGGGGAAATGATGGGATGGTGATTCTGAAAGAGGGTTTTGAAGGAATTTAACTTTGGTGAATTAGAGGTGGATTAATTTTGGATTTGGTGTTGGGGTTGGTGAGGGAAATCGCCATGGTGTTTGACTCTGTCTTACAGGTTTTTAGTCTTAGTTATCATAATAATTGTAGTTAAAACATTCTAAAACATTAATTGAAAGTGATTCTAACTTTTCAAAAAATATAAAATTTAACAAACAAACAAGAAAAGATTATAAGACGGCGATTAATCATCGATGGCATGGGTCAATCTAATATTTAGGTTTGGATCTGTCTTTGAAGCCCAGCCTCATTTTTTGGCGTGATACTTTTTCAAAGCCCAATTTCCATGAATATAATTGGTCTCGTTCAAAATGATCATACAAAAAGCCATAACTTTGTTTTTAATGAATAAATAGTTTTAATAGAATAAAAAGATACTTTTTCATCTAAATATTTTGTTTGTTCATCAACACTGGGTTTAAATTACTTTTAATAAACAATATTTTTTTTCGAACAAAGCAATTTCATTTAAACACAAGACAAAGTACAACAAGATATTACAACACAAAGACATACCAACCAAACAGGCAACCCACATGACTGATATATACAAAAATAGTATAAACTAAGTCAAGAAAAGAAACCATGGCCTCACAATCTATCTCACACTTTATGCAGCAACAAATTCACCTATACCTTTGATTTCCACAATCTTGACTTATTTGATTTAAACAACCAATTTCAATAAGACTACCATGAATATACTCAACTGCATATAAATGCAGTTTACTCCAAGCCATTATACGCTTGGAATTCATAGTACCAAACACCCCTTTCCACATCCACACAATTTTTACAATGTACATGATCCTGGATCCACCAGCCAAACGTCCCATCTTACTTTATATTTGCTCCATCTTCGCACAATCCATTCAAATGACCTCAACTGAATTTCTTGAAAAGTTTTCATATGTGATTCGACATTTTTCCCAAACACCCGACAATTACGATTTCTCAAAGTAAAATATCCCGTTGTCCAAACAACCGCTTGCCATATTGCTGTATTCTTTGATGACATCCCCCCGCCACCATTATGATTAAGCATATCATATGCTGTGAATGCATTCACATTGCTAGTTTCCACCACCCAAATACCAACGACCATACCTTCATCACCTCATTGCAGAGAACATCCCGTGGTCTATAGATTCGCAAGCATTATCGCACAGAGGGCACAACACCGAATGCAAATCAATGCCCTTTCTATCTAATTCCACCCTTACTGGTAACCTACCTCGCATCGTTCTCCATGCAAAGATGTTAATCTTTTTTTAAATGACTTTGTTCCAGACCGTCTCAAAGATGTTAATAAACAATATAAAACGAGAAAAACGGTTATCTCCTGCAACATAAAGTTCAAGGTTCGTATTAAGAGAAATAATTTACGTATGGCAAACTTGTTTACCTAGCACGTAGGGCCGGATATTGCCAAGTGCAAAGTGATCAATGGAACATGGTCCATACTTTTATTGAGGCCTGATTTATAATTTCTAACGTATATCTATACTATATATATAAAAAAAAGGTCAACTCTTAAAAATAAAATGTTTAAAATCAAATGTGAGATAAATGTATGGTGTAATTAATGTTTTTATTAAAACACACACTACTTAAAAGTACAATAATTTATTTATACTATAAAATCAATTAAAAGCATATCTACCAAATTAAAAAACAACCTATTAAAACACCTTTTACTAAAAAGTATAATAAAATTTTCAGAATGTACAATTTAAACGAGTTATAACATAATCCAAAATATAAAATAATTAAACACACTAATTAATGTTATTTTTAAAACACCCAAAAATAAAAAGTATATGTTATTATACACATTATACAAATTTATAAAACACACAAAACTTCATACAAGCTAACAAGTTGATGGTACATATACTTTTAAAAATCGAACCGGACCAACGAGTTCAACCTGAATAGGTGTCACCACCAGGTCGACTAACCAATAAAAGCCATCCGAAAATGAACAGAGAGGACCCGTTGAAACCGATACAAACTAACAAATCGGTCTCATCGAGATCTATTTCTCGGTTAATCGTCACATGCGTATGACCATGCCACATACCTAGCAGATACCTGCTATACTATATATAAAGAAAAAACCAAAAAGTAAAAAGTGAAAAGTTGAAATTAGAAAATAAAATGTTGAAAACATATATTTAAAAAAGAAACTATTAATACACATCGAAAGCCGGGTTGACCTAGGATCTTCAAACCCGGTGGGTTGACCTGGTTTAATTTGACTCGTTTTTTACCCAGCCCGTCGGGTTGACTCGGTTTAAACCGACCCATTTTTTAACCGGAAAGGTTCAACCAGTTGAACCACCCGGTTCGAACCGGGTTTCAACAAAATTATATTTAATCCCAAATCTTCAAACTTTTATTATTTTTCATTTATAAATTCGATAATTTTTTTTAACACAAAATAATCTGTCGTTATAAAATTTTGTTGTTATGCACGAGTGCTTGTCTAGTAACTTAAGGCCCAACATTAAACATAACACTATAAACTTTGACTCAACGAAGATTAAGTATTAACTATGGTAGGCCGTTCAATAATATATTACGAGTACTTTTATTTTATTTTTATTTGTTTATGGTTTTGATTTCTTTATTAGTAATTTAACTACGTATTAATTAGATCTGGTTGATCTATTCGTGTTTTAACATACTTGTTCAACTTAATCAATGTTAGTAAACCTTATTATACATGTATTCAAACTATTCATTGAAGAGGCTTTATTTGAAATAACGAACAAGGCCCTCAAAAATCATAAGACGGCCTTCCTAACACATTAATAATGCACATAAGACGCTCCTGCTAGCACGTGTTAAAGGGGATTTATTAAATTAAGACGATGTCCTAACCACTGGATGAAAGGGACCAAAAAGCCATTCTTCATATACCGCTTTGTGGGCTCCGAGAATAGAAGTGGTTCGTTTTCTTCTATCAAAAGAAATTAAAGATTTCGTTTGTGTTCATGTTGGCGATTTCAGATGTCAATTCGGCCCCGCCGCCGCATATGTCGAAAAAGTGGGAGCGGGGAAGGAAGAACATCCATTTTACTTTGGCACATGAGGTGGCGGGTCTGCATTAGTCTATTAGGGTCTGGCTCTTGATAAAGACCTCTTTCTTTTCTTTCTCCCCCATTTCTCATTTTGTTGACTGAAAGAGAATAAGCGCTATCCATTGAGTAAAGTAAATGGAGAGTTTGCTACAGTGGTTGGTGGCCCCTTCGAGAGTTGGGGGTCCTTGTCGCTGCATGAGTGGTAGCTCACGCTCAAAACCTTAAATTCACAATTTTTCTAGAAAAATGCTCATAATGAAAATAGAATTACAATGAGCAATATCCAGTTTTGAGTGAGCCGCAATTTTTTTCTACATTTAGGATGCATTCAGGAAGTTTTAACTTGCCACAAAATGCGAGTTTATTATAGTAATAATAAATAGGACTTTAAATGGCAAATTCATAAATATATTATAGATTTCAAATACTGAAATGAAGTTCAGTTATTATGACCACTTAAAGATCTGATTGGATGACAAAGTATTGCTGTGTGATGCAAAAAGACATCACCACGTGATATTGATATTTTTGCATATGGTATGAGTCTGTCGTTATAGTTTTGTGCTATTTTGAATATGTATATTGCTACCTTTCAACTTTGGGGGTGCATTTTTGGTGTATGACGTATTTTGGATATAGTTTAACTTATGTGTAATCGAAGATTTATCTGTTTTCTTATATAACTTGGACATGTTACAAGATTAATATATATTTGTTTTGTACAACATGTAGTTTTATTTTTGCATAAATGATAAATCACATATTTTTTATTCTTAATTATCATTTATAATCCACAATTAGTTTATTACCCTACTCACGAAAACCCAATTAGTTTAGCAGTCCAAGGTCACGTTTGACTGGGTGGGCTGGGCTTTGCTAAAGCCACAACTGAACCAACATGCTCATAGATCAACTTGTATCAAATTTATGTTTCGTTTTAATTTATGTCATTTGATTTTTTTTTTTTTATCGCGATACTAACATTCTTGCGAATAATCTTTGATGGTTTAGCTCAATGTAAGACCATTTGTCACAAATGGATGCACTTTGTTTGTTTATGTGTAAGTGTATTGTGGGATATGTTTGTGTTTAAATATTGTATGTGTGTTTGGTTGATTTGGTTGAAATTGAAACGATTGTTTGGTGGTAGTTTTTGTGAAAAGAATAAAGCATATATAGAACTAATGGCTAATATTAGTTTTGTTACCACTACATCCAGTCTAAGGATCAAATTTCATAACCAAGAGCTCAAAAGACATTTAAGAGTGTGTCAAGGGTTTAGTTTATAAAGCAACCACTTTAGGTTATCGAATTTAAAAAGTCGCCGATTTTTATATCTGTTATATAGTTAGGCTCCTCGATTTTTAAAACTTTGCTATTTTTGAAAATATACTATTAAGTTTTGTGTTTAGAGTAGTGATATTTAGACCTAAAATAGATACGTAAATAATTGCCTAATGCATAAATCACTTGTACATATATATATTACTTTCTCTCTTTAAATCAACCAATCAAATCATTAAATACATAATTAGCCATGATTATCAGGCACAACAATCATTTTTTCTGTATTTATATATTCCTGGTATTTTGGCTTTTCAAGCTATTTATATAATGGGATAAAAGCTAACTAAATGTATATGAAAGTATTTTTAATTTTTAAAATAAATTAAATTATTAAAAATAAGGGTTTTGCTAACGGCCTTAAGGTTGTAGTTAACACCTAATTTTTATGTTAAGACATTTCACAATGTTCAAATAAAATCATTAAAAATCATCCAAAATCACTAACTTCCTATTATTTCGCATGTAAAAATTCAATTCACTCTTTCTATTGGTCATATTAGCGAAAAATGTGGAGCATGTTTCTAAATATGTCTTAATATAAGGAGATTTTGTGAAAATTTTGTTGTTATCAACAGCTCTTAGGGTTTTTGTTAGCATTTCCTTAAAAATAATGATTCTAAGTGAAAAGACTTCATCTACAAACTTGAATTTAGGCTTTCGCGAGGCTTGAGACGTTCCCGAAGACATTTTTGATACATTTTGTGTTTTTGTTCGAAATGCTCATCCGTTTTCTATATATATCAAAGGTGAAATCCCAAATTTCTCGTTAGGGCATCTACTGTGATGGACTTTTATAAAGGTTTATAATAATGCCAAGTCATTCTTCATCATTAATTCATAAACTTTTTTCGTACTATAAACCTTTCTCTACTATGTATAAACTTCTTAAAGCTTTATAAAAATCTCACTAAATGTCAATGCATTAAATTTAGAAGAGGTTCAAAATGCTAGACCTTTTCATTCCACATAAGCATGAAATACATTTCCACTATGGTTAACAAAATGATAGACCTTTTTCAAATTTTCTTAGACTTTTTCATAAACCATCATAGTTGATGCTCTTATCTTTAGAAAATTTTGGTTAGATATAATTTCGTTACAAAAAACAAACTTCCAAAAATAGACCATTAACCTTGTGTAGATAATACTACAATAACGCTATTACATTTTTTTTCCAGGGTTTAGATATATATATATATGTATATACACACTTGTTTATAGGGCCGTTTTTGAGTATGTGTAAGGTGAGCGACCGCTCAAGGCTTCATAATTTTTAGTGTCTCAAAATTTGGTCCATTAATAATTATATGCACGTGTAGACATATTTTTCACGAAGAAAAAATATTTAGATGGGAAAATATCTTAAATGGAGTAATATGTTAGAACGTTTAGATAAATAATTGTATTATATCTTATAAGCGGTGTGACTTTATATATAATATTCTTATGAAAAGCGCTCATTATATAATTTAAGTATAGGGACCTTCGAAAATTTAAATCGATTAAGTGAGATGACCGCTTATTTACTTAAGTGTAGTTGCTATTTATATAAGCACATGAGCCGTGAGCGTAACCATTACACTTTTGATCTCAACAACTAAACCAATGAACTAATATAAAATCAATATTTTAATGAGCGGACTAATACTATATTTTTAATAGTCTTATTCGATTTTCAAAAGATAACGTATTGGACAAACGGAGCCATTTGTTAGAAATAATTAAATATATGTAAAAAATAATTTAATAGACCGATTCTAAGTCGTTATGATCACGAAGGAAAGTGTCAAAAGACGATTGTATGGAAAGTTGACGTTGACCAAGTAGATGAAAGTTGGCGTGTCAAAAGTGTTGGACGTTTGGTAACGAGATTGGTTGCAACCTACAACACTATTTGAATGATTGAAAATAATGCCAAAAAAAGGCTCTAACATCTTTAAAAAAAAAAAAAAATGATTGTGTCAAGATAAGATGAATATAGATAACAAATTTTTTAAAGATTTAATAAATAAATTCTATCCCATTCATTTTTTATCAAACAAAAACTCATTTTAAAATTATATATATATATATATATATATATATATATATATATATATATATATATATATATATATATATATATATATATATATATATATATATATATATATATATATATATATATATATATATATATAGAATCTAGATCGAATAAGATCAAACTTAAAGTTGTTAAAATAAGATCCATTAAAATTTGATAAGCGACACTCTCCTTACAACAAAAATAAGTTTTTATTAACTACAACTAAAATGTTAAAGTTTCGATATATTTTTTTAATTTATGAAACCTAGGTGATCACTTTGATTAAGTGTAATGTATCGAGTTTTTGTATGTGTATCGATTTTGAAATATTTATTAGTGTAATGTGTATCGGTGTATCACTAATCCAAACTCATATATCGTTTGGTTATTAGTCATTAAAATGTTAATTTGTATTAAAATATTATCTTTATGTGTATTATTACTAAATTTGTTATTTATAAATGTTTTAGTGGTTTTTAGACTTGATCTTATTTTTCAACTTTAAGTTTGATCTCACGTTAACTCTTATATATATATATATATATATATATATATATATATATATATATATATATATATATATATATATATATATATATATATATATATATATATATGCAACGAGTAAATCGTTAAATGGCAAAAATTATACCATCGTGATTTTTTTTATCTTTCAATACACGGTTATTTCGATATACTTTCGACATTTTGGTAATAGTTTTCTTGGGCTGAAATTTACGCCCTGAAAAATCATTTGTGATTGTTCTTTTAAAAATCACGTATGATTCAAAAATCACATGTGAGTTTTCAAATAAAATCAACTTTAATTTACAAATCATATGTGATTTTTCAATGCGTAAATTTCAAACTAAAAAAAAAAAAACTCGAAGAAAAGTTTATCGAAAGTATATAAAAATGCCCTTCTATAAAAAATAATTTAATTCTTATCGCGATTGTATGATTCGTTTCGTGTAACAATTAACGGTTTGTGAGATTTTAAGAAATAATGAAAGTGGATTTTTTAGTTTTATGATAAAAATGAATATACAAGATTTGTTCATTAGATCTTTAGAGAATTTGTTGGTTTATAGCAAATTGAATATTATATTTCTAGGTTCACGCCGCTCTTGACTGGTTTTTTTGGTTTATAGCGGGTCAACTACACGTGGTTCACCCGAGTTTTGAAAACCGACCGACGCGATCCGGTTTCAAAATCATGATTTTAAAAATACACGTCCATCACTAATTCTTTCTTTACATACATTAGCTTTAAAAACTGTAAATGTTCGCCTATTGTTTTATCTATACTACATATAATAGAAAAACGGACAAACCTTAAAAAGTGAAAAGTTGAAAGTCAAAGGTGAGAGAAATGCATTGTGTAATTAATACTCTTATTAAAACACCCTATTACTTGAAAGTACAATAATTTATTCAAATTGTACAAACAATTAAAAGCATCTTACCAAATTAAAAACAACCAATTAAAACACCCCTTACTAAAAAGTATAATAACATTTTCACAATGTACAATTTAAACAAGCTACAACATAACCCTAAATTTAAAATAACTAAACACACTAATTAATATTATACATATTATATAAATTAATAAAACACACAAAGCTTCATACAAGCTAACAAGTTGATAGTACATATAGTTTTGAAAATCGAACCGGACCAACGGGTTCAACCGGGAACCGGTGTCGCCACCGGTTCGGCTAACCAATAACAGCCATCCGTAAATGAACTAGAGAGTACCAGTTGAAACCGATACAAACTGGTGAATCAGGTCTCATCGAGATCTATTTCTTGATTAATCGTCACGAAGTGCCCCGCCGAACGCACGGTACCTGCTATACTATATATAAAGGAAAAACCAAAAAGTAAAAAGTGAAAAGTTGTCACTATTAATACATATCGAAAACCGGGTTGACCCGGGACGCTTCAAACCCGGGGGGGGTTGACCCTGTTTAATTTGACCCGTTTTGACGGGAACGGTTCAACCGGTTTAACCACCCGGGTATAACCGGTTTTCAAAACATTATGTTTAATCCCCAAATCTTCAAACTTTTATTATTTTTCGTTTAGAACCTACAAACTTTTTTTAACACAAAATGACCTGTCGCTATATAAATATATTATATATATAAGTTTCTTCAAAAACGATTATAATGTTTTACAATTAAGATAAAATATGTGCCCGTTAGTGCACATTTAACTTTTCAATAGGCTAAATACGCCAATTTCAAAAAAAAATGAGGCTAAATGTGCCCAAATATTTTACAAATTAGCCAAAATTAGCCTATTTTTTATTTTGAGCTAATCACATTCATGCTAATTTTGGTACTTGCGTTCTTCTTAACAACGACACCATTAAACTCATCATTGTTAGTTTTTACGCTACAAGTAACGTGTTTGTTAGTTTTTATCTCATAACTGATGTAATGTTTACTTTCATTTTCATTAAATGTTTTTATTAGGGGTGTTCAGTGTTTGGTTTAACACCGAACAAACCGAAAAATAAACCGGACCGAAACTGAATAAAACTAGACCGAATTTGATAATTGGTGTATGGTCGGGTTTGAAACCGAACCGAAGTATTTAATTGGTGTTTGGTTTGGTTTTGGGTTTGATAAATATATAATCAAACCAAACCGAAAAAACCAAATATCTCTATTCACATAAATTTTTATATATATATACAAATCTGGGTCCGTTCAGGTGATATTACAATGAATCTGGAAGAACACATTGATGACATTGAAAATTTAAAAGATGGTAACTTATTGTTTCCATTCTTTATAGCCATGACCTTTATATACACATTTGACACATTTATTTTCTATTACGTTTCAGAGATGAAAACAACATCAAATAAAAATATTGGAGAAGATGAATGAAGTTGCAACTGAGTTTTTCAAGCTAATAAGAATTTTCAAAACTTTTGTTGAAGAACATTTTATCGCATTTATTTATTTCCGTTAAATTTTAAAACCTTTTAGTTTCTTAAACTTTTTTTTTTGTTGATTTCCTTCTGCACGTTGTGAGACCCTTTGATTTGTTAATTTATTTGAACTTTTAGGTTTTTGTTTATGAATTCTAGGTTATATTTTGAAGTTTATGAATTTGGTTTTCTTGGCTTAACCGAAACCAAACCGAATTCTAAATTGGTGTATGGTTTGGTTTTATCCGTTCTATAATTGGTTTGGTTTAGTTTTGGTTTTGACTTTGAAAATTTTCAAACCGATGAAACCAAACCATTCAACCCACAAAACCGAAAACCGAACCGATGAACACCCCTAGTTTTTATATGTTGTTTGATAGATGTTAAGAAGTTTGTCTACACTTTAGTTATCGTATAGTACAACCGTTTGCAATTGTATTTTCAACGGTTCACGTTCTATTTTAAACGCTACATAAAACACTCACCACAATATCACAAATCATTAATAATCTGACGCTAGAAACCGCTAGCCGCTAAGCACCGGTACTCGCCTAATATGTTAAATGGATTAAACCATGCGATGGTTATGGAACAACTTAATTAAGTCATGTTTTTCCTCGAGTTAATCTGTTAATATATTTAGATAATTTATTAGATACATCAATGGAGAGATATATGAATTTAATTTGTGTTTTTCCTATTTAATAAATTAATAAAGAAGCCATGAGATATAAGTAGGTAAATCATTATGATAAGAATGAAAGCAAAATGATTAAATGTTAGCTCATTCTTCACTTGGAGTGCAAGATATATTTTGCTTTCTTCTTCTTAATCAAGTGCAAGGTACTCTTTCTCCGTCTTTACCCCTATCTCTACTACTTATACAACAAAATACTTTATTTAAAACATGCAAAATTTAAAAACGAGTAATACTCGATCTCTAAACTAAGTTCAATCTTTTTATTTACTTTTCTATAAAAATTCAAACAATATTATCTTAATAAAATAGTTGTCTTAACAATATTTCTACCAAAAATCTGAAAAATAAAAGTGATATGCACATCATAATAAGTGATGTGTACACCCCAAAATTACATATATAATGTATATGGTACAACAACACATATGTATGTTCGTGATGCGTACATCACTTATGCATGGCAATTATTTTTGAATGTAGTATCTAAAAAAAGCAGTAGACTTTTTTGTATTAAATCTCAACATTTATAATTTTCAAAAATTATTCACAAACTCTATTATGTAAGACATCATATTTCAAAATTGATGTAATTTTTCATTTTCAGCTTCACTATTTTTTTATACACATTCTTTATTAGATACGTATTATAAATTGTTATTTGAGTTGAATTATCGCATGTTACAATCTTTTTTTAATTACATTTTGATTATTTTACGTTGTATGTATAAACGTTATACGAAATATTTAACCATAATATCGCAATTATAATTATTTGTTGCTATAAAATCCCGTTGTTATACATGAACACTCGTCTAGTTTACTACATGCATAGATGTGTACTGATAATGATATTTAATTAAAGTTAATTATTGACATTGTGAAAAAAATGAGCATACTTTGTTTTAAAATAAAATTATGTTTTAAGATTGGGTTTTGGTCATAAAATAGTAACGTATTTTTTTAAATGTACCGAGTTAATACGTGTACTATTTTTTGTTCCACTTAATGCAACGTACTTTCATGTTTTTTGCTTATCCATGTCTTTCTTCCACACGATTTGTTCTGGGGTTAATTGAGTTTGAGGTTTAAACATGTTCAGGGAGATCCAATTTTCTTTTGTGTAATCATGGGGTTTGAACGTTATGTTTTGCTTTTTACACTCAGGATCTTTTAGCTTCTTATCCATTTTCTCCCTCTTGACTTCTTCTAATTGCATATCTTCCTCAGTACAATTAGTGCAACTACGTTTCTGCCTAGGCTTAAGGATTTCATTACCATCATATATTACCTTCTGAGCCTCTCTAGCTACTTTACCATATTCAGGATTGGGTTCCTTAACTATGGGAATGCTATGCTTATCGCTGAGAACTCTATGCTTAGTGATCATGTGAGCGATCGAATGGTATTCCTTATACGTATAACTTATTTTCAAACTTGTTTTCAAAGTTTTAGATTAGAAAAGTCATTCAAAAGTTTTGATTCCTTAGCATTAAATTCTTGATTAAGCACTTTAACATTATCTTGGAGTTCTTGCTTTTGTTTAACAGTTTTAGAAAGCTTGTCTTTCAAGGAATCTAGCTAATATTTCTTCTCTAAAATTACTTTTTCTAATAATTGTACGCATTTGGTCATCCATATCATGTTCAAGGGTAGTTAACTCAAACTTAGCACGTTGTTCATAAATGGCAACTTGTTCTTTATAGGCATTAAGTTAAGAGATAACGAATCATCGAGGCGCATGCGGTGTATTCATCAAAGACATAGTCATCATTGATGCAGAAGATGCATCACTTGGTACAATTTCACTTTCACTTTGTATCACATATTGATCATATGGGACAATATTACTATTATCTACATTATCAATATCGATTCATAAGTTTCATGAGATTGTGCCGTTATGTATCTTTTGCTCATCAACTTCATCATATAGTTTTAATACCTGCGAAATGATTGAATCTTTGGATGGACCCGACTGTTGTGGTGATGAAACCTTTGGAGAGACCATTGGTGAAATGCTAGCCATGAATATTGTTTGGGCGAGAGGTTCATCATCGACATCGAGTCAAATGCGTCACGATCGGCAACTTGAAAGGCATTTTGATGATTGTGACCTATTTCTGAATTGGATGCTCATCCACATCGACATCATAGGTTTGGCATTTCCCTCGAAGAAACAAACAACTCTTCTTCATCCAAAACCGCTCCTTTGTCACGCTCTTGTACCAATGACATCTTGTCCACGAAATACTACGCATTTTGAGGCGTTTTGGAGATGTCTGATTCCTCGCAATATGTCCTTCACCACCACGGTTGTAGCACTTGATTGACTTTCCTTGTCCTTGATTTGCATTCCTTTCATGATTACGATTACCCATATATCTACCACCACCGGCATTCCATATTCGGCTCCAACATTACCTTGTCCGGCTCCAACATTCCCTTGCTCATTATGTGGAAGGTACGCATTTTGTCTTCCTTGCACATTTGCACCACTACCTTTCCTTCTCTTATGGTAGCATGATTGTGGAGATTAGAAGCTATTACGAGTTGATTGTTGGAAGGTGGAGTAAAGTTCAGTTTTGTTTAACCATTAGAGCCATTGATAAGCAACTTGTTCCAAGAATCATGCGAGGTTGATACCCTTGATCGGGAATGAGTTTGTGGTTATCGTTACCCATTGGTATGACTTGAGAAGCTTTGGTGGTAATTCCTACATTAGTGTAGAATGTTGTTGAATCATTTGACGAACTTGCATTACCAGAATTTGAATTGAATTTTTCCAAGATCATTCGTTCAAACATACAATGTCTCTCATTCTGAAGCAGGAACACATACAATTGCTCATAGTTAGTGTTCCTCAAACCTTTAGTCAACTTGACTGAAGGGACAAATTTGTGCCATTCGGGATTCATGTTGTTCACAAACTTTGAGTTTAGCTGAATATTTGGCATAGTCATTTTGATATTCCTCATGTCATTCACAAGCTTGTGAAACCTCACGTAATATTCAGTGACACTTTCCCCTGGTTTCATCTTAAAGTGCTCAAAGTCATCATACAGTTGTGATTCTCTGTCTTCTTTAGTTAATTCAGAACCAGAGAGAAGCATCTTGACATTGTCCCAAAATGCCTTGGCTTGATGTTGTGATTGATTAACTTGTAGATGTCTTTTGAAAGACCACAAGTATAATGTTTGAAGCCACGATATCGACATCATATCTCTTTTCTCCTTATCATTGAGCTCATCATCGTCTTTGGTGCGTCCAAACCTAAGATCACTGCACCATCTGCAATAGTTTCAAGTGTGTCTCTTGCAATCTCAATCGATAAGGTCCTTCATCAATTGATTTGAGAATGTTAACCCCATTTTCTTTACCCAAGCAATACAACTTGATTCGTTGAGCCCATGAATCATAATCGATTCACATCAAGCATGGGTGGACAAGTATCGGATCCAGCGGCTTGAGCGTCTTGACAACGGAAGAGATGATAGTGGAGTGCGTTGGTAGACATGATTACAAGTTCTACGGATTTTAAAACTCTTTAATTAAACCGGTAAATAGATTCTTTCACGGTTTTACTAAATCAAGAAAACCGTAAAGCGTGTCTGAAGAAAACACTAATTTGCTCAAAGAGACAAATCGCTCAAAGTGACAAATCGCACAAAGTGACAAATCGCTTGATAAGACAAATCGCTTAACCAATCAACTCGCTTCAATAAGCAAGTCGCTTAACCCAACAAATCTCTTAAAATGACAAGTCGCTTAAAATGACAAATCGCATAAACAATACAAGTCGCTTAAACTCACAACTCGCTTAAATAAGCAAGTCGCTAGAAAATGACAAATCGCTCACCCGAACAAATCGCACAAGTACAGCCACTACCCGGACAAATCACTTAAATGAGTGATTTTTATAAGACACAAATCGCTTCCAAACAAGGACAAATCGCTCGTTTGAATACTTTACCGAGACACAAACTACTACCTTTAAACAAACCAAATCGCCTCTTTTAAATCCAAAAACAATCCAACCACAATGATTCAAGCCTTCCAAATCAAAACCTAAGCACTTATGATGATTATAAACACAAAAGTACAATCAAAATCCAAACTTTAATACTAGAAATGGTCTAAATGATGCAAATACCACTAAACTTTTTCAAACCCAAAAACCATATAAAACCACTAGAAATCCAAGAATATGTAAGAGAGATGATCAAACCATGGCTCTTGATACCAATTGTTACATATTGGATTTCACAAACACATCAAACCATAATTCATATGGGCGTACACAATAGTTTTAGAGAGAGAGAGTTTTGAGGTTTGGGAACTTATTGAGAGAAAGTAAAATTATTATTATGAGCTCCAACCCTCTACCTTGGGAGGTAGAGGGTATTTATAGTATCTTACATATAATGCCTCCTACGGCTATGGATCAGGCATACAGTGGGTAAAGACCCGTCCGTTCTCCACGGTGTTACTTAACTAATTACTTATTAACATAACATGACTACGACTACGAGCTTTCTAACGAATTTAAATATTTGAGGTGACCGACACTTTAACCAATGGATTTTCTAAATCCTAACAGTTAAGTTCACGTTTAGTTACTTCCAATTGCTTCAAGTGGAGGTAAAAGTCGCTAGGACAGCATTTGGTCAGTTCGTCCTAACCTATCAGCAAAGGTTTCCACCGGAGATCATCGGGTGACCCCTCGAAAGTCCAGTTGTTTTTAGTCCCCTAAGCCAAGTCATTAAGTACCGCTACATGCAAGATTCATAACAATGAGTTCCCAGGCGCTAGCATCTTAAACACTCATCCCTAACTTTTTAAGTTCATCCAAACGGTAGGTGATCAGTTGGTCAAATCGCACAAGCAAAGAAGGGTCGTCAGTTGTTCAATTCTTACCCTTCCCACTCGGTCTAACTACTTAGGGTCAGTTGGTCATATCTCTTGAGTAACTAGCCACTACCGCCTATCAAAACTACCGAAACAAGGGTAGCTACTAACAAACTATGCATGCATACACTAGAAACAATTATACGAAAGCAATGTAAACATAAACAAAACAATTAAGGAATCATAACTAGGCTAGCACCGAGGTGCTTAGCACTCATATTAACTAAAACAATCGATTCAATGTTTAACATATCAAAATACATGAATTGAAAGTAAAGAAATGATAAATTGCTAATGCTTATCGTAGGGGAGTGATTTCTCCCTTGGAGATGGCTCCGTATGCTCCTCAAGATCTGCCTTCAACCTTCTACCAACGTTCTCTGATTTGGTGTGTGGAGTGAATGAATAGAAATGCTAGAATTTGGGCGGTATTTATAGGCCAGATCTGGTTACGGCGTAACTTGAGTTGAGAGTTACACCGTAACATCCATTTCTTCATAATTTGCTCTTGTATGAGTTACGCCGTATCTTCAATAAATCATGGTTACGCCGTAGTTGAGACACAAGTTACGGCGTAGCTTGCAGCAGCGTGGAACCTCATTTAACCTAATTAGTTACAGCGTAATCTTAGGATAGAGTTACACCGTAAACTTTAGTTGAGTTGGTTTTCTGAGTCACGCTTCTGTTACAGTGTAATGTGAGAGGAGAGTTACGCCGTAACATCTTCAAAATGAGCATAATATCATATATCTTCAATAAACTCTCCAAATCCGTGTCTCATTAGCTCCGATGCTCATAATTTATCTGAAAGTGAAATATAGAGGAAAACAAGCGTAAATCCATATAAATGATATAAAATACGAGCATTATCGGAGGAAATTGACACTTAATATTCAGGATTATTTAATGTTATCATTAACCATTTCAGACAGCCGTTGCTTCTCGAGAGCCTCAAGACGTTTTAAAGCCTCGTCCAGTCGTTGTTCGATTGTTTTGTTTGGAGGTGGTGATGGTGGTGGGGTTGCAGTGTCTTCAACAGTAATGACTATGGAGGAGACGGTTGTAGTAGTCGCTTTAGTTATCACGAGTGGTGGAAGTGCGGTTGATTGAGGTGACAACGGTGGTGGAAGTGCGATTGTAGTAGGTGTTATAGATGGAGTTGGTGTTGGTGCAGACATGGGTGGAATGGTAGAAGTCTCCTGCTGAATAGTAACATAAAACATGGATTCGAACTCTTTTTCTCCATTCTGCTTATCAGACTCAGCATCAGATGGTCTATCTTTGAGGATTTGGTCACCATAGGTAATATATGTATCAAGGTTTTTCAGCGAAGATAGGGATCCAGTTGAAATGTTCGTTTCATCCAGGCGTACTTGTTCTTCAGTTCTTTGCTTAAGAGATTCCCGGAGATCCGAATATGTTTCTTGAATAAGTTCATTTCCTGTTAGCCCCGTACCTTGAACACCAACCATTTCCTTAACCTCGATTCGGTTTTGTTTCCGTGTGGTCTGCATGCACGAATGTGCGGTTCATTCATATAAGCATCTCCACCCTCATACCCCTGATTCTTAGACTCAGTGTCGCTAGAGCCTAGATTGTCTTCGGAGTTGTAGAGTGCTCTCCTTCTGCTCCACTTGGCTCTTGTGCAGATGATGATTCAGCAGTTCATCTCTGGATCACGTATTGAGTTGTGGTCTTTGGAGTAGGAGAGGATATTGTCAACAATATTTCAACAGCTTGCTCGACTTCTTCAACTGCCTTCCCCTTTCCCTTTCCTTCAGCAACAGGAGGGTAGTGACGTGGCTCAGATTCTGGTTCATTAATTGTCATACCCTTCCTTGGTCATCTCTCCGACTCCTCAAGACTCTGTAAACTGGAATCAATGTCCTGTTGGAGTGCAACATCATCTTCATCCCTTAAAGTCCTTTTAGTCCTGGGTTTCTTGGACCCTCTTCCTTTGCCTGCTCCATCCTTTCTCTTCTTCTAGTTTGGTGAGGATGGATCAACAGAAGTAGATATTTCTTGTCGTTTCTTGGGAAGATTGGCATAAGACGACTTGGATGATTTTGATGATGTTTTTGTTGGTTTAGTAGGTGTTGGATTGGTTGATTCATCGGCAGTGGACTTGGTAGACTTATTGAAGTAATCTTTGAAGTAATCGTCATTGGTGATATTATCGGTGATGAGAGCGTCTGGAATAGCCTTTCCAAATATTTCCTTAGTAGTACCTTTAGCCACGAACTTCAGATTGCCAAGAATGTGCTCTAAGTCAGCTTCATGAAGAGCAGATTCGCTCCTTGGGTTGAGACTATGCTTAGCATGTAGATGCTTGATTATGAGCTTCGAAAACCTGATGCTGGGGATCAATCGTTTGGCCATCGATTTCTTTCCCTTGACATTTTGTAGAGCCTTTTTCTTGTCGACGATGAAAGTGTCCATTGATAGAGTGAATTCTTCCCAGATACGTTAAGCATAATCAATGTTTGCTCGGTTCACCACTGCCCACTAGATCTTTAGAATTGGGGCTCTTACTCTCTCATACCCAGATGTTTTACCAGTTAAGCAAAGATTGATAATTGTAGTGATTCCCCTCCAGGGTTGATACATCTCGTTGGTGATGATTGCAGAGATCTTGGTGATGTCATGTGGATATCCCAATTCAGTGACGAATTCGATCAAGTCTTCAGTGGTTGGTGGAGAGGTGAATGGACGAGCAGGGTCAACATATGTGATTTGAAGAGCTTCCCTGAGTGTGTCTGCAGTGAGTTCATACCACGTGTCATCAAGCTGGCAGCTGTATAGAGCAGGGATCTTGTCCCACTTGACCGTGTCCCAGAATTGTTGTATGTAGATAGATGGGATTGTGGAACGTAATGTCAGAGCACCAAAGAAATTGGTGTTCTTCAATATATCAACAACAATTATGTAGGTAGGGTTCGGTTGGTTTCTGTCCACGTCAATAAAACAATTGCTTCTCCCAATAGCCACCCAGTTTTCTCTAGGAAGAATATGTTCATCTGTATGTGTGCTAGGTGGAACTGCAGTTGCTTGGTTACCTGGTGCAGTGATATCAACCACAGTTTCTGTAATAGACACATCCACTGAGAAAGATATTTGTAGATTTGTTATGTTAGATGTGAATAACAGAGTGAACACTTGGAGCACATGAGGTTGAATACCAGAGCATTGGAAAACCTAAGGTATAGTCAAAGCATGGCAAGCAAACAACTGGAAATGGGACACCCATGAGACTAAGTCACATAGATCATTATCACAATATACACAAACATTGTTTTGTCACTCTGTGAATATAGAACAAAACGCATACTAAGGAATTGAATGAAATGGACAAGTCACACAACACACAACATGCATGGTACACATCAAACCGCATAGGGAAAAATCGCTTAGTGAACAAGACACACATGATTAAACCGCACTAGACAACCCGCACTCATCAAAACACATAAGTTCAAACCAAATTAAGTCAAGATGCACTAGGTCAAATCTCATAAGGTCAAACCGCAAGTGTTAAATCGCACTCATCAAAACGCATAGGTTCAAACCGCATAAGTCAAGATGCACTAGGTCAAATCTCATAAGGTCAAACCGCAAGTGATAAATCAAACTCATCAAAATGCATAGGTTCAAAGCGCATAAGTCAAGACGCATTAGGTCAAATCGCTTAGGTCAAGACGCATATGACAAACCGCAGTTAATATGACAAATCGCATAACATCAAACTGCATAACATCAAATCGCATAAAGCTTATATAACTTAGTCAAACCGCAGTCAAGAGTATCCTTGACAACTCGCATACAAGAGAAGTTCATCAAACGCATCCAGGCAAATTATCAAATCGCACATAAAAACTCATATCTGACCAAAACGCATTCAAGCTTTCAACATCAAATCGCACATAAGAAACTTCTGATAAGCTTAGAAACGCTTTCAAGAACACACTAACTCATCTTTACCTAGCAAATCTATCTAACCTCATTACTTAACCTAGATTCAATATATTCCAAATTAACAATCATAATAAGTAGATTACTTATACTGGCAACAACTACAACTAATCTAACACACAAACACAACTCACTAATATCTAGCACAAGAGACTCATACCATAAAATCATCAATACGTAGCAATGGGCAAGAAAATTAAAGGGGTTTTAGATGCATTCAACAATCAATCATATACAACACCTTTAACAATAATACCCAGCTAATCATTAAAAGAGGGTGACAAACCTAAAAGTGAGAGAGAGGGGTTTTTTCGAATGAGAAATCACACAAAGAGCTGCAAAGGATTTAATAATTAAAGAGATGGTCAAAACCATGATATTGTATGAGTGAGATGATCATTTAAGTCAAATCATACCTAAAGAGAGATCGATTGGATCAAAACGCAGCGAGGATAGATTTAGAGAGAAAAACAAGTTTGAGGTTTGACTGGATTGTGAAAATTTTGACCGAACAACTCGCTACCTCTATAATACTCACAAGTCTTCAAAAGTTTGCACAAGAGTATTTCCAGATGCATTTATCAGAGTGTGCAAATCACCTCCCTAAACTAACGAGAGAGATGGATTTCGACATCTGACATAATCGAGCCACCTAAACTTACTAATTGGCAATAAAGTTAGTCAAAGTTGATCAGTTTTTGTCTAGAAAATTAGATTTAGAAAAATGTACATATTAAAAAGAATAATTAAAAAATAAAAATAAACGCATGTGAAAGATAAGGGTGCGTTTGGTTTACGGGTGTGGGAAAGGTTTTGGAAAATCATTACATTAAGGGTGCGTTTGGTATCCCTCAATCGAAATGGATCTATGAATTTCATTCCGATTCAAGATGTTTGTTTAATAGGATTAGGAATGAAATGTGTATATCATAGTCATAGATTCATTACACACCAATTTGGTGTCTATGAAATCCATTCCCGTGGACCATTCTCTTTTCCACTACAAAACTCAAATATCTACACACTTTTTCATACCATATTTGCCATCCAAACATAAACAATCGTAATGATACACTTTTTCATATCCATTGTCATTCTACCCCATACCAAATCCGATACCCATTGTCATTTCTAACAACAAACCAAACGGGCCCTAAATAAGTGTTTGGTTGATTTTTTTGTTTTTGTCTTTCACTGTGGTCAATTACAATAGTGTAAAAAATGAATCCTTACTAGTTAGGAAGGATTTGTAGAAAGTGTGGGACCACCCTTTTGTTATTTGTACATATTTATTTTTAAATCTCACAAAACAATATAATTTAATTCAAAATAATATAAACTATTTATTATAACTTATAAAATATATTTTATTTTTTCTCTCCTCATTTAGTTAAAACCTATACTAAATCCAAATCCAAATTCAAATCCAAATCCTAATCTAAGGGCCCGTTTGTTTTGTGGGTTTTGATTTAAAGTAATGGAGTGATAGTCATAATGTGTTGTTTGGTACTCATTTTGAAAGCAAATATTAAACCATCGTACCCAATTTCTAAATCCGACCCACCCTCAAAGGTTTTCTGCATATTGTCAGTGGGGTTTATTATCCACCACATACTTTCCACTCTCTCTCATCCTTTATATTTTTTTGTATTTCTTTATTCACTAATAAAATATAAATAATATTAAAATTAATTTATAATATAAATTTATATTATATTTTATTTCTTCTACATTTTATATTATATCATTTTCTCTCACCAAATCCAAATCTTAATTCAAATCCAAATCCAAATCCAAATCTTAAACCCGTCTATAAACCAAACGGGCCCTAAATCCGAATCCAAATCCTAAACCCACCTACAAACCAAACGGGCCCTAAATATATATTATGATTGGATTTAGTGTTATAACAACAATGTGAAGTGCTTTTTTTCCCCCTAAATGATGATTCCTACGTCGCTATATTTAGGGTGCGTTTGATATGCGCCTAGCGGAATGGATTTATGAATTTCATTTCGATTAATGGTGTTTGTTTAGTGGGTCTGAGAATAAAATAAGTATATCATAGTCATAGATTCATTACACATTAATTTAGTGTCAATGAAATCCATTCCCACATGCCCCTTTCTTTTCCACTACAAAATTCAAATATATATACACTTTTTCATTTCATATTTTATCAACCAAAGATAAACAATCGTAATGATACATTTTTTCATATCCATTATCATTCTACCCCATATCAAATCCGATACCTATTGTGATTCCTAACAATAAACCAAACGAGCCGTTAAAAAAACTGAATTAGAACTGAGAACCGAATTAGTACTAACAATCACTTTTGGGATGGTTTTCGGTTCCCATTTTTCTCAAATTTTGGTTCCTCGATCCGTTGTTTCCAATTCTTACCATTACGGACCCATGTTAATCCCAAGTCTAAACTTCTTTTATAAATAGAGACATTCTTACATTTAACTTTATAGACTTAAGTGTAAAATTATTAATTTTCGTTGTTATATATGAAATTAAAATTTAACATATTTTCTCTAAACTTTAAATGTTTGAAAACAACAGCCTTTATTTTTATTACACGAAATTAATCTTTAATACCAAAAACTCTATGTACGTACTAGGCTACACATATTAAAATAAAAAGGAAGTGATTTGCACACTCTCTAAATTAACTAACACACTCTAAATTAGAATGTCTTGATATTTATACCCTCATATTACTTTTACATAATTTCATCCTGTGAGGGTATAGATGTCAAAACACTCTAATTTAGAATGTGCCAATTAATTAAGAAAGTGTGCAAACCAGTTTTAAATTAATTTGATGCCAAGATCCCGTACCATCCAATGAATTTTGTGAGTGTACAAGAACAACCTTTATTAGTATCAAAATGATACTCGCACGCAATGCGTCGACGGATATCTAGTGATTATTTTTGTGACGAACAAATGTTTTTCATTTTAAACATTTCTTATTTAACATGTCCCAAATACTTTATAACGTAGTAGATATATGTTTTTAAAAGTAATCATTAATTGTGTAAATAGTTAGCACTTTTATTTTTTAAATTTTAATATTAAATTGCTATAAATTTATTGAGTATTTCTTATAAACAATTCTATAAATATATCACTATTGGAGAAGATATAATATGGTTTAAATGAGATTTAAAATTTTAAATTTTACAGTAATTTTTTAATTTTTCTTTTATAGTAATGTTTTTTGTTTTAAAATTTTAAAACATCCTTTTATAGGAAATGTCAAATGATTTATAATGTAGTATATATATAGATTATTTTTAAGTAATACAGTAAAACCTCTATAACTTATGGGGTGCCTGGTTAGTATTGGGGAATCAGAAAGGGAAAAAGCAAAGGAAAAGGGAAAGCAAAAGAATGAAATAGAGATTATCATTATCCTTGACAGTGGTTGGTTTAAGAAAAACAAATTAACCTTCAAAGTGGTAATGGTTGTGGTGAGTATCAATGATGGGTGGCGGTGGTAGGTGGTAGTGGTGGGTGGTGGTGAGAGGTGGTAGTGATGGTGGTGGGTTGTGGCAGTGGTGGGTGGTGGTGGTTGGTGGGTGGTGGCGATGGTAGGTTGTGGTGGTGGGTGGCGATGGTGGGTGGTGGCGATGGTGGGTGGTGGTGGTTGTGGGTGGTGGTGGTGGTGGTGGGTGGATGGGTGATGGTGGTGGTGGGTAATCATTACCTTTTCTTTGAATTTACTGAGTAATACCCTATAAATTAATTGCATTCCCTACTCCTAGCCATACATGTTTATTTATTGGCTTTCCCATTTCCTACCCCCTAATACCCCCTACCAAGCACCCTCTTAATATTTGATAAACTAATAACCTCAATAAAATTAATAATTTGTCCAATTTCAACTTAGGACCAGTACAAATTTGGACCCCAATCGGTAAATAACAAGATAATAATTTTTTTTGAAACTGGTTATATATATATACTCGTCCCAACGAAACTATAAATGAATAACTACTAAAAAATCTACAAATTCTCAATGCTTTGAACCTCGTAACATTTATTAATTTCTTCAATAACTTGATTCATAAAATGTTAATTAAACCTTGTTTTCCTGATTTATTTTTCATCTCTAATTAGTATACATTGTAAGTACTATATTGTACTTGAAAATTTAAAATAATACGTAAAATCTCTTTAAATTAATAAATTATTAATTTTCTAATATAATAATACCTCATTGAATTAATAATATATTGTAATCCTACATTATTAATTTATAAAGATTTATACTGTGTACCATAAATTTCATATGCTTATTAGTTTATAATGCAATGACTTATTGTAAATATTCATTATCTTCATCTTTAGATTCTAAGTAATGATATTTAACCCACGTAAAACAAAATCATTTATAGACACAGTTATAAATTTAAATAAAAGTAACAGCATGTATTTTAAATCAAATTGATAATATACCGGCGCATGAAAAGGTTATAAACTAAATATATATAGGTTATGTTTAGCGAAATGGTTTGAAGCTGAGGCCGGAATTAGAGCTGAAGTTGAAGCTAAGGCTGAAGTCAGAGTTAGAGCTTATATTATAAGCTAGAAGGTGGATCTTATATTTTTATATAGTTGTTTGGCAAAGTTAGATCTGAATTATTAATATAAATCATATAAAAATAAATCAAATTAAATAAAATATATTTATTGCTTTTGCGTGATAGTCCACTATATTTTTTAAGATATTTAAAAAAGAGTAAATTGCAAAAAATGTTCTTAAATTTTTTGATTTTTACGAGAAATGTCCCTACCGTTTTATTTTTCTGAGAGTTTTGCCCTTGAATTGTTATTGTAGTTGCAAATTCACGTTTTTTGCTAACGCTCGTTAACTTTTTTCGTTAGTGGCCATGTGAAATGACTATTTTACCCTCATTTTCTTCAATAAACTCACTCTACCCCTTTGCCTTCTTTCCCACCAAACACAACCAAATTTCTCAAACACCATTTCAGTATTTATAACCGCAAATTCACACAAGTTCTGAAACACAAATTCACATATATTCGATTATACTTCTTTAAAACAAAATGGACAAATCCGATAACTTGAACAACCCCTCCGTCCCTGCAACAACCATCACCAAAGCCATCACAAAACCCCCACCTTGGAAAACCTAGTTTCATTACACAACCCTGAAAAGTGTGTTAGGATAATACCCGATCCTGCTGGTATTGTTCAGTTGGCAAAGCGTCGTAAACAAGCAGATATTAGCGAAGGTGAGCATAAGTGTGTAATTTCGACACAAGAGTATATTAGAAAAGTTGTTGAGGATGTGGGTGAAGATGGGGATTTTACACGTGGGCCATGGCTTAGCGTGGTTGTGTTTGTAAATGCTTATCGGGGGGATGTGATTGGATGTTTAGGTGATATCAAGAGCTTTATCAACAATAGAAAAGTTGATCAAGTTGTTGCAATAATCAAGCATGTACTCCAAATGACCTTGGCGATATTGCAGTAACTCTCAAAGATCTCTCAGGTTCAATATCTAGTTCAATACATCACAAAATCATTAACGAGAGGGGGGGATTATAGAAAGGATATTACTATAGGGCTTGATAGCAGGGTTCGGGGTCGAGAAAACCTCATTTTATACGAGCAAGCATTTCAACCCTCTAGGCAGTGAACCTAATCGTTGTAGTTATGGGGTAAACCTCGGGGATTGATTTCGTTCTCTAGGGGAATAGGAATGCTAGAAAGAGATTTATGACGAAAAGGTGGGGTTGAGGATGATTCTTTTTAGTTTTTTTTTTATGTTTTTTTAGAAAGTAAAGGTAAATATCTCGGGGTATATGATTGGGGGAGGGGGTGGTACTTCTACCGATTTCACTACTTTAACTACTTATATAATTATCTAATTAATTATGGATAGTTTATGCTAATTGAGGTTTGCGCATATGATGATTAAAGATGTGTTCACTTATATACTATTACTCCTTAGTTATCTTTTATTGGTCGGTTGAATTGTCACTTCCTTAATCTTAATTGATGCGCTGTATTCCTATTAGTCGTAGGGGGTGCCTAATTCCCTAGCTCTATGAATTGTAACTCTCCTATAGACTACACGGGATCGGCAAGTGCAATAGCATCTCCCCCGAATACCCTATTATCATAAAGCTACAACTCACGTAATAAACATAATGATGGCCTAGGTGCACTCCTATGGCTTTTTGCTATTTAGGACGTTCAAGCTCGCAACAATGAAAGAAGAAGCCAGTTTTCCTTACTCCAGCGTCTACCAATTAAGACAAGAGACAACCTAAATAACTAGGTTTTATAGATATAAGCAAACACACAAGTAATTTAGCTAGACATGTTAAACAAGCAAGCATACACACAATCAATTGAACATAGGGTAGAAATAATGATAAATTGGATAAACAAACTTATCTTAATGTGTAAAATAGTGTATGGGACC